>OX578274.1:50118932-50292823 GCA_951217065.1 Baccha elongata
CCGGCTCCTAAATCAAAATAAATCGCCCATTGATGTCTATCTCGAGTTTCTTGCGACTTCACAAATCCATACGGGCGGTAGAGAGGTAGTGATGGTGGTGGGCTAGACTTAAGAACACACGCCAAGCTATCAAAATTATGATGATATACTTCACTGCCAAAGTGGGTCACAATCAGTCCAGAGATATTTACCTTTCCACACGAAGTTCATCTACATACAGCTGAATTTATGGAAATCTACGATTTAATTAATCGAAAATTATTAATAAATCAAAAATTTCGAACGCCAACAAAAAAAAAAAAAACACCCGAAGGAAGCTTTCACTATAGAAATATCATCTGAAGAGGTATATATGTAGAATGCAAAACCCACAAACAGCATATTTTGTTGGCCAGGCTTAGTAATTTATTAGGCATTCTCTAAAAATAAAAAAAGAGGGGCAAAAAATGTGTCTCATAAAAATGATATATTTGACCCGGCTATGGTTAGGCATATGGTGGCTAAGAGGCCCACCCCCGAAATATTATTCCTCTTAGTCGGGTTACCTTCTGTCTCAGCAGGTAATCAATCAGGGAAGAAAGAATTTCGAAGTTGTGTGTGCCTTTTGGCTTCGCTCCCACTTGAATAGGATCGGCCCCTTCCGTTTCGTATTCGATTTGGCCATTTGTTTATTTTGGAAAGGTGAACTGTTATTTTTTTTTTTTTCTTCTTGGAGTTTTAAGGTTAAATTTCCGGTGTTTGAATGTGGCAAGCCAACTTATTAGCATATCTTGGAAATTATATATTTCGATGATAATCAAATTCAATGATTTGATGTTTTTTTTTTTTGTGTTGTTTTCCGGGATGGCGCTAGGAAGGTTATTTTTAGACGCTATAAGGTGCAACGGACTGGGAAAGTCAATTGATATTCTTTCTTTGGAAAATTATATATTTTTTTGTGATCGAATCAAAAAAGTGTTATTTGAATATGTCTATATTGTGATTTAGATACACTTTTTGATTGGAAAAATTGAGGGCAACATCAAGTAAATTAAGTCTTTTGTTTGTCAGACATTTTATGGCTTAAAGATTAAAGCATTAAAACTTCGTTAATGAATTGCTGAAATATATTTGAATTGATTTTATAGATATGCGATTGAATGTTTTAATGGGTCAATAGTTGAGTGTCTCGATGTTCAATTGATGGCAACTTTCTATTCAAAATGACATTTAACATTTCATTCGACGAACATTAACTTTAAACCGAAGGATACAAGTATATTAAGTAGAATATTATTTATGAGTTTGTGCGAAGGAAAATATGAATTTTCATTTTTGATAGAAAGAGAAAGGTATACATTTCTTCCTCAAAAATGTGAGAAAAATGTGAAGGAATCATTTAATATCTTTAGAAAAGCAAGTTGAGTTCATGATGATGGTTACGAATCGAACAAAATTTTTCATATCTCCCGAAACTCCTGGTTCTCAACAAAAACATTCACGTATTCAACATGATGGCCGCAAGTTGGTTTCACTTAACCTAGAGATTTCTCCAACTTTGATGTGAGAGTTTTCCTGTCGATGATGAAGAAAACTTTATTTCAGCAGAAGTTTTTCAAATCTAAAATTTTTTTTAATTTATCCAATTCCATTGACAAATTCTTCAATATAATCTTCTTTTTTGTCAATTTCGTCTTCGGCCTTATAAAATTTTTCTTCAAAGTTCTAGAACTTTGCGTCATTTCTCCATGTTATCATTTGTTTTTGACGCCTTCCTATCATTCATTAGCAGCAATGAACTATTCTCAACCACAGGTTTGTCTGGTGCTCCAGAAAGGCTTTTATTTCTAATGTTTTTCGAAAACATTCCTTTGCGTTTGAAAATGTTCTTGAAGATTGTTCTTTTGTTCGTGAAGATTTTTTTTTTGTAAATTTCTTTATTTTTCAAAAACATTCGAGAAGTTTTATTTGTTCATTCGTTTGTTCTTTACTTTGCCCTTCTATAAATGTTTCTTCCAATCAATATTTTCTTTCCCGAAGCCAGCAACTAGAAGAGCTATCATGTATTGTATTTTTTCTTTCATTTTCAATAAGAATCTTGTCATTTATCGCCCCAGGAGTAGGAATACCACATTACTTGGGTTCAACTATATGCTTAAATCGTTTAAAAGTGTCTGCATATTAGTTAAAAAAAAAACTTTTTATTTAATCCCACTTCTGACACCAATGTTAAATCTCGAAAATCAAAGAAAAAAAGCGATATCTGAATATTTAAAAAAAAAAATTCGAATTCTTATTTATATAAGGTATTGAGATGTATCTCAACCCCAGACTGACAGATGCCAATGAATGCAAAAATTATTGGCAATTTATTTTCTAGGCATGCTTTGAAGAAGACTTCTGCTCAGAACACCTTGCATTTAAAAAGAATTCAAAACATTTAAACTCTCAGCACCATTTGAACGATTATAATTTATGATGAGTGTCTTAGCTTCCATCACACACTTTAGCTTAAGGCCAATTTTCAAGCACATGATTCAATTTTAATTAGAAGAAAATTATATGCTTCAACTTGATGTGAGATAGAAGCCCTCTGATATTCTATCCACATCCGTATTCTGCCCTCAGGATAATACGAGTACAGCATTTAGTTATAAGCATTCGTATATATAGATAAAGAGTTCGATCATCGAATACTTTATCCAGGAATTCCACCACTTTGAAACAGGTGGAACCTGTTCACAAGGTCCAATCAAATATATAATTTTTAATTAGATAATATACTCGTCTTAAAGGTATACTCCTAGAAGGGAACACCAGTTGTACTAAGAAGAAGACGATAAGTGAATATATTCAATAGATGTGACAGGTTTCCTAGATCCAGTGTATCCTTATCCTATGCCCACGAAATGTATATTATGACTCCGCACCAAGATGAATATGGATAGCAAAATGGTTTGTTGGCCAAGTCAAGAGAAAACCCCTAAAGCATTTTACAATATTTTCGCCAGACTTGAAATGGATGACAGAGTATTAATTATTGGCTTCTCTGACTCCTGAGGGTTGATATTTATCGACGATAATATTCAGTTGGAGAGCATAAATGAAAGATATACGAGAGTTGGAGGTTGCTGATGGGACAAGGTGGATGCATGAATGAATTTAATTGCATGATGGTTCAACTGCTGCTGCTGCTACGAGGTACGTTTACCTACAAGGAGTCATTGACAAGATCAAGCTTTGAATAATATGAATTAAGTGAAATGAATTAATCATAGTATTCAGTCAACAGGAATAACTTATTCTAGAATGCAAACCATGTGGACATACAGAAAAACGTATATCTACTATTTTTCATATGCATAAAATGAAGAAGATTTTGTTGACGATATGAATTGGAGTTGGTGAGAGCGAAATATTCTTAAAAATTGTAATTTGAGTAAGCAATCAAATAAATATGCATTTATCTATTGACTAAACGTGAAATTATTATAGGGAAGTGAAGCGTAGATTTAAAGCATAACGAGAGCGGGGGAAGGGGAAATGAAAGAGTTCCATGTCAATTACAGTTTTGTTTACATAGAGTCAAGACCAAGAACGCACTGAACGGCTGTAATGGCGATTCATTCAGGAAAATCATGGGGATGTCAACCAAATATCCTGAGATGGATGTACACCATAATGGTGAGACCCATCATCACCTATGGTGCGGTTGTATGGCACAAAAGAACCGAACTGGAAAAAACAAGAAAGGCAATTGAAAAGGTGCAAAGGCTTGCTTGCTTATGTATCACTGGAGCCATGAGAACCTGTCCTACAGCAGCAATGGAGGTGATCCTTCATTTATCTCCGCTACATATTGTCGTTGGAAGTATTGCAAAAAGTGCAATCTTGGGATTTGCAAAAGAAGGAATTGGACCAGGTAAAATTATAAGTGTTAGGGAGAAAGACTCTCTCTCTAAGTCAATGCCTTTAATAGATATACCAAGAGATAACATGGTTAAGAAGTACAACTTCGAAAAACAATATCGTTTGGAGTTGAGTAACAAGAAAGAATGGGTAGACGAATCAACAAATTATACCTACCAAACAAATTTCATCAAGTGGTACACTGATGGATCGAGAACAGCTGAAGGGACTGGCGCAGGCATATTTGGGCCAAGAACCAAACTCTCTGTGCCGATGGGACAGTCCTGTAGTATATTTCAAGCGGAAATAAACGCAATTAGAAAGTGTGCAGAGCTAAATATCGAAAAAAAATAACGCAAACGAAACATTGCAATAATGTCAGACAGTCAAGCTGCACTAAAAGCCATACCCTCGTACGCTATTAAATCCAAACTGGTATGGGATTGCGTAGAACAACTAAACGAGTTAGGCAATATGAACAAAATCACCCTTTATTGGGTACCAGGCCATGAAGGTATTCAAAATAATGAAGAGGCCGACTCTTTGGCAAAGATAGGGGCAAAAACGACACTCATGAGGCCAGAACCCTACTGCGGTGTTGGTGAAAATGTGATTAAAAACAAAATCAAAACAGAAGAGGAGTCCAAAAGAAACATTATCTGGAACGGACTTCTTAAGCTAAGGCAGGCTAAAATGCTACTTGGGAACTACAACCAAGCAAGATTCAAAGACTGCATTGGCTTGAGTAGAAATAACCTAAGAATTATCACGGGTTTCCTCACGGGCCACTGCAAACTCAGAAGACACTTGACTATCATCGGTATAACAAACGATCCGATATGCAGATTCTGTAATGAACACGAGGAAACTCCAGACCATCTAATTGGAAAATGTGGGGCACTATTACAAAGAAGATTCACACATCTGGGGCGTTACCAGATAGAAGAGAGTGAAATAACCTCTCTGAAGGTACTCCAATTACTAAAATTCATCAAGGCCATAGGACTTGAAGAAGAGCTGCAGTATGAGAATTCTCATCCGGCTCTAGATGGGAGCACAGTAGACCTTAAGGTCGCAGTGTATCTAACCCCACTAATAATTCATTCATTCATTCATTCATGGCGATTCATTGAGTGTAATTGCTTGAATAGTTTGTTGTTAGGCTATACAACTTTATCATGCATGTAAAAACAGGAATTGCGCGAACCAGCGATATTTTTGGTCGGTCTCATCGATTATTGATACAGCATTATTGAAATTCATTTTCTAATATCGGTTGCTCAAAATTGTTTCGTACAAACCATCGCGCATTTCACCAATTTTTACTTTTTCTCAAACAGTGTGACTAGGAACAAACTGGTTTGATAAGCATCGATCAAACTATTTCATCCTCACAAGTGTTGCGAGCTGAGTTCCTCAAGGAAAGTACTTTGGTATAGTAGCCAAGGGAATAGGATAAAATATGTTCTTGCAGCTTCTACTAATACGTTTTTACACTCGACCCAATCGCTCTTCAAATGTTTTGATCAGCTTTCAGTGTTCTTTTCTTTGAGCTCGGTTTTTTTGAATCAGCCTTCTGATTCAGCTTCATATTACTGTTTTGGTTTAATCCGCTTTCATTCACAAAAGCTTTTGAATCCACAAAGTCGTTACCATATATCACAATCATTTCATGTCCAACCCACCACAATACTTCACACCAGTATTTTTGGTGGACTCTCTGCTGTACTTATAACTTAAGTCCCACAAACACTTATAATTATTGTAAAAATGTAAAATGCATCCATTTCTCAAGTAATAAAAAATTATTACCCGACCATTCAAGCCAGTATATTCGGCCACAAATAAACTATTGCTCATCGAAATTCCAGGAAGTCTCGAGGACCTCCAAAATAAATGTTCAATTCGTTGATTACCACCTTCATTCATATAAAGGTTGGTATCTTTCGGGACCGACCACGACCACTAGCTGTGCTGTGCTTATGGGTGAATCGTCGTCGTCCGTCGTTGTCGTAATCATAACCATTTGTTTGGATTATTCTCAACAATAAAAATTAATTTTTAAGTGTCAATACAGATTCGAAATTCAGTAAGTATGTGTGTGCATGAAGGTATCTCATAGGTAAGGTTCAAAAATCCCCTGAATGTATCCATTCAAAAGGACACCTCAATTAATTTAATTATCTGGATGTTCAAGAGGTATTATTTTTTTTTATTTGAGTATCTCTATATGTTTATATATTGAAGGCAAGAATGGGTCTTGTGTTAACTTAAAGGTAAGTAAGCCAGACTGACTCCAATCTTTATATATAGATACCCCTACCCAACCCATGTATGCTGTTTATTCAGATGATGATACTGAGTAATGAGTATCTTTTTCATATCGCGATGACCAAACACTTGATTTTGTTATTTTTTTGGGTAAAATGGAGTGGGGGAAGATACATAAATCCGTACCCAAGAAAAGACAGGATTAAATAAATATGCCTGTATGATAAAAAATCAGATAAATTTATGATTAACGATATTGGAACATCATCGTTATGAGATCTTTTAAATGGAAATGGTAAGGAATGGCTGGAAACATGCGTTTGATTCCAAAACAAGTTAAAGGTTTTTCAAATCGAAAATTCGTTAACAAGATTATGTGACACTATATGAACCAAAGATATTTTATCATAATTTTAAGAGCAATTAATTGAATGGCTCGAAATAAAATATTATTTAAATAAAATGGTGGTCTGATTGCTATTATTTTGCACTTTTAGCAAATGGGTTCCTAAAAATCTCCAGAAAATAGTGACGAGAATCAGTTTATGTTTTCAATTGTATGCTATGTTATGTTTCTAATTTTTTTAAATCTATATACATAAAACAAAGTCGTATTAGTTACACCATTTATAATTCAAGAACGGCTGAACCGATTTTAATGATCTCTTATTTGTTGGATTCGTCTCCACCCCGAATAGTCAGATGGTAAGATAATGCATTTGTCTGCATTCCTGAACCATTAGATTAGTATGAAACTTTTGTGAAATGTGCGTTACATTACTGTTATATATTTTAAGGTGGTTTGATTGGAATCAGATGGTTAGAAAATGCATTTTTTTTTGCATGATATATTCTAATAAAACTTTTGTGAGTTGTATGATATTTTTTGAGGATTGGTACTAGCCCAAGAAGTAACACCATAAGGATAATGTTTATATTATTATAATTTGTGTTTAAAAAATTCTATACAACTTATATTTTTTAAATCGAATAAAAAGTAAATTATGCTTTCAAATAAAATAAAATAAAATTTTTGTTTCATTTCATTTAATCAACATTCAGTTTGTTAAACAAAATATCGAGCAATTTTGGCGCCTAAGAACAAAGATGTAAATGACATAAGCTTCATAGTTCAGAATAAAATAAATGGACCTCAGCATTCATTTAAATCTGTGTGACAAATGAGGACGAAGCATCAAGTTATCCAACAGAATTTTTAAACTCATTGGATGTTCCTGGGTTACCACCGCACAATTTACAATTTGTGGTTTGAATTTAAAAAAATCCATGTTTTTCTCATGGTCAACTGTACGTGGCATGTTCACGTGTCGATAAACCATCCGATATATTTGTTCTTCCTGAAAACAAAACTAAAAAAGTAATATATCAAAAGGTGCTTCAATAAATAGAATCAACACGAAATCAACACCTGAAGCAAAATTAAAAACTTAAAAAAAAAACAGAAAATATCTTGCTACGCAATTCAATAATTGAAATCATTATTTTTTATTTATTTATGCAAATAAATTGTTGGTATTCATTTTAATATGTAAATGAAGAACTAAATGACTACCAGGCGGTTCGAAGTTCGCCGCGTCAGCTAGTATTTTCTATGAAAGTAAGATTATTGAGACTGTGCTTGATATAAACATTTGATGGAGTGATCGGCATTAAGCTCATTTATCCATTGGATTGTTTTAAGTCTATAAATGCTGGTGTCTCAGAGCTCCGTTTTATCTCCGACTCTCTTTTTGATTTTATTAACTATTTTTTGTCTGAAACATCCACATAAAAACCCTGTTTTATGTGGATTTCTTCCAGAAATACGGGATCCAATATAGTGTTCGACTGCAAATTATTCTCGAAATAGTCGGCAAGAGCGTTGAATTTGTCCTCCGCTGATGAGGCATCGCCATCATCGGTTGTGATGACATCTGGAAAAGATGCCCTTTTCCCTGTGATTTTGTTGATATTTTTAAAGCTCGGGTCCCGGTTTGATTGCTTGAAGCCTTTTCTGGAACTGGAGGTCATTATAACATAATGTTTACACATTTGATCTCACTCAAAATGGTCTGGTGGTTATTTTTGGTGGTGTTGAGCTCCTTCTGGTGAATTCTTTGAAGCAACTTCCTTAGGCGCTGTCTATGGTGGTAAAGATTCTGGATGTAAATGGGCAGATGTTCGTATCTATCCCATGAAGTTTTTCGAGTTTTTTGATTCTATACACTGCTGGTTGGTTGGTGACAGCAAATTCCAATCCATCGATGGCAGCATCTATTTAATCATTCTGAAGGTTCCTTGGTACTTCGGACTTACCATTAAGTAGTTATGGACATTTTTCATGGTTACCACTTTTTTAATTTTTTGGGCTATTTGCAGTGCAATTAAAGTTCTATAAAAATTAACATAATGGATTCTTTATGCAATAATTTTTGAGTTTTGGGCTGATATGAAAATATAACTAGTCGTCTACAAAAAAAAATTTAATATTTTTTTTTGAAAATTTAATTTTCTATTCAAAACGTATAGTTTGATTCGTACGAACAGACGTTTAGGTAGGAGCTACCGTAAAAAAAACAAAAAAAAATGGCAAAAAATCAATATTTTTTAAAATATCATCAAAATTTAGGTTTTAAAAATTTGATTCTTCGATATAATATTTCTTTGGAGTCTAGAAAAAATACGTAAATATTTTTAAAGAATTTTAACTGCACTGGGAAGTAGTAGAAAAAATATTTATTTTTTTAACAATTTAAAAAAAAAGTGGTAACCATGAAAAGTGTCCATAACTACTTAATGATAAGTACAAAGTAATAAGTAATAAATTGTTTTTCGTCAAAAATTTACAGATCTACAAGATGGCGAATGTACATATACTTACTCTTTTTAAATTAAAAATAATTTTAAATAAAAAAAAAAAAAAAACATAGAATTTTTTTTTTTTTTTTAATTTGTTAATATTTTTTATGCTTGCAAAAATATACGATATACTTTTTATTTCCGTATTTGTACTCACCAAAAGAAAATTTTTAAAAGTGGTTTCAACTTGTAATTAATTTGTGGCAGGTTGAAATCTAAGGTGACTATTATACGACGATTCTTTTGTTAACACACGCATTTCGAATGCTTACCGCGGTAAAAAAAATTTGCTTTTAATACTTTTGATACCCATCAGATATTCAAAACCAATGTGTATCGATACCAACTCTTCGATTTCCTTAAACTATCGTTCTATATTATACTTTATAAGAATAGATACTTATAACCTCTTGAGCACAAAAAAAAAATTAGTTATTTCGAATTTTGAACGAATAAGGACTCAACCCGCTTATTTTTGTACACCAAAATTGATTTTAAACTCTTTGTCTTGACTTCAATATGTGTATCAATTTATTTGTATAGAATTAGCTGTCAACTTCTATCAAAGATTAAAATGTTACTGAAACAAAACAATTGCATATATATGTGTAATAGGCCAATGATGGTCTGAAAATCATTTCCAATCTGTTTCATATTACACCATGACCAACTTGTGCGAAGCTAAATTTGTTTATTATTCATAAATCCATCAGAAGAAAATAATAATAAAATTCGAACAATTGCAATGTGTTGCAACATCTGACAAAGTCATTTGCGGTTTTATTACACATAGAAAAGAAACCCTCGTACACACCTTCTTATCCCACAAAAAATCGCATGAAATATCTCACCTTAAGCAATCATCCCACTAGAAATATATTTTAAGGACTTCACACAAAAATTGATTTCTCATCAGAGAAACCATTCTTCAAATGTATCTACACACACCCACTCGTTTTGAACATCAGACCTTAGTTAACATATTTTCTACAAATATCTATCGATCTCTAGGAAGATCGTTCCACCATATAACTACACGATTCGTTTGACTCCACGCCTGATCATTGTGGCTAAGGATCAAATAATAAAGACTGAAGCCATCAAAATATAACACAAATGGTGAACCTGTCGGTAACCTTTCATCTGCTACTATCGGCATGTTTTCAAATTTACAAAAAAAAAAAAAAAAAACCAAGACAATGATCGTGATGGCTAAAGATTCACCCTTAATGAATGTAAAACGAATGAAATTTTAACGAGGTCATAACTGATCAACGTTTGTTTCTTCTTTTTATTCATTTTCCCAAGGGACCTCCATGGTAGCTCGTCCCGGTTAATCCAGTTAATGGTGTGAATATAAGAAAATACAAACGCCATACCGACAGCCACGGAAAATAACTCATTTATTCGACGGCAATTAAAGATGCTCCTCGACAACGACGCACTGACAGCGCTATGGTGTGATGAGGTCCTTTTTCACGCCTCTGGGCAATGCAACAAAAAAAAATTAAAAAAAAAAGGGAACTAAACTCGCTGAGTTCTTTTGTATGTGAAATCGATTGGGAATACTATAAAAGTGCTGGTTTCATTGCTCCCGATTTGTTTCGGTTGTGCGTGAAGAATTTGAAAAGTTTGCCTCCTCGCCTCGTGCAGCTTGCGTGATCCCGAAAATGCAATTATTATTAAAGGAATTGCACTTCGGGAGCGTATAGTGTAAAGCATTTACGGTATATTGGATGATTTGTGTGATCTCATCGGTTTGGTAGGTAAATGTTTTTTTTTTATTTTGAAATTGAACCTTCGTTGTGCCAAAAGGAAAATTAATGGCAGCATTTGATGCGTATTGCATTTTAGCTAAGCGAATGTATGTTGCTGATTGCAGGGATTCAACTCAGATCAAAGCAAAGCGAATTGTTGGAAATTGGATCGGAATGATCTTTGACAGGGGAAATTTGTAAATGTTATGTTGTGAAGCCATAGCATGGAAGTAAGAAATGGATGAGAATCATTTTTTTATAAAAATTATTTCAAGAAAAAAGGATTTTATGTTGTAAGTTAGGTGCTTCAATATTACTTTTTAATGTTAAGGTTAACAAATAAGTTGTGTCAAGTGTTGAAATAAGTAACTGGTTCATGTAAAAACCAAAGTTAAAAATTGAAAGAAATGGAAATCGATATCAATCAACTGAAAGGAGTTACTTAAAAAATAAAAATAGAATGCTGAAGTTCATTGAAAAAAAATCATGTTCTCAGTATTGATACACATCAAAGTTATCAATGAGCGTGGTTTTGATTCGAAAAAATCAACCACTGACTAAATAATTGCAATTCCATAGAACGGTGGGAACTGGAAATATACCTTATACAGCATTATATTATTGACAGCATTATTTTGATAGACTCCTTCTTCTCCTTCCTCTTCTTTTTTTTACACTATCAGATCCTGTTCATAAGGAGCTTAGAGCAAGCTTCAGCTTATGAACAAAGATTTGCCAACACATTATATGTGTTCCACTGGCTCATCACTTAGTGCTGGTGTTAGTTGTTAGTAATGTAAAACAAATGACTACAATAACAAAAGCACTATAATACAATAAAACATATAATTTAACAATACAAAATACATAAAACATGAACTAAAAGCGTGGAGCACTGGTTTTAAGTACATTTTTAAGATTTATTTTATTGTCATTAAAATCAATAATTTTAGAATTTAAATTGAAAAGCCTACACATGCGGGTAAGCGGCTCATTTATACCATAATTAGTCCGATGGTGTGGACAATGTAGGAGCTCAAGGCTACGCAGATGGTGAGCACCCCCACGATAATTGAGTCCCACACAAGTAAAGTAGATCAGGTGCATCTAATGCGCCCGAAAGAAGTTGGTGGATAAAAAACTATATCGTTATTTACACGTAACAAGGACTGAATGTGTAGAAGCTGAATTCGGTGTTCATAAGTTGGAAGGTTATAAGAATCTGTCCAGGGAAGACCTTTTAAGGCAAAACGAACAAAATTATGCTGAACTGCCTCTACCCTAGATCTATGAACATCATTGAACGGAGTCCATACCTGCGATGCGTATTCCAGATGCGGACGAACAAAACAATTGTATAAAGATAAGGGTAACATAAGGTCTTGAAACTCTTTGGACCATCTTTTTACAAAACCTAACATTGAGTTCTTCTTCTTCTTCTTCTTCTTCTTCATAATTTTCTTCTTCTTCTTCTTTTTCTTCTTTTTCTTCTTCTTCTTCTACTTCTTCTTCTTCTCTTTCTTCTTCTTCTCTTCTTCTTCTTCTTCTTCTTCTTCTTCTTCTTCTTCTCTCCTTCTTCTTCTTCTTCTTCTTCTTCTTCTTCTTCTTCTTCTTCTTCTTCTTCTTCCTCTTCTTCTTCTTCTTCTTCTTCTTCTTCTTCTCTTCTTCTTCTTCTTCTTCTTCTTCTTCTTCTTCTTCTTCTTCTTCTTCTTCTTCTTCTTCTTCTTCTTCTTCTTCTTCTTCTCTTCCTTCTTCTTCTTCTTCTTCTTCTTCTTCTTCTTCTTCTTCTTCTTCTACTATTACCACCACTCCAAAAAAAATGACATAAAGAGAGAAAAAAATTATTAAAAAAACAACGGTTATAATGGTCATGTAATAGTTTTTTGTAAAGCAAGAAATTAGTTTTATTATTCAATCTGTAAATAAAGTTTTTTTAGTGAGCAGTTTTTGAAAAATTTAATTTGAATTTTTTTTTTTTTTTAAATTAAAAAAATTATGTAACTAAGAACTATTTCCGTTTCCAAAAATTGTATGCTTTTATTAATTTCAAGTCAAAAACAGAATACAAGACCCAGACGGTCAAAAATGTATTGTACTTTCGGAGAAAATAACTTTGTAAATTCGAGGACGTCGCGTCAAAATTTTAAGTATAATGTACAAAGAAAATACAAGAAGAGATTTCTGGATTTGCAAAAAAGTATCACATGACATGAATTGAAATTAAAAATCACCCGGTTAAATAAATTGTAATAAAAATGCCTAAATAATATAGATTTTTTTTGTTTTGTCATAATTAAACTTGTTATAATTCAACTGTCTTCAAAAGAGGTGTTGTTGGACTGATCAGAACCGTTGCGCCGCCGGTGGAGATCCCAGAAGGCCCTTTCACCTGAATTGTAGGGTTGAAGTCACCTTTTAGAACTCAGTAGGTAGAAATGGCGGTTATTCTACAAGAATAACCCAGTTAGCGCTTGGTGCACATATATTTTTTAGCTAGAATTTTTTTTTTTAAGAACTTTGCACCTTTTTTTATTTATTTCACTAACTTTGAGCAATGTTGCCTGTTTTAATTTACAGGTTTTCCCAAAAATAGTAAAAGACAAAATAAATAAGAGCATTAAATTAAAAAACGAAAATAGATCCTACTTAATTATGTAATGGCTAAAATCAAATTCAGGCAGCTTTGAATAAATCTCAATAGCAAACTGCCGAAATTCGTTCTTCCATTTTTTCATTAAAAACTTAAATTTCAAATAGAAAACCGAATCTACCCAATTAAAAGCACCTAAGGTAAAATTCTAAAAATCATAAGTTTTTGTGATTCAACCATTCCCTTTATAGCTCCGAATAAAATTTAAAAAAAAAAATTGTTTTTTAAACTGCTACAATCTCTTACTCCTCCTCATATAAATAGAATAGCTACAACTCAATATTTTGATATAAAAACTTATTGTCACGCACATCTAAAATCAAATGAACCATAAATTATTGTGATTGACAATGTCAATAAAAAGAACTAACGACCGAACAGCATTGTTTTTTTTTTTCTGGATAGATATTTTATTTAAATGGCAATAAAATATTAATTTTATTATAAAACACTTAACTTTTAAAATCTGCGTTAACCCCAAAGTAGACAATCAAAACAATTAAATAAAATCCCACATCATAATTAAAAATTAAAAAAAAATGCTAGCTATAACGCTTTATAAAGAGAATAACAATAAAATCAGCGACCTTGACTTTTTATTGTGTTTTCTTTATCAAATTTAAAATTTTATTATATCACCAACTGACATGACAGAGTTGTTCCGTGGGAAATATATTATTCAAACCAAAACCATGATTTATAAATAATAATTTAGATACAAACGATAAAAATCAACAAAAGTTAATGGCTTCTCATTTTGGAATTGAATATTTTTTTTTTGTTCACATTGAATCGAAAATGAATATGAGCAGTCATATACATACATACATACATTGGTAGGTATACATTAAAAATCTTAAACTAATTGATTAATCAAAATTTATATGATTCGACCTGTCGTTATTTTGTAATCGGATTTCAAATTGCTCGGTAAATAAATGTTGTTCACACCATTAAATGCAACCCACATTTATTAAATTTTAAATATTCATGAATATTTTGAATTCAATAAATTAATGTTTCGTGTTTTTTTTAAATTAATAATTTCGGGCAATTAACAGGTTCAAACTTTAATAATAAACAACAACAGAAAAAAAAAACATTCAATCAATAATTTAACTTGTAAATCAACAATGTAATTATAATTTCGTTAAACATTTAAATTTGGTATTAATTTGAATTTATGCTTCACGAAGGGCTCCTCTAAATTCGTTTTGTTTTGAATTTAATGAAAATAAATGGTTTGGTGTTCGAACTTGTAATTAAGTTTGAGATATTAATTATTTAACGTGAATTATAATCGTGGATACTAGCTATTTTATTTGTGCACAAGAGTTTAGAGATTTTATGAGTAAATTGGGAATTTAAACGACAAACGTGGTGATTTAGAATCGAAATGCGCAAAAAATATTTTGTCCATTAATTTTAGCTTGTTTACAAAAAACATCAGGTCTTAAATCTGTCTTAATATTATGGTCTTTTATGGAAAATAGATTTACGTTAAGTTTTCATTGAAAATTAGATATTTTGAAACCCGCTGTTGTATTTAAATAAAACGCAAAGGGGTATATGCATACTGTATAGTTATATGTACTGTTTAACTTGTTTATAAGAATATTGGAGTTTATCATTTTTAAATAACATTGTTTAAACCTTGGCTGGACTAAAGTAAGTATATCTAAAAAACAACTATGAATATCCCCCAAATTGTCAAAAATTTATAAATTAATCGAACTGACGACTAGACGAGTAGTTTGCGGATTAGTTATTCGCAATAACTTATTGGTCATGAGCCGGTATTTGCAGTTGAACAATATTTAAGCGCGAAATCTAATCTCGTATTATATACTCACTTTAATACCCCTCGATTAATTGATGGATTAAAAACTTAATTTATCAGGTCAACGCAACGATTCAAAAGCTTATAGATGAGAAGATACAGTAATATTGTATTCCGAAAACGTCCGGAAGCACAAACCAATTTAGTTGCTTTTCTTTAAATACAATCAAATGAAAAAGAAATGCAAGTTTTACCCATACATAATGAGTGACAACCACCCGCTCAGAAATAAAATTGGAACTTTTACAAGCGAAGTTATATCTTGAAAAGATTGCTCTATTTCGCTAATATTTTGTCTGTTAAAAAAATGTCAATTGCTTTGTTTGGCACGGAAATTTTAGTTCACAGAATGAAAGATAACAGCCCAACTAATAAAAAAAACCTTTTTTCGTCTCTAACTCATGACTTAACTACACCATGGAATAAGAGACGAGTTAAAATTTCTTATTAATAAAAAAAAAAAATCACATTCGATAAGAAAATCTACTGCAGTTCTATTACAATTATTTGTTTATGGTCTGTGAGCATGTTTCCACCTGAAAAAGGTTATGTGATTCCACGTAAAAATTTATAAGTATGTTGTTTATCTCCTTGTATTTTGTTTTTTCAAAATCCCGATAAATAAGTTTTGCGTTCGTATCGTATCGTTTACACAGAAGAATGGAAACCCTTAAAAAATTGTATACAAAATAATAATTTTTTTTGCTTGAAAAGGTTAAATCTAAAATTCAAATTTTCACCGAAAGTTAAGACCTTTTTTAATGATTATAATGACTAACCTTAATCCGTCTGTGTTTTAGCAATCACTGAACCGACTTACACTCTTCATATGCTGTTGGATAGAGGAAATATCAACCTAGGTCGTGGGGACTATATTTCTGGACAGATGTCCATGGTTTGACTTAAAAACGACATCAAAGTTGCACTTAAGAAACTCGAATAAATAGGGCGAAAAATAAACTTCTCAAATTATTTTTTTCCAAAATAATAAAAAAAGAAGAAGAAAAAAAGAAAAAATTCTCAAAAAATTGCATTTGCCATTAATTTAACAAACATATTTTTTCTTAATTTTAAAGTATAACTTATATATTTTCGATAAAAATCAAAACAAAACCAAATGACACTTTTCAATCTTACACCATTTCTAAACCACATACTAGGATGGTGTAACTTAACTCGCAGTTCAAAAAAAGCTATTCCGTGTTTATTAATAACGTTTTGACATTAGTTCCGGAGTTAACGATAACTCATCGATAAATCGGGTTTAAAAATAAGGATGTTAGAGAATTTCGAGCCGCAAACTGTACTACTCTTCTCACATGCAAATTTTAATTATGCTTTTTGGGATTAAGTGTGAGAAAGTAACTGAAAATTCAATCAAAGTTGTAGTTGGGAACATTACCTCTGCAGTCTATACACATTTGGTTGTTGATGTACATCCGACAATTTGCAGCAAATTGATTGAATCTCCTATACCCGTCGATCAATACGTTGTGTAAAAACATTTACAAATTTGCTTATAGCAAAACTATACTTGCAATCATTATTGTTGTTTCATAGTCAAATTAGTCTTTTGCTCGTCCAGAAACTTCTAGGACCATTGAGACAGTTTTTTTTTTTTTCGAACAAATTTAAGCTGATTTTTTTCTATATTCACAAAACACATATTGTAATTTAATTTCACAATTAAACTTAATTTGTGAAGTACAACTTGCAAGTTTCATGCTTGAAATTCTATAAATAGCTGAAATGAAGATCTAATAAATATTTTAATATTTAATATTTTATTTTAGCTGCAGAAGATTAATACACTTTCGAGATAAAACAGAAGGCCTGCGGTGACTTCTTTTTCAGTTGTGGCTTTGTCAAACTTAAATTTTTTACATGTAGGTATATACTACAATAAAATCACAAATGTGACTTAGCCACAACTTTAGAAAAGCATTTTCGAATGGCATGAATGCTGGGCAACAGATTGATTACTATTAAGAACATTTGGTATCGTAGCTGCAGTTATTTCCAGGCTTCTACAACAGTATAAAGTTAAGTAATAAACCGGATCCTGACTACGTCATGAAAACTCTGATTTACCATCAGCTTAAGAAATATCATGGGAAACGGAAGATTCTCAACAACCCGTAAAACGGTTTTCGTATAGCAATAGGTCAGTTGGTGATTTGGGAAATAGGACTACTACGTCTCTACAAAATCATTCGATAGAATTCGGTATCAAGCTATCTTTTTACCAACATTGCGTGCATTGGGTTTTGATGATTTTTTTCTGTTTTATCCCTGACTCACTTCCTCGGTCATCTTTACCAACGATCTCATTTCTAAAACATTTATTCCTAAAAGCTGTTTGTCACTATAGTGACATACACTCTAAACCAATCTTTTTGTGTGCGTTGTTAGTTCTACAGGATTGGAGCTGGAGGGGCCCTGCATTTTTTGTCGAATCCGAAAGACTAAGATGCTATGCACTTTTCATGACAATGATACTCTTGGAGGATTTTCCACAAGAGGCATTTGTCGCAAGAGGCAGTGCCCCTGAAAAAAAAAACAATTGGTGTACTCAGGGCACGAACCCAGACCTCTGGCGTGATAGTTCGACACACTAACCACACAGCACTTCATTTGTACCAAGTTTGTCGCTCCCATGTATCATATATAGTCGAGGCATACAAAGACTCTTCTTTATCAACATATTATATACAAAATGATTAAGCACGTCCGCGTCCAAAACATTTTTTACTGAACAATTATTTATGTTAAATAAGGTTTAAGAAAAATTTAGTTAAGAAGTTGTTTTAATAACATTTGATTTTGTATCAAATGTGACTCATGGACAACGAAAACCATGAAAATATGAGTGATATGTATCAAATGTGATCTTCCAATCTTAACAAGAACATTTTGGAAAAACTAAAACCGTTACAATAAGGTGTATCTGGCTTAAATGCCAAAATTTAAATCAAGAATATAAATGAAGTATGTCAATCGGCGGTAAAACCTTCTAACAAAATCTATCACTCTTTTAGCTTTCATTTACTAATTATTTATTGTTAAAGTATAAACAATCATACCAATTCAGCATAAATATTTCTATCCAGTCAAATTTACTTACAAAAATATCATTATTTAGTTATGTACTCCCCAGCAGCGATGCTCACCTGAAAAAGTCCAACCAACTGACACGACAATGCCATGCCATCCTATCTTCTATTAAGAAGTAAAACCTTTGAAACAATTAAAACAAAACGTTGTTCCCAATAATTTTCTCTACACACAACAAAAGAAAACACGCCAGTACCATCTTGTGTGCCTCTTTATACACTCTTTTGCCTAATCGGATTAATTAAATCAACAGCTAATTAATGTAAACGTATTCATAACCTTTTCAACGCAGAAGCATAGCAAAGCACATACCATCAGAGACCACATCTTTTGCTTCTTTTTCTTTTATTTTTTTTTTTTTCAACTTACTCACCAGAGTTAAGCTGCGATTATCCACGGAAGTCTTTCGAACTTCTTGCGCCCCCAAGACTGCACAGCCAGCACCTCATAATCCATCGAGACTAAAACTTTTCGGTATCTTTTAATACACATCACTCGCACTTCACTCCTTGCCGCTTGATGCCCAGCAAAATCTCTCACTCCTTTTCGCGCGAGTGTGTAGTTGATGATATTGGACGAAGCCACAATTAAGTGGCCACGTTTCATCTTTGCCTTTGGGGTTACCCCTGCTACCCTGTTACAGAAGTTGTATCTTAAAGATACATTATTTTTTCCTGCACTTCGTGTTTTTTCTGATGTTCTTTTGCGGGAAGAATGAGCGAACTTTTGGAACAAACGCAAATCTTTTTACTTAAAGGTAGGAACGTTCTCCGACGTCGTCGTAGTCGTCAACCATTGTTATATGGTTGCTTGGGGAACTCCCTCGAACAACATGTATCTGAAAGTTTTTATATGCCAGGCCAGGCGATAACCATCGCACCTTTTGCTCCGTGTGTTTCCAGAACTCCCTTCGATCTTTCAACAACCGAAGTGAACAAAAAAAAAAAAAGAATTATCTCACAAAAATAGCAACAAATTGGAAAAACAAACTGAAAAGATACAAAAAAAAAAAAAAACAGCCAAGTTGGAAAAAAAAGCACTGCAAAAATAACTTTGCAACAAAAGAAGAACTTTTTCAAAGGAGCGCGAGATACTTTTGTATCTTTGGCGATTGTAGGGTTGGTATGTTGTGTTCTGCTCCCAATAAACTCGACCTGACCTTTTTAATTAACTGTGCTGTACTCATAGAGTGGCTTTAGATCGAAGACGGAGTAATAAACTAGAAACAACAACAACAAAACCACATCAGCGCACAGGAAAATAAATGCCAGCAAGAGTTCGACCATTTGGCTAAAAGTTAAATTGTGAAACGTTTTTGTATCTTTTTTTTTTTTTATTTTAATAATGAAATAGAGTTTGTGGAAGGGGGTGGGGGAGAAGTTGGACGAAGTGTTGATGTTTACCGACACGATGACGGGGACTATCTCTCACTCTCATGAACGACGTTAAAATTGCTACAGTATGATGATGGGGTCGGGATTGGGTCAAAGGATCATTGAGTGGAGTGTTTGGTTATTGTTTTTAACCCGTTGTCAGTTTGCAAAAGTGATGGCCTTCACTTGGCATCAATGGGAGAATGTATAGTTTTGCTGGGGCTATCTTTTTTCACTTTCAATTTTTGTCAGTTAAGGAATGTGATGCAATATGCCTTTTAAATTTATACAGGAGTATGCATTCTCTGTTGCACCACGAGAAAATCCCCATCTCTCGTTGCAACATCATAGAGATACACAAGTGATATTGCTGACTCATGATTTTCAAGTTGGAAAATAGTTTTACAAAACTTTTTAATGGATTGGAAACAGCCAAAATGGGGTTAGCAATATGTGGAAGGTTTTACAAACTCTATATTTGGATATATATGAGACTGAGGGGACTATTTCCATTTCACTGCTTTTAAATTTAAAATGTCTCGGTTGGAGGAAGTATTTTAAATAGTTGATCCTTGACATTTTTGGTAGCAAAATTAATTGATAGAAGGGTTTGTTTTGAGGTACTGAAAGGATTATTTACAGTTTTTATTATAAAGAAGCTGTTGAGGTGGATTTTATGGGTAAATGTTTAGTTGTACGAAGCTTAATTTTCTTGGTCATGATAATTAAATAAAAAACTTGCGATAGATAAACGTTAGGAACTTTAATAGAGATACCTAGTTGAAAAAGAAAGTTAAAAAAATATTTGTTGGCGGAGAAATGTCGTATCGCCAATTGCATGTGCATTCAAAAAAAGAAAATTTAATAGTACCAGTTTTGATTTAATAGTACATAAAATAATAGGATTTTCCTATAAAAACAACGATTTTGATGGTTTCATGTACTATTGATTCACCATTTTTTCAAAACTATTGTATCAATAGGATAACTTATTCATTTTATGTTTTTTTTTCATATTAAATCTATAATTGTTACCTTATTGTCTCAATTATGCAATACTTTTATTTATTAGCGTCTTTTTAGTTCAATGAGACATCCATTTATTTAAAGAAAATCAAACTATAGAATTGATTCTTCCATCCTATTAAAATAATAGTTTAGATACTTTAATTTTAATAAGAGCGTCTTTTCAATCCAATGGGACATCCTTTTATTTACAGAAAAAAAAACTTTAAAACGAATTCTTTCATCCCATTAAAACAATAGTTTCGATATTTTTATTTTAGTAGGACGTCTTCTTAATACAATGTGACATCCTTTTATTTGGGTAAAAAAAAACTATAACAATAATTCCTTCATTCTAATAAAACAATAGTTTGGATACTTTTACTTTAATAGGATCGTCTTCGTTATTCATTCTTATATCACATAAAAACAATAATGCTATTAGAGTTTTGTTTTCATACCTACACCTTATTAAACCAATTCTGAAACAGAATTGTTTCTAAAGGTGGATACCATAAAAGTTCAATGGTTGAGGCATTTTAAATTAATAGGAGATATTATTTCTTTTCTATGGTACACATTATTGAACTTAAACGACAAAATTATATATCTGATGGTATAAGCACATCATTGATTTAATAGAGGGTCTACCTTTAGTTATTAATAAGATAAATACCATTGACCAATTTTAATAGTAAAAAACTATTGAAAACAACGATTTTCCTATTGATTTTATTATATTTTTTTGAGTTGTGTTACATTTTTCAAGCGTACCTACTATACTAAAAAACCATGCGAGCTTTAAAGACTTTCGCTCCGAAAATGAAAATGCAAGAGATCTTCGTTTATATAGACATCGAAAAGCATAGCTTGCACGAGATCACTTCCGGAAACCGATGACAGATTAAAATTGCAACCGACCGATCAGCGAACATCACATCGGACCACTTAAGCTTATCGTTGCCAAGTTACGGCTCCGTATATCCATTGAAGATCTTTGGCGAACACCAATCACCAGAACAATATTCTACGTCGAAAAACTGATAAAACATCCCAGGAACTACCGAAAGCCTATTAGTCTTCTTGTGCAAATCTTGATTCCTACTGGCAGCAATGTTTGCATTCTACAGGGTGATTGGTATAAGATGCACCAAAAAGCTTGAGCATGTAGGTGGAGTTAAGACAGAAAAAAATTGTATGGGACGGGGGGGTCTATTTCCCCCCGTTTAGGCGGGAGGGGCAATTTTCTAAAACATTGACTTAAATCAGAAAAAAAATTATTTAAAAACTACGGTGAATGATACAAAGCCCTGTTATAGCCAGAAAACTACTATTATATTTAATTTTTAAATTAAGTTGTTTAAGTGAACAGTTTTAAAAAAATTTATTTTCAAACTCAAAATTTTGAAAAAAAAACTAAAAAAAAAATTTTTAAACTAATTTTTTCAAAATTTTATGTAATTAACTAATATTTTTATTTTCAAAATTCAATGCTCTTATTAATTTTTAGTCCAAAACAGAAAATAAGAAGCCAAAATGTAAATGTTTGAGAAATTAAAAAAAAATTAAAAGTAAAACTAGTAAAATAAATAAAAAGTTAACTCTTTTTTTTTTATTATTTGATTAAAATCGGATGGTATGTAATAAAAAATAATAAAAGGAATAATTACCTTATTAATAATTGACCTGAGCAGGTCAAATTTGGGAAAACCAAAAAAAAAAGTGTTTTTCTTGGAAAAAAATACTTCTAGTTTTTCTTAATTTCTCAAAAACTAAAATACATTATTGCATCCGGTTTTCTGTTTTTGACTAAAAATTAATAAGAGCATTAAATTTTAAAAATAAAAATAACATAAAACATTGAAAAAACATAAAATTTTGAAAAAAATTAGTTTAATTTTTTTTGTTTTAGTGTTTTTTTTAAATTTTGAGTTTGAAAATTAATTTTTTTAAAACTGTTCACTTAAACAACTTTATTTAAAAATTAAATATAAGATAGTTTTCTGGCTTTCCAAATAAATATAACAAAGCTTTGTATCATTCACCGTTGTTTTCAAATAATTTTTTTCCTGATTTAAGTCAATGTTTTAGAAAATTGCCCCCCTGCCTAAACGGGGGGAAATAGACCCCCCCTCCTAAACGATTTTTTTTTTTGTCTTAACTCCACCTACACGCCCAAGCTTTTTGGTGCACCTTATACCAATCACCCTGTATAAGGAGTGCTGCCTCAGACGTGCTATTTAAAAACCTCCCAATCACTACCGAGTAATCCTTGGTTCAAATTCCATGTGTGGCATATGACACATAGGATGAAGAGATTCTACTGAAACTTTCCTTATTATTAAGTAACCAATTTTCTGAGAAGTAAAGCTCTATTGATAAAAACCATAATGATTCGCTTTACAAACCACTCATCACCTCAGCATTGGCTGAAGTATGTACCCTTCCCAATCTAATGAAAGATCATTTAAGGTTTCTTGGAACTACTTGCCTCGGGAAAAAGGTTGAACAAAATTGTCGAAGGAGATACATCAACGAACTTAGCGCCAAGCTAAGTAAATTAAGTAAGTAAGTTTAAGAAAGTTATTAAGGGAAAAAAATCTTGTTTTCTTGGAAATGTTAGCACTTCAATTTAAATATAAAAAAAAAAACTATGTAATCGCGCTTACATTGCCTAAGACTGATAAATGCTTTGAGAGTATATCTTTTAGTTCTTTATACACAAGAAAGTATATGTATACTGCTAACTCGATTTTCTTAATCTTTCGGTTTAAATCTGTTTCAGTGGTACTTATCCTCGCGGCTGATCAGTATCTCACACTGCCAAACCCATTTTTTTCACAATTCATTTCACTTCCATAAAAATGCTTCCTGAGAGAGAGAAAGATAGAAAAAAAAAAAAAACAAAAATATCTAAAGCCACAGAAGCTACAGTCGACTTCAACAGCATCCTCCTTCTACTGTGAAGGATGAATCTTTACAAAAAAAAAGGCAAGAAAAAAGAACCAGCTTCGCCAGCAGATTATGAAACCTCGATTTTAATATCTTCTATCTATACCAAAGTTATATATCTACATAAATAGGTAGGTACGTGTTCAATCCAGCAGAGAGTTCTATACTTTTTCCTTATTTGTTATTTCCTTTGTATCTCATTCATGTAGGACATTGTTAATTAGCAATTAATGAAGCGATAATGAAAAGAAGATAAACTAAGCGAAAGAAGACCACGTCGACAGTGAAGATGATGATGGTGACGACGAGGTCGAAGTTAAAGCAAAAAAAGATACGTCGGGGCGGATTGTGTCGGCATGGCAAACATTCGACTCTGAAAAACAACAAAGAGCCAGATTTAGAGCTATAAGGCGCGATTTAAAAGGAAGGAGACGAAAGAAAAAATCTAGAGCGGAATCTTGACAGAAGATAAACCCAAGGATTTTACCTCCTTTAGCCGATTCGAGCCTCCAAACATCACATGCGGCAGACAATGACACGAACGAGAAATGGATTTTTAGATGAAATGATACAGGGCTGTATTATAGGGGTTTTCAGAGAATCAGTAATGCAAAATATTTATATGAAAAGGTAGGTGATCCCGAAATATATACTATATGTTTCCCCATTCGAAGATTCGATAACTTCTACAAATATGGAACCTGTAATTTTTATTTTGATATTTGTAAAGTATTCCAGAAGTAGAACACTCACAACGACTAACGATCAGATTATCATCTAGATGGCGAATTACATTGGTCTTTTTTTTAGAAATACATAATTTTGTAAAATTGTAACGCAAAATAAATTTCAGAACAGATTTTTCAGCTGTCCCACTCCTCGAGGAAACAGGAATATCACATCATAGAAGAAAAGACGGAAGGCGTCGGAGGGTTTTTCCGACGAGAAAGTAGGTGGAATTTGATGAAAAGGACATGCGGTTCTAACAGAACAGTTGTAGCCTCTATTTTCTCGCGAAAATAGAGATTTCGAAAGATGCGATTTTTTATTCGCATGTGTTCTCATTTATAATAGTACAGTGAAAATGCCTAATGTTTTTTCAGGGGCACTGCCTTTTGCGAGGAAGTGACAAATACTCCAAAATTTTTAATGTCCTAAAAAGTGCATTTGGATTCGACGAAAAATTGTAAGTTCCTTCTAATCCTGTAGTATGTATTTAGTCGTGCAGTTACAATAACCCAATCAATCAGTTATATCCTAACGGAAAATGCATAGCGAGACCAAGCAAAGACATTTGATTGATCGTCGTAAAAACACACATCCTTCTCAAATCAAATTTTTCTTGAAATTTCATGGCTTAGCACCACGATTTAATACAAAACAAATTTGATTTGATGCGATCGTACAAAGTCTTTTATCAACTAGAATTCACCGGATTATAAATCAAGTCGTCGTCAGAGGCCATAGCTGTCATCACTCCAGTGATTGAGCGATGCGATGGACATAGCCTTAGGCTTCGTCCTTAGGACAGTCTTCGCAGATTGAGCGATGAGCTTAAGCTAAATAGTCGCATTGCTTGTTGGAACATTACAAAAATTCGTGTTTTAATAGGGGCTCCTCATAGCACTAACAGGAGTCAAAGCAACAGGCCTTAGCTGCGGCCATGACTGAATTCCTTGAGACTGAGCTTCTTTAACTACAGATTACCTCGAAGTTGTTTTTGGTCTTTCAACGCGTCTACTTCCCTGAGGAGTCCATTCGAATGATTGTTTAGCTATATTGTCGTATGACTTATCCAACGCTACTTCCGTTGCATGATGTCCGCATCCAATTTTTTCTGCTCGGTTCTGTTTTATAGTTCCACGTTCGGTATGGTTTGTGGCCACCGAATCTTCAAAATGTACCACAGACAACAGTTAACGAAGGACAGCATTTTGCTGGAGTTCCACACAGGAGAAAAGATTCCAAATGCAACATGGGCTTTGCTTATTCTATTTTAAACGGATAAGGATGATTTGAATTGAGCGAGAGAATCCACCGCCCCAAAAAGAAAAGAAACCAATATCTAAACCAAGGCCCTAAGATTCTTTAGTCCATCAATGTATTGCAAATACTTTTCTTAAGTTTTATTTTCAATATTTGTGGGTAAAATCCAAAAAGCAATAGCAAAGTAAAGACCGGGTATAAAAAGGAGTATCTATGTACATTGGAAGCTGTTGTAGATACCGAGTATCTTAAATAAAGTGAAAAACAGTAAAATCGTGATGAAAAACAATGACACGATGTGATGTCTGGAAGACGTCTTTGGTTCGAGGCATTATATTATTGTATTTAAGTTTGTCTTTTGTGAACTGCGCTCTGAGATGCCAAAGTGAGCTGTGTGGTTGTTTTAGAAGGAGATCCCTTATATGCGGTTGATTTGACGCAAAATGTTTTGTCTGTGTTGTATTATGCTCTTGTGGGGTAGTTCAGTAGGGCGGGAGGAAGGTAATATTAGTATTGAAGAAAAAGATGCTGCTGAAGTCAAAGCAATAATGAGAGGAAAATGTATGTTAACATGTTTCTTAGTTTTGCTATTTTTTTTTTTATTTTTTTTTTTTTATTTCTAAGGTTGAGAAGGGCTGCCCTTTTCTTGTTCACTAAAAATTAATTCAATAAGATTGTAATCTTAAGTTGTAAAAACAAAACGATTCTTCTTTTTTTTTTATTTTTACTTGTTTTGTTTAACGATACCAATTGATTTTTTTTACATTGAAGTGTTTTGTTTAATATTGTCGTGCCAAAAGGATTTATCAGGACAGTAATTACCCGGCAATGAGGAAAACATGAATCACGATTTTCTATGCGTTGCAATTGAAATGTTTGATTTTCGGAGGAGTATCGAAAAATTGAGAAATCTTTTTTTAACATAAGAAGTTCGATGACGTTGCGTAACGTTCGATGTTCAATTTGAGCTTTAAGTTGTTATCGATGTTTGAAGTTGAATAATTATGCAGTTCTGGGTTTCATTTGAATGCAAAATGACACTATACCATCAACGAAACACAGAAACATGTTTGTTGATTGACGAAACTAAATGATTGATGACAAGATATCAGATGGGATGATCAGTTCAATCTGATTAACTTTCTATCCAAGCAAGAAAGGGTAGAGCACATTTCGGATGTTGGAAGAAATATCTGCATCGACTGTGGATCGGCTTCTTAGGAACCGTGAATTAACGCTTATATTAAGAAAGGTGCTAGGATACTCTTCAAAAGTGTTTAGCTATGCAAAGAATGAAAAACGTTCAAAAGGTTTGTTCAACAAATAAGTTTATAAACCATACTGAAGTACAATTTCGACCAAATGCCTTTAAGTGGCAACAGTACTGTTAAAAACTTAGGAAAAATTCCTGGGCTATGCTTTCCATTATAGAGAAAGCTAACAACGACGAAGTCCCCGATATCACAGTCGAAAAAATCAGCATGGTGGTGGATATCAGACGGTCCAAATTGGCCCCCAAATAGAGAATACGAAACCAGTCATTTTCAATTCAATATCTGATTTTTGACCAACCTCGAGTTGTTTAATTATTTAATTCGAAGCCAATCCTTTCAATTCTTCTAATTGACAGCTGAATTTCACGTAAATAAAAACAAAAGATATAAAATCAAAAAAATAGTTCGTAATACAAAACTTGCTTCGTATTCTCTAATCGGAGCCGGAGTTGGATTCCCCCTAAGTTCTAGAAAAAGATAGGAAGCATTTTGGGCTTAAATGGCTCTCGGGTATTAACTCCAAACTTACTAGCGGTGACAAATTTTACATTCTACCAATTTACCAGGAAAGGGTGATACGTAAATTGCAATGGTTACCGTATAATCAAGCTGATATTACAAACAACGAATGTTTCTTAGCGCGTATTGGATATGAACGTTTGAAAAAAAAAGATTTATGATGACCTGTGCGGGCTATCTGATGACCCAGTGCGTGATTCCTCTAGCAAACTGCATGCGAGTTGTTTTTAATTTGAAAAACCAATCGATGGACAAGCACGAGATTTGATATGGGTGGTCCGAAGGCAATGAAGAATTCCAGAAGTATACGTGCGAGTTATCATTTAAAGTTAAAAAAAAGAATATATAAACTGCGGGAATCATAGAAAATTTTTCTATCGAAGTTGATGGTACACCAAGGAAGCGTCTTGAGTCCTTTGCTTCTTATTACAGTTCTAAATTATTAGCTGGGAAGATAAGTTGACTTACCCTAAAGTGATTCAGTTATTTTTTGCTATGGAGCCATCATAGATGAAGGCCCTTTATTGCAGCGAGCATACTTGAAGTATGGGTGAACGATTTGGAGGATAATGGGTATCAAATAAGTGCCAAAAGGTCAGAATACTTACTCCCAGCACATACTTAGGCCTATTCCGGAAATCTATTTGCACGGAGTAGTACTTCTCAAGTGCGAAAAGCTTAAATACTGAAGGTCAATAATCTATATACCGAATCATCTTGTGTTGACGACATCAGTCATTTTGTATATAAGGCGTGACGACTCTGCCATCTTCTGTCGGCGAAAAATGCCTTCTAAGTTAAAAGAAAGGCACTCCACTCATAGTGGTTCATTTGGCGTTTACATACGGTTATGGATATTGTACAAAGTACAAAACGTATGAGAGCAAATTGGTGGCACTTGTTATGGAGGTGTTTCGCATGACAGCATGAGTGACAAAGCTTGATCAAATTCGAAGTCAAAAATACCATCGTGAGTAAAATACAGCTCAATAAACTCAGCTGGTACTGTCACTAACTGAAACTCTGGTAGGACGGTCAGAAACCCGTTCCATAGGCACTGTCATACAACGTTCCGTCACAATCGCGAAAAAGAATAAGGCCCAAGAACTCCTATGGAAAAAACAAATGAAAAAACACCGGCGTTCAGTTGACCCCAAACATGTTACAATACATAACCATGAGGCTTGCCGACGTTTTCTGAGGTCAACCCGTCGATCCCCTTACGGCTCGCGTACACCAAACCCGTCATCGGCCGAAGTTTTATCGGCCGTCGTATAATCTGATTTTGGCCGATGATTGTTTAATTCAAGTAAACGAAGAAACCTCGTAAAAAAGCTTTTTTCTGTACACCTCCTCTCTTTTGAAACACCAAAATTACAACAACTCTTTGCTTTCATTTAAATTGATCATCAGACAAAAGCACGTCAATAAAACATCAATCAATATTCTAGTATAACATCGAACTAAAGAACCATCAAATCCACCCAACAAACCTTACATTCAAAGGTCCCCTTGGACATACCACATTCATGTGTTCATGTACCACGTCAATCTGCAAAAGAACATGCTTTGGTTGTTCAACATTTTACTGCACCACGCATAATTCCAAAAGCAGAACATCTCAAGAACGCAGAACAAAAATTTAGTTTATAAAAAAAACTATACAGAAAGCTATTTTCCACTTCGACACACCAAAGCACGTCATGACCATCAATATACGAATGGAATCAACACTCCTCCTGCAACATAAAAGTATCTCCCAAGTCCCAAGAATACATTATACCCCTAACATGGTTATTCTGGAAAAAGTTTGGTCATTTGAAGGGGGCCGGGGGAGGATGTGCCATCCAGAATGACCATTTCAAGTTAACAACACTCGCGGTAAATGTTATTTCTTGAATCTCAATGCACCATCGAACAACTGCAAGGAATCCAATTCATTGGCGCCGCCGGATGAGTGTGCAAAACTGACGCATATATAAGGACATGATGTTGAATCGAAAGTGGTCACCGAGGTGCTTTAATGCAGGTGGATGGATATAAATGGAGTTGGAGTCTTCTATTCTCTCGGCACACCGCACCGGAAAGGGAATGCTATAATTCGCAGAAAATGAAGTTCGCCTTAATGTGCCCTAATTGGACTCCTGAAACATTCACTCTTCTTTTCGCTCTGTATTATTTATGAACGCCTGACTGGGTAGTGTGACCAACGTTCATGGAAAACTTGAGTATATTTTAACAAAAGGTAATCGTCGAGTCATGGGTTAGTTGGTAATCGTGGTAGTTGGCACTTGATGATAGCGGCATAGACTCCTCAGGAGCTTCGAAAAGGTTGTCGGGATATGTCCAACCGTATACCTTGGCAACAACAAAGTAGTGGTTCAAATTGGTATTGACTCCTCGGAAGATTTGTAAATCAATGATTTTAGAGGAGTTCTGTCAATTGCAACAGTAGGTATGACCAGGAGACCTCCATGTCAATTTGTAAGTATAAGTGGAACTGGAAATCCAAATCACGTATGGCGATGTTTGCCGTGCTGTTTGAGCTTTCCGACTGTGCCACCAAAGTTTGTCGTTGAAATCGCGTATGACAATGTTAGGGCATAGTTAGGGCACTATTGTTTGAACGTCTTGTCCAGGAACTTGTATTTCTTGATGGGGCATGAGTGCTGGTTTTAACATTGGGGCTGGGTTGGTAACCCTTCATTCGTGTCGTCGCAACTCGTAGTGTGTTCTTGCTTTTCTTCGTTAGACTGTTATACGAAAGGTCATATATGTTCTTCCTTTTGTGATGGATTTTGTCATCAAATTTACAAAAAGAAAATGTGTATCTAGCGAAGTAACTTAATTTCATCTAAATCTTCATGATTTCTACAAATGTATATCGCAGTACATTCAACAAAAAATAACATGACTCCCTGCTGTTCTTTGAAAACACTACACCGGTCACACTGGTTTCCTTCTCATTTCAAGTTGAATTCCAGGATCTCTTAGCATAATTCTCAAGTGTCACTTACAGTCGCAATTTATTAATAATTTTTTTCTTTTACTTTACTGTTTTCTTTCTTGTATGGTGCAACTTAATTCCTTTGTTTTTTCGTTATGATGTAGCATGCGAATTAAAATGATTTATCCCATTTGGCGTTAATAGCCTTTAGGGCCTTGTACAGTTCCTCAAGCCTCCTCAAGGCCCTGCCACATTCAATTACATGGTTCCCCATCAACATTTTCCATCCTCATCTTCATCCTCATAATATATCCACCACGTTATTATTACACTGCGATGCTGCAGCTCTCGCCGCGGTCTTCATTTTTCGTATTCTACAAAATTTCAGCTGCACTCTCTTGCAAACTTACATTGGTTAGTGTGCTGCTTTCCGCCACGATGCGGATGTGTAATTGAACAATTAAAGCATAATGAAAGAGTTGTGAGTGGATCACACGCGTGTGATGCCACAAACCAACGACGATGACGATGACGACGACGACGTTTGTATTGCTATTGCATGGCGTCTGTAGCAGTTCGCTTTCAATTGTAATTTCTTTTGACGAAATTAATTGAAGCGAAGTGAACATAGCGAACAGCGGCGGCGGCGGCGATGGACAGAGAACGCACGCTGAAGTTGGTTCTGGTTCCTCCTGGTTAATTGTGATTCTTTGTGGTGCAGCCGGGTTGAAAGAAAGAAAAGAATGGAAAAAAGGATTCAAAAATAATTTTAAATGTATATCCAAGGGATGAGGTCTTTTCTTTAGTTATATAATTGACCATGTGGATGGTCCGTCGAACGACAGTCGTTTCACGAATACTTGGTAAATTTTCTTCAAACAAAGTATCAAAAGAATAATGAAATGGAGATCTCAAGATGAAGTGGTGGATGAGTTGACTGTCATTTTTGTGGTGAATTCAAAATGTAAGATCATTTTTGGTGTGATTGTTTAATTGAACTAATTAAGTGACGTGAGTTGAATTAAAGTTCGTTCGTATGTGAAAGCGATGCTGAACGCAAGCGAGTAAAGGGTAATCAATATGGTTGAAATAATGATACTGAATTTTCGGTTTACGATTTATTTATGATTTCATTGCGAAAATCTGAAGATTGTAACCTTGCTCTGGGATATGGAAAAACATCTTGAGCATGGTTCTATAGGTGACAGTTTACCCGCCATTATGGAGCGATTTTCTTGAAGTTCAGGGCAAAATTCTTGGATGAGCTATCTTGTAAAAACATATAGTATTCTAACGATAACAAGGTCCAAAATTACTCATATAAGAACTGCAGAATATATGTACCTAAGATAAAGTCACTATAGTCCTCCATATGATGGGCTGTGAATTGTTATATTGTAAAGACAACTACAATATTGTGACGAATATATCTGAAAAAATGAAAGGACGACTTACTTGTACGACATTTGGTTGCTTAAAATGGCTCAACGTCTCCACGTCCACAAGGCACAATGCGGCAAAGGCTTTTGATGGATCGTCTACAACCTGTTGAATGAAAACAAATATTTTATTCGATGTAAATTTATTGTAATCCGTTAATTAATTAATGAAATCATTTACCTGGAGAAGAAATCGTTGTTTGATGAAAGATCAGTGACAAGAACTGTCATCATGGGACAAATTCCACACAGCTGATCACCTGGAATTTATTTCATGAATAAAATATACTGAACCGGTAGAATGAAACCGTTCAGCCATACAGGTAACTGTTCTATTTTATTGTCAGGTGAAATAAAGAACTATGGTTTATGTGTTACCGTACATAGACACATGGCACATCATTCGAACGAGAATTAAAAGGCGATTACGATTATTATACTCCCAATGCAAGAAAAAGTGATTTGGTAAAAACTTATTCTGATGACAGTAGTATGGATTTGGCGGGAAAAAGAGTAATTTCCATGTGTTGACAGTGGAGAGTGGAAACATCCTTTCAAATAGAATTTGTGCTATAAAAGGCGAAGAAGAAATTGAGAAGGACAAGTTTAAATTTTGATAACACACTAAGCAGTCGTCTAAATTACAAAAACAAATTAATCTTTATTGAAAGTTTTTTTTAAAATCAAAAAAAAAAACAATAAAACCCTCTCGGGAACCAATTTTTGATAAAAATTTAATAATTTTGTATTTTCTTTTCTTCGCTCTTCTTCCAACATTTCACGCAAGGTTCACTTTTCGTCACAATATGTACTAGATCTATAAGAGATTATTATAAAGATGTACCATCAAAGGACGAAAACATGTACGAGCAGTTTAAAATAAAAGTTTGATCCCTAGCAAGAGTCACCTAGGAATTTAACAATATAAAGGGTATTTTTTTTAAATTGCAATAAATCAACGATGGAAAATTCGTTTGACATGATGATTCCACCAGCCCATAAAGCGCACCAAACAGTCAGTTTTTCTGGATGTAACGGTGTTTCGACATACACTTGAGATTTAGCTTCACTCTAAATGCGGCAGTTTTGTTTGTTGACGTAGCCATTCAACCAGAAGTGCGCTTCATCGCTGAACCAGAAGTGCGCTTCATCGCTAAACAAAATTTGCTTATGCAAATCGGGAACAACGGCCATCTAGTTTTGGGCCCATTCGACACAATTTGCAAGCGTTGTTCAGGCGTGAGTCTATTCATGATGAATTGCCAAACCGAACTGAGAATAAATCAATTGACAGCTGTTAAATCGGTCACCCTTTACATGGTAAAATATTTTAAACAAGTTATGTAAATTTAGGAAAAATAAATATTTTTCCTTTTGCTCACACACAATTCGGGGAGCATTAAAATTGACAATATTTAAGACCCTTCCTTGCATAGCCTGTTTGAGGGGAATCAAACGGTCGCTTGTCTTTAAAATTGGTATCAAGACGCAACCAAGTAGCTCTTCTGCTTGGATGTTACCAATTATAATGTCTTATACTTTGGTTTAGTGCTTAATACAACATCTTTTATGCTTTTGTCTTTAAACCTGGGAAACAAGTACTGTTTCCAGTGGTCCGTCATTCTGTTTCCTGAATGCAAAAAGATATCTTAACGCCTTCTCTTTATCATATCTTCCAATTCGCAGCAGCACTTTTACTTCCAATGTTCCAGTTCGCCAATTTTTACAAATTTGTCGCGTTACTTTACTAGCCCACACAATCTGTATATAGCTCTGATCATTTCTGCTTGGTCCAGGATCAGCACGTTGCACACCAGTGGTATTTTCTAGTAGGGTTATGTCTCTTGTATTAAAAAGTACCTTATATTTAATATTTCAATTATAACATCTACCTTCTTGTTAGTCACAAACTTTTTTAAACTTATTGAATGTTTCGGACTGAGATGCCACAAACAAGTTGACACTTTGTTTTTTCCAAGGCAACACCGTATCCCACAATAACTTACAACCATATACTGATTGCAATGTCACCATCAGCAAAGAGTTAAAACAATCTTAACCCAAAATAAACCAATTACTTGACCGTAGTCTCCACATCCTATTTTCATTACCATGAATGTGTGAAAATCTTTTAATAAAGAACCCATTCACACAAATAAGAATTAAGTTTAAATCTTCTATATATATATGAGTGTCGTGTCACCATTGATAAACATTAACATTTGACATAAAAAAAATATTTCCTAAACTAAACTAAACCCACAAAACCCTCTTAGTATAGAAAAATCTACCAAAATATCACACTACATAGATTGAGATTTCTACTTTCAAGGATAAAGGTGTTAATCTCATTTCGCGTATGTCTCCTTTACCACAACAACACACAGTTAATCCCATCAACATAAATAGCCAAGAAAAATAAGAACAGGATCACACATGAAATGTATACACACCAAAAAAAAAAAAGAAGATATAAATCCATAAAAAAAATCCTCAACAAACCTCAGATAAATCCAAAAATTGGTAACAAGATTATCCTTAGGATACATAGGGACGACTGTGATAGAAAAAAATATTGCAAAATATAAAATTTCTTATAGCCAGTCTATACCTATACCTTCTGTTGCGACTTTCTTTCCTTTAACCATAATATAATCAGAATAGAGAAACAAATAAGCGGCCAAAATGAAAAGGATATTGGTTGTTTTGTTTAAGACATCAAGGATCATGGATGACGATGATGGCGAGATGGCATACCGAAATATGGTTAAAGTAAATATAAAACACAACAAACAAGCATTTCATCGCTCCCTTGGGTATTATCCCGCAGGATTACGGATACCGAAAATTATGATGTACCAAAAAGGATATTAAAATGTATACGTTTTTTTTCTGTCTCAGGATGTCTTAAAAGAGCGGTTCCTTTGACACGATGCGATTCAGTGTGATACTAATCCTACCAAAAATTCATTAGCCAAGGGCATGGATTATTAGTTTTCATTGCAAAGGACAAACCTAAACCCAACGAGCACATCTTCTTAACATCTTAGAGATGATGAATTCGTGTCAAGGATAAAAGGATCGTTGTGGTGATGTTTGCAAATAATGAGGTACCGCTTATGATGGAAACATTTCAATCTTTAATATTTTTTTTTTTTTTTTCGTCCTTGGCAAGTGATCTTAATTTGGAAGGACATATGTTATGAAGGCACAATAATTGTTAGCTGACAGGATATATAAAAACATTTGGGCTAGTTCTGTGTGTTGTGCTTTGTGACATGAATTTTTCAATTACTAAGCATACACCCTGATACATAATTTTTTTTTTCGTCCTGCGAAGCCGGAGTACGATTTAATTTAAGGATCTGTGTATGTGCCATAATAATATCTTTTATTGTTCTGCAATGAATGGAAGGGACATTTTTTATTGTCGTTTCGAGAACCCCGGTACATTACAACAAAAGGACCTCTGTGAAGTGCACAGCAAATACGCAATTCTATCATTACCCTTAATGCGCACTTGGAAATTTATATATGTATTTTAATTGGAATTTTCATATAAATGTGGGTTACGACGACTGTTCAATCAAAATTCATTGTTAAATCGACTTCAGTCCATTTGGTAATTTCCAAATTAATTATTTCAATTTTATTTTGAATGCAGATGCACCAGTCCCATCGGTGCTGCCAAGGTATATAAGTTTTGGAAAGATGGCTTCTGCAAGACTATAACTACATAGAAATCCATCAGATTAATCTACCCGGACGGTAGTTTAATTTTGGGAAATTGAGATGACCCAATTAAGAGAAAATACACACACACATCAACTTGGGTTGAATAACGAAACATCAATTTAAAACTATATGAATGATAACCAGGAATTGAAATTGGTCATCAGGACACTCAAATCACATCACGACATCCATACAGGGTTATAATAATTATTATTTATTTAATAACCTAGATTGATGATGATTTTTGATTGGAAAGATTTTCCAAATAACTGAACTGATTAAATTAAATTGAGAACAATATAATTTATATGAAATGTTATATATGGAAATATATAGTAAGTGATGTGCAATCAAAGGGAATTAAAAAGTTTTAATTTATTAATTTTATAATATACTTGCATTCAATTGTTGAAATTTAAATTAATATGCTAATTGGAGTATCTACATACGGAGTATATCAATTCTATATAATTGTTCTGACAAACTTTACATTATGAATTATTTATTTAAAAAATAATCATAGGGATTACGCATTAATTGAAATAATTCATATTACGAATATAATTCGTATAAATTCAAATTTATTCTTAATTATCATTAAAAGAATTATTAAAAGAGTTACTATTCTTATAGATTTTGTCAAAAAAAAGTCATTAAGATCCCGTGGCAATTTTTAAGCCGTAAATTATATAATATAAATTGGCGCCCAACGTGGGGCCATTGATCACTATAACACTCGTACAGCACAAAAGAACCGTTATGAGTGACATGCAGTTAATCCCAGTAAAGTATATGAATTTTGTTTGCTACTTGAGTATAAAGGCGATATGTAAGCTGAGGAAGAAAAGACATCTTTTGTGGTACAGTCGGAAAGCATATAAACCTCGCACCTAAGATAACCTCCAACAATGAATTCAGGCTGTCAACCATATTGAGATCAAAGTAAGCCCAATCTCCCGTATTAAGGATGACAAAACGCTCAGAGAAGCTACGAGCTCAGACTCTTACCACTTTTCCTTTTAGATAAATTACGGCTTTCAACCTCCTGGCCAACGTCAGAATAACGTAGATACTACTGTGATGTCGCGAGACGTTGCGCTGTTTCCAACGCAAGCGATCATCATTTCCATGTCGACTAGAGTATCTATACTAAACTATTGAAGAGTAATATATCGTCATCATCAAGTATTGAGAACACAGTGACATTACTTTGCTAAGGTCGACCGATCAGGATAAAAAATGAAGTACCTCAGGTAGAAACTATTGCAGAACTTATTTTGGATCATGAAATGTGATAATGATAAATAGAAGATCTCAATTTGTCTGTCGATTATGATACTTATAGTCGCTATGGGGAAAGTGGACAAAATCACACCATTTAGTAGGCGATCTTTCAACAGTTTTCTTGATCCACAGGACCTATAGGTAGCCACTTCGCGGAATAAAAACATTTGCACTCAGTCAGTCCCGGTTACTTGTTAACTTCATAACTTTCAAATAGTGTTTAATTAGACTCTACCATTCTTAACTTTTTTAAGCTGCAAATTTAATGAGCCACATCGAAAGTAACAACATTTATACCCGTTTGCTTCCATTGTAATAAAAAAAAGTGTATGAATTTTTAACTGAAGTTTAGATTTTCTCACAATCACAAGCCGTTAATCCAAATTGCGTTTGCGTAAGAAATTGTTTATCTACTCTACATTCCCGTGCGGTTTCTGCATCGGGCAGCCAAAACCAATTCCTTTCGTTAACCAAACTCGCATTCCAGTGCGCAACAAGAATAAACCACTTAACATTAATCTCTCTGGCTTAAACCGCACCTGTACCCACGTCATATCACAGACAAAAACCAGAATATTATATAGATGAATGCTGGCTGCTGTATATAAACTCTTAGTTCCTCTGCAGCAGTTTTTGTATTTATGTACCAGCAAGCGGAACTAATAAATTCTTTTCAATTAAATTGTATTCTTACCATTCGAAACTGGCCAACCGATCCCGCAGGCGCATAATAATGATATAATCTCGCAAAGGCTAGCATATTCTTGACAGTTTTGATTAGTTGTACCTGTCAGGTGTAAACCTAGCGCACTTCCCCCATGTTGTGTTAAGGGCGCCTCGGTTGTTGCGGCGTGGATGGTCACAGGCGGGGACACACCTAGAAGCATTTATTTAAAACCATTTGGATGGTTTATATGTGTCGTGGTTCTTGAGGTTTATACTAATGAATCAGGTGAATTCGGGATGTGTAGGGAATGAATACACACTGGGGACGAGGAAGACTCATTTAAAATGTCAAATTAGCATAAAACGTCAAAACAACACGATTTAGCAATTTTAATGTCAAATGTAAGCTTATTGCCTTCTTTAACTGTCAAATGGATCATGCGTTTCACGTTATGTATAACGGAAAGTGTCATTTTATTTATTTTTTTCTTCACCACAAATTAGGGAAGGTGGATTTCACGAGAAGTGTTTTTGATTTTGTTTGCTATTTACAAGGAAAGATCAGCAGGTACCCGTATTTGAAGACAGGTAAAGTTGGTGAGGGATGTTAACATAAACTACCTTGTACTCTGACATCTGCCAAACCTTATTTTTCAACTATATGACAGTTAATTTTTGTTTGTTAAGCTGGCTATACATGATGGAGCCATGTGGACAGTGGTAAAATGTCTTCAGTTTGAAATAAGTGCAAACTTACGTCGAAGCTAAATATTTGTAGAGCCAATTCAATTGAATAACAATAATTTTATAAAAACATATTGAAGGCAGTCCATTTGAAAGATCGAACGCACGCACAATTAGTTTAGATTTTAATTTTTCCTCCTTTTGAGTAGTCATTTCTGATTACCACTCCTTGGATTTTCAAATTTCTGAAAATCCAACCAAGCCGATGGAGCCACTTTAAGCCATCTACACAATGATGAATTCGCGTCGGCACGGAACCAATTTTCTGGATGGCTCCATCGAAATATTGACGACAGCCATGAACGTCGACTAATATTAATCCCTGTTTTTGATAAGCCACCAAAACGAAGTGGTTTCTAAGGAAACCATTAAAAAAATTCAATGAGATGTTTATCGCTGATCGGCTAGCTAGAAACCAAAGGATCAATTATTGTAAGAGAATTATATGTGGTGGTGGTGGCGTAAGTAGAAAGGTAGAAATCGTCTAGGGTGGTGAGGTAGTACCAAGATACATTCGGTTGAGAAATCTCGAATGCAAAATCTCCCATTACGAAATCTCGCAATTACATAAACCCGGTTATTATAAATCATGTTTTTTTAAATCTCGCAATAACAAACCCCGAAAACTTTAATCTCGCACTAGTCTAAGTTTACGACGTAAAAAAATACGAGCATGTTACAATATGCAGCCAACCTGCTTGGCTCTACGATAGGATTTGGAGTGGTTGCGAGTTCGGATATATATGCAGTTTCTTTTGAATTTAGTAAGCTTGCGGGATTTTTGTCAAAATATGCGAGATTTACTTGTGCGAGATGTAAATACGATTTTATAAAATCCCGGATTCGAAAACACAGCAATTTTACTATTGAGATTTAAAAAAAAGCGAGATTTTGATATTCGAGATTTTAATTGGCGAGATATTGTAACTCTTCCTTAATGCGAAACCTAACTTTTACATCAACCTGGTTAACTTACGAGCAATTTCGCTGGACATCATTTATGTAAAGTTGAGCTTGACTATATTGTACCTGCTGTGCATTGGTGAAATTCCCCTTCCCAATGTGACTCAACAAAGCTTAAGTAAATCCAGTTCGTTCCGCACACTAGCTAATTAACGCTGCCCAACCAGTCACTGTACCATCAAAAGATACCAAATTATCTTTGCCAAAAGATTTGCAACCAACCAATGTTTGAGTGCTTAATGGACTTTCAAGTCGTTCTTATCTTCAAGACCGAGAATTTCGACTTAAAAAAAAAAAAAGTAAATTCTTTCTTTCATTTTGCAAATTGGCAGCCACAAAGTCACATCACCAGAGATGGGAGCGCGACAAGCAAAAAGGAATGTCCAATGTCCGTCCAACTTTTAACGACAAAATTGATTACACACAAATGATCGGCGAGGCACCTTTGCGTGTGATCAATCCATCAATGTCAGCGAAGCGACTTTTGGTTCACAGTCACAGTCAGAGTTGCTGACGCAGGCACCACCGCGAGACGGCCAGCAGAGACGTTCCAAAGAAGTAAATGACGATTGACCACCACCAACGCGAGAACTGACAGCGCCTTTTGCATGCGAGACTTAAAACTTTTTTTTTTTTTGGGGTCACTGTGTGAATTTTATGTCGATTGGGTTATACTTTTCACATTGTGTCACCATTAATTGGGGGCTCGATAATAATGGCAATGTGGTTGTATATCGTTATCGTTACCATGAAGTTCTTGTCGAATGTATTATTCGATGCTGTTTTATCGGATGCATTCTTCTTCCAAGAAACCAAGGGCTATCATCATCATTGGTTTGGGGAAAATGGAAGAATGAAATGCGTAATGTACTCCTTGGAATTCTAATTAGCAAGCGAGTTTTACAGTCGATAATGAACGTAAACATCGATGATTTTGATTATCGATTCTCTAACTTAAAGCCGAATAAGCAATTGACGGGTCAGCGTTTGATGTGAGTGTTTTGTGTTTTGAGTCACGCAAAGGTATTTGTCATTTTTTTTTTCTTTATGTTTTAATGATTTCCTGGGAAATTTACAATCCGGCTGTTTGTTTTTATTTTTCTTTTGTGGTGATTTCAATTATTTATTTGATGAATAATTACATGAAATTTTACTGTCTATAACAGGAGAAAGGGGTTTGGTAGATAAATAAAATAATGACATGTGAACCAAATAATCGTTTTAACACGCGTCGGCGTTGGTTGAACAAAATGTTCTGTATAGTATAGTTTTGTTGTACAATAATTGTGTATAATAATTTCCTGAAAACCAAACAAGTGGAGGGGGGATATAATAATTTGTGGTACAATAGTGAAGTTTCGTAGCAAAAATGTTAAATGGTTGTAGATTTTGATTTCGAACATTCTTTTTAAATATTCTAAGCACTTTTCTTTGGAAAGTATCTGCAAGATAGAATTTCTTTCGTGCTGTCTTTTCAAGCGGGGTCCTGTTTTTGGGGTAGCGGAAGCTCAGGTGGTAGAAAAATTACAGTTTCTTGTAGGTTTCTGCCCCACGTTGGGCGCCATTCTACCTTATGTTGTGCGCCAATTGAATTTGGGGGGGTCCTTACGACTTTGAAACGATTCCATGAAGACTATTTAATATTGAAGATCGATGCACTGGGGCGCATTCTGATTCCGGAACTGTGTATACTCACTTTCATTCTCAATTTACGAGTGCTGATTAAAAAAGAATGAAAAAGAATAAAAACACAGTCGTCAAACTAAATAAACTCACTGACGAATCAGGCTCCTGGTCTTTAAACTTACACGTTTCTTAAAATGTTAATTTTAAAATTATTTTTACTTTTTCGTTTTCTTGTGAGGTTATTTTTAGTTTGTTACAACACTAAAAATAAGTAAAAGTTGAGCTTTTTTGAACTCGTCTAGTGCAGCTGGTAGACTGAAAATGGTGCACCACGTTGGGCGCCATTTTAAAGAGATTAGCCATGCGATCAAAAGTGTACCTCCACTGGCCTTTTAAATTTTTCATTAAAATTAAAATTTAAGTAAATTTAATTAACCTTCAAATGGTATAATTGATATAAGGAAGAACTATGCGGTCAGTGATATTCACTATATCCCTTTCTTGTGGGCAATATCGTCTCCTCTATTTATCATACTAACATCACATCTCATTTGATAGATGTCAACTTTATACTATTGCTCTAGATCACCATTATATAATGTTAAGATACGGAACGGACTAGACGTTCTTCTACTTGAACTTCTAAAGTTGTTGTTGTCCTTATTTCGAACCTAAATATATCTTCCTAATTCGGGAAAAGCTAGTATTTTGGCAAGGCATAACTCCCTAAACCTTGAATACGAATGTTAAATCTTATCGAATTTCATTGAATAAAAGGAGCTGTATAGTCATTCAAAAGTCCTTTACTAACTTAGTAACATAATAACTTATTTTTTTTTTACCTCTTGAGCAAAAATCGAGACATTTTTGGTAGTGTCACGAAAACGAAACCAGCTATTCAACTCAAAAGTCTATCCAATACTGTATAAACTCTGCTAGCTTAGCTGGTAAAGTGAAGGACACTTAATTTCATGATAATGGGTTCAAGCCCCACATTGGGCGCCATTTGTGTTTATCCTTTTCTGTTGGTTAGTATTCTATTAAATTAAATCGACAAAAATTAAATTAAATCGACCAAATCTTATAAATAAATTGCTTTTATCAGTTGAAAGAGCCATCTACTGCATTAAAGGGTTAAGTCGAGAAAGAACATTGAAAATAGAAAAAAATAAAAATAATTTTCTAAGAACTTATTGAAAGACTCTTGGTACTGGATCCTTTTCTTTCTCCTGTAATGCCTTTATTCTGATCATCGAATCTTCTCAGTTTGCCAACGTGATCTACTCGCTGAACCCCACAGGTGGAAGAATCGTCGATGAGAACCCACTTGAGATCACTAAACTCCTCGGAAGAAAATAAACAGAAGCATGATAATTCTGCTTATGGAATCGTTTCCATCATAAGCACTTAATTATGTGGATGTTAATGTACCTACTTTTATATGAAAACCTTTTTCAAACCTTTTTTTCAAAATGCTCATATAAAATTCTACCACTTCTCCCATTTATTATTCCATTGAACCTTTTTCGTTCTTACACTATATTACTTATAGCGATTCTAGTTTGGGCAAAAACCTTCTTCGCCAAGAAAAAAAAAAAAAAACATGAGCAACCCCCTATATACTCAGTTCAGTTGCAGTTGTTGTCCATTTACCACAATGATTAATCATGGTTATCCCAAAACTGTATATTCAAAATCCTATAGCAATTTAATATCTCAGCCCGTTTGTTTTTTTACCAATCACCCATTCCGTGTCGAAATAAAAAACAATTACACCCATCAGAAGCATGAAAATAGGCGCAGATGGGGCGCCAACTAAAAAAAAAAATAAAATACTGCAAAAGTATTGCACCCAAATTGAGAAATCAAAATGGACAAAAAAGGAGGGATATTGTTAGACCGTAAAAAACAAAAGTTTGTTTTTATTATTTTTTTTTTCTTTTTCCAAGGGGTGAATGCATAACATGGAAATTTATGAAAGAAGAAAAAAACAGCAAACATCGAGGACAACAAATCATCTTGGATATATTGTCATTGACACCCAACAAGAGTTTTTCTTTTTCTTTTTTTTTTATTTATTATTATTCACCCTAACCCTAAAATAAACTATGCAGTCAATGGTGATAATTGGCGATTGGAAAACCGCTTTTAAGATCAGCAAAAGAAGCAGCAAATATGAGAAACAAGATGAATGCATGTGTAATTTGGAAATCCTTTATCCCTTTTTTCTGACAGTTTCTTTTTTGGGTATAGAATATTTTGTAGTGTCACACTTGCTCTTTATGACTTAATAAAACCCTATTTTCAGAAAAACTCAGCATCATAATGACATCAAGGATATAAATTTGGATGTATGAATTACGCCTGCAGGACGATGCCGATATTATTACGATCATGGGCAAACGAACATTTGCTGCAAACAACATCGACAGCTGCACCAAAATGATACCAATAATAAATCTAACAATCATTTTCATCATCTAACGTCTAAATTACGATCGGTATTTGGATGGGGTCCTTTTGTAGGTCCTGTGTGCGTGCACCTTTGATTCGATAGCGTAATAATTCCAAACCAGCATCCTTATAAAGGGGCAGAGTTTATTTTTTACTTTGGTCGTGTGGTTGTTTGATTGCGACTTGATGTCGATGCGATTCCAATCGATTGCAGGATTATGAGGGCTGTCTAAACATACAAAACATTTTCTATGCAATCGAATGTCACAATCTTGATTGAGATCTCGATGTTTGGGTTTGTGTTTCATGTTATGGACGTACAGCATGGGGTCTGAGTAGAAGGGTGTTTTTGTGGCGCCAAGGATAAAATGTTTTGGGTTATGTTAGATGTAATCAGAAATTTCTTAACCATTTAACTTTAACCATAGCAGATTTAACATATATTTCCCTAATGAAGTCTAATGACCTCTGTTTTGATTCTGATAACCACAAAAAATACTTTGAGTGGTTTTTGGTCCTGTGTGTATCAAAGAAGTATGGACAAGATGATTCAATGACGAGCTATACAGCGATATTAACCTGGTCAAGAAGCTGAAAATACAGCGGCTGAGATGGCTTGGTCACGTGGAGCGTATGGACACCAACACACTAGCACAACGAGTCTTCGAGTCCATTCCTGATGGTGTACGCAGCATTGGGAGGCAATCCAATAGATGGCGCACACAAGTGGAAAACGACCTCAGCCAACTTGGGGTGTGAAATTGGAAGCGGCTAGCTAGGAACAGAGCTGGCTGGAGAGACATGTTGGTGAAGGCCGTGGTCCATCCTGGATTGTAAGCGCCTTTTTTTGGAATATAAGACTGTTTCGGTGAGGTTTAGTAATGAGGAAGACTTTTAGTCAAGAAGTCTAAGGTTTTTTTTTCGGTTTTCACCGATCTGTTTCTTTGCCCCCATGAAAAAAAGGATGGTGCAATCAAAAACGCCATCTGGCCTCCTGGAAAACTATTATGATATGTGCCCAAAGTACGACATCAATTTTTTTTCTGGGTCATTGTCAGATTCAGAAAGGAATCTTTAGTTCAATCAAGTTCAACCATCGCACCACGATATAAACAAAGGGACTTGGCGGAGCAGTGATCAAAAACCGTTAATCAAATTGATCGCGTGGCTTCTACAGCCATATTCTTCCAGTATTTTAAATGTCCGAGCATTGCTTCAGGCAAACATAGACTCGGAACAATATTTTGTGGTATCTCAAATACGTATGCCGACAGGAACAGGGTATCCATGGAGCTACAACGGGTAGCTAATGCTGTGAAGAAGTTTGATATCGCGAAGCTAAAATCGGAAAGAGACCGCAAGAAAATCAGCTGACCAATTTTCTACCAACACAAGTCAGCTACCAGCAGCAAGTATACAGAGAACCAGTGGAAAAATTGTCTTCAAGCCATCAGAAATGCCTCCACGTATGTATGTGCTGGGTTTCACTAGGCGTCCGAAGTGAAACTCCTGACTTGGTTAGGAATAATGCCGGTTTGTGCATGCTGCTAAGAACGGGTCCTACCAGACAATAACAAGAACTTTTGGGAGACCAGCTCGAGGAGCTCTATGGGCAAAAAGGAAAGGAAGGACCACGGCGACTTCTCAAGAAGAAAAAGAGAGAGCATGAGAAGTAGGCGGTCGAGTCTATTGAGAGTTTGTACCGGCAGGACTTATATTCGAAAACTCTACCAAAGGATAAAAATATGGTGAAGATGGCTTACCATTCAAATCGTTCAGAGATGGCAAGAGATTTTTTGTAAGGGAGCATGCACCAAATAATCTTTAAAATCTGATGGGATGAAAGTATGATCAATGAATGAAACCTTGGCATAGTGTGCCCGATCCACAAAATATAAGATGATTTGACATGTTCACACTACAAGAATAAGCTCGTCGGTCACTTAAAAAATTGTCAGTGCAGGGTTCAAACGAAGAATTACTCTTATCAATTGATGTTTTTTCGGGGTCAAAAGTCATTTAATTAGTAAGACTCACTCTCATGGAACCAAGCAAACGTTACACAACACCTTAACTATCCCAGTCCTGCTATTTGGGGCAAAAGCATAAGCGTTAAAAGATGCGAATAGAAAGTTACTTGGTTGCTTTGAGAGAAAGATTCTTCGAGTGATTTTTGGTCCTGTGTGTATCAAATGAGTTCGAGAAGAAGATTCAATGACGATAGCTCTACGGGCTATACAGCGACATTAACCTTGTAAAAAAGCTAAAAATACAGCCGCTGGTTGGGACAGATGGAGCAAATTGAAACCAACGACCAATCACGAGTCTACGGGTACAATCCTAATGTTGTACGCAGCATCGGGAGACCCCCATCAGATGGTGCACAAAAGCACGAAATTAACCTCAGCCATCTTGCGCTGATTGAAAGCGGCAAGGTAGGAACATCCTGGGCTATGAATGCCATATAAAGTATTTAAGTAGCAAGAGAGTGCTACTAAACACAATTATTAAGAATGAAACTGTAATGGGTACCAACTGATTACAAGCTGACTTGGTAAAAACATAGCCATGTGATAACAGTAGATTATAATTTGTTAGTGAATAATAATAAATAAAAGTAAGAATTTTTATGAATTTTTGTACGGAGTATATGTGTTTTGTATCTCGATCGTTTCTCTATATTTATGGCGTGTTTCATGTCCTTTTCATATCTTTCCCAATTGTCCCTTCAATATTTTATTAGACAGTGAAAACAATAACACCGAAAATTCTATTTTATAGCTATTGTATCCGGAAAGTTGGTCACAACAATCTACTGAACGAAATATTGCTCACGGAAACCTTTCTAATAAAACGGAACAATCAGCAGTTCATACTGACCTAAAGCAATTTTATTGTATAGATTGCAACTTTGTCGATGACTGGGTACTTAAACCTTACTCTCCAAGTTAAGGAAAATAAGACTACACACTCTCAACTACAAAACTCCAATCTAATACTACAATCAATACATTCTTATAAAAATTTAGCCAACTAACCTAACCAAATTGAAATGGCCTAGATGTACGATCACCTAAATCCAAATCGAAAATAACTCTAATAGAAAGCGATCTGAAAGAAAAAAGAAACTTCTCTGAAAAAGCCTTGAAGGACAAAACACTTTTAAACAACCTAATAATCCCCTTTCACCGATTGATAAAGGTGGTATAGCGTTTATTCTTCGAACAACAATACTACTTTACTTTAAGCGGCTTTTAGCAATTTAAACCGCAAATCGAAAGCTACTTCGATCGTTGTAATGATCATTCGCCTCTTGCATGCCCCTCATGACCACACCACACCACAAGATCACAGTTGTAATTTTTCATCGCTTATTATAGTCGGCAAATAAATAAACCTGCTCGCTTAACCCTACAATAAAGCCATAATCCTTCTGTGCGAGTGTATAGTACGAATATTATTATGGCTCTGCACAACAAAAGCCTACGTTACATCTTGACTAGGCTTTGTTCAAGGAAAAGAATGTAGCAATGCACAAAATATGCCGAATGGCCACAACCACAAAGCAGAACAAAAAAAAAATATTGCATGCACCCAATAATCAAGCTAATTCAGCCACAACCTTTTGAAATCTGCGCGCTGTAAAGTGCAACACCATACTATACGATCCCCTTCCATAGTCATTCCTCACGTAAACACTTTAAACATTTGCACGTGAAACACTTTGCCACTACGTTGCTGATGGCAAATCCTTCTCGAGTGCACATGCAAATAGGAGTACCTATGTTCTTTGGGTAAATCCGGACGCGACAGCGCACCTGCCGGATGAGGTATGCGTGCCCTACACGCCCGAAAATATTCAGGGAAATAAATTGGTTAGTTTTTTTTAGAGGACTGTATTGGAGTGGCAAAAATGTAGGGTGATGTTGAGAATTCAATTTAAAAGCTACAATTGATTATATTTCGCTCCCAAGATTCATAAAAATTACAGCTAATTCCGTTATATAAAAATAGATTTCTCATTATGTAGCTGCATTTATTATTTGCACTGTCTCAACCGAATAATCAAACCTAGAACATAATTTGGTGCCCCACGTTGGGCGCCAAAATGTATGGATGTAAGTTTTATTTTTTCAATACGAAACTTTCACTGACGATGAACAAAGTTGACGATGAAAGAATTATGAGGAAAGAGGGCCAAACGCCAAGGTATGAGACCACAAAGCTACAATTGATTATATTTCGCCCCAAGATTCATAAAAATTACAGCTAATTCCGTTATATAAAAATAGATTTCTCATTATGTAGCTGCATTTATTATTTGCACTGTCTCAACCGAATAACCAAACCTAGAACAGAACTTGGTGCCCCACGTTGGGCGCCAAAATGTATGGATGTAAGTTTTATTTTTTCAATACGAAACTTTCACTGACGATGAACAAAGTTGACGATGACAAAATTTTGAGGAAAGAGGGTCAAACTCATAGGTATGTTTTTAACCACTGATTGTTGAACAATAACGAATATAAATACTCTGAAAAGGCATATATTCAAACCTTTGAACGATTTACTATCGCTTTTGTATACACAACTTTCAATGGCTTGATTCCTAACATACTCACCTTTCTTTCTTTTTTCTGAGCAGGTTTATGCAACCTTCTGAGCACTTTAGTTCTTAATCAATCTCCGCATATTCGCATGTTTCGAAATAATTCGTACTTGTAACGTTGTATTGTTGTACCTTTGCCGACTTACCCCAGGCGTAATGTACACAAACCTTAAAATTTTGTTTAAGAGTAGCAGAGTCAACAATGACGACGACGACGCACAGTAAACAAGCTGTAAGACTGAGAGTAGAGTGAAGGAGTTTTTTTTTGTTCGGGCTTCTGGCTTCAGTGTGCGCATCCGCAACAGCACCCAAGGAACGCGCGCAATTCAAATCCTTTGTATATACCCTTTCCGGTAAGAGGTGGCGTGTGATTCTACATTCGCTGGTAACATTCTAGTTTGCGTTTGCTTTGTGGCGGTATGCCTTCTGCTTTATAACCAAACCATCTAAACCAAAAAAAAAGAAAGACCCAGAGGCATGCCAGCGATGTAGCCTCTTTGGCTCTTGAAAGTGATGACATGGGTTGTCTGTTTATGCACATTTTTTTTAACTTTGTGTTTTTTTTTTTGTCTTTAAAAATAAACGTCGGCAAGGGTCTCAGTCTTCCTTTGAACTGTTTCAAAAGGATTTAGAGTAACACACAGCTATACTCTTGGACCTTTGGACACAGCTTATTGTAAAAAAAAAAATACTTGCTTCTTCCTCAAAGAATTATGGGCGATGATGTCATAATTTTTATGGAACCCGACTTTGATTGCTTTCTGTGGTTTTACTTATATTCTTCTGTCTTCATATTCATACTCGATGGGCATTGTATAAAACCTATGTAGATATAGCTTGGTGAAAAATTATCACCTGGCTGTTGAGTGAGTGGTGCATTAAATTCGTCAATGGATTTTTGTGGTCAAAATCGGGTAAAATGTATGCGAGCTGTCATCTGATTGTAATTTGATTGATAATAAGTTAACATTTTTTTTTTATTTATTCAGTAAAAGGCTTTAAAGTTGAAAATAAAGAAAGGTGCAAATTTGTGGGGCAAGTAATTTTCTTGGAATTTTATTTAAGCCACAAAGATGGAATTTTTTTTTTCGTTTACTATACAGGTTGGTATATGGTTGGGTAAAAAGTTATGTGACAAGTTAATTTGTTGGATTAGTCAGTCAGATAAAAGTTGAGTGTGACTTGGGGTGTGTAAATATTGCGATCGTAATATTAAGAGTAGGAAGCAGAAGAAGTTTGTTTTATAAAAAGATTATACGATGGAAGAGGTATTAAATTTTAAGATGAAAGCTAATAAATAGTTATGAAGGTGATAACTTTTAATTTAATGCTGTGCGAAATTTATTATAAGCGTAAACTAGTGATTTTCACATTTACTATCGTATTTTTAATGTTATTTAAGATATCGATATAAGGGTATGGTAGTAATTAGGTATAGGTAAGAAATGGCGGGTATTATGCTAAAATAACCCAATTAGCGCTTGGTGCGCTGTTTTGATACTAAAAACTCATGAGACCTATAATTTTATAGCGGTAGAGATTACGTTATGATGTTTTTCAGGGCATCCATCTCATAAAGACAAAAGATCTTGAACGCCTGGCTAAGAACAGCCGTCCGTACTCCCACCAGTCTATATGCCTGGCGGACAGTTCCGATATTACTGGTCTTTGCTTAAATGTCCACAATGGCTTAGGGAAGGAGTAGTTTGCCGTGAGATCATCAAATTTTACGGAAAAGCATTATATCCGCAGATGACATAACCCGCCTATTCGGTTTTAGATGTGGATTTGTCGGCCATGGAAAAGGTGAGATATTGCCGTATTGCGTTTAGTCGCATTGAGGAAGCCAAGAAGATTCCCTATACGCACTACTGGAAGTTCGTTAAGGTTGTCAATAAAATACTGACTGGAAATTGGCATCTTGGTCTCACCAAGGCAGAGGGCAGTGGTAGAGATAGTGGTATACTGTTTCCTTTTTCCTTTCATCTCCGCATCTATTGTAATGAATATTGCCTGACATACAAATTCTGCTGCATGCTCTTCTGCATTAGCCATAGTGGCCCGTGCTAACTTCAATGATTCTAACTATGTCTGGACGAGTTCTACATGAGAGTTCATTTGTGCGGGACTTGTCATAAGTGGGTCATATCTTAGTGCAGGGAAATAGTGGTATTCTTTCCCACCTCAATGCAGAAAAATGATGTTATAAATGCAAAAACTTCCCGGTAGTATACCCAAATAACTTAGAAACTTTGCATACCCGAAATTGCACCCACTCAAACTTGCACCTCCCAAATCTTTTAGTGAGCCAGTTAGGGGGGTTGCAGGGGGCAGCATGCCCGCCTTACCTATCTCTACTGTTGGGGGTACAATTGGTCTGCCCAGGTACTATTCAGTGAAAGTTAAATTATTACTCACACATCTTCAGTGGGAAATTAATCCACATTGAAAAGTGGAGCAGATTCCCATTAAAAGTGGAATAAATTCCCACGGAATATTAATTTCTTCGGCAAGTAAGCTGTGAAGGGCTGATTCTTGCCTCTCAAGCTCGTCCGCTCTCTCATTTCCCCTAAAAAAACTGTGGCCTGGGAGCCTGGGACCGAGATCAAAGTGACCCTCAGGCTTTCATCAAAGACTGCCATCTCGTTTAAACATTCTTGAACGAGTTATTTGATGATATTGTGGCTTTGATCGCAGCCTGACTATTTTATAATAGATATATCTGTATTACGGTTTTGTTTGGGATCTTGCTTTAGTATTTGACATGCTTCTTTGACAGCCAGAAATTCCACCTGGAAAACGCTAGCGTAGTCCGGCAGTCGAAAAGACTTAGAAACATTAAGTGTTTAAGAGGAGACTCCTGCCCCAACACCACACTCCATCTTTGATCCGTCCATGAAACGTTTGTAAAGATTCAGAGAAAAAATACGGTAATCGGTGGTTTTGTAATGGTTGTAGTGAAAAAAAAGGTCTGTTGGTCCAAAAACCAATTTCATATGTAAGCAGTATGCAAGATACTAAATATTGTTTATGGAGATCGAGAGAAATAAGATGTAAGATTATAAGGGCAGGATCGCAGCTTAATTCGATAAATTTTTGAAGCCTACCGTCATATGACGTATATTTTCTCATCCGTTCAAAGTTGTAAATTTTATATATTGGGAGACCATTTTTCGTATAGTTGAGAAAGCATTGTTCAATCACATGGTTTTCTCCGAACTAAATATTCACCGTACGCTGACAAGATGATTAATGTCATCATCCGCCAGAAGTTTCGCTTTAATTGTAAGTATGTAAGATATTTCAATTGGCCACAAGGGAAACACTGATCATATAAGTTTCTCGAAGAGTCTTTTTCGGGTCAGAAAATAGGCAGCATCATATCCTTTTCCATCTAGCGCTTGATTGGCCACCCATGTCAGAGTGGTTGTAACTATATCTAAAGCTTTTTCAAAATCAACTAAGACATTCTACGCGGGAGCAGTTCGGAAGCCCGTTTTTTAAAATCCCGTTTTTTATAATCCCGCAAAAAAAATGTAAAACCCCGATTCTAAAGTACCGCTTTTTTTAAATCCCGCTTTTAATAATCCTGTTTAAACAGAATTCCGTTTCTCGTTAGCCCGCTTTTTAAAATCCCGGCTAATCCCGCTTAGCCCGTTTCGTATTTTGATAAATTTACTGAATGTTGTACACATAAATATTACCTAGCAGTTCCCCAATTTGAAAAGCTGGGCTGAGCAATAAAGTTGTTTGTGGTTTGTGTGAACATTTTTTTTATTAATATAAACTTCAACAGATAACGGCTAACTGTTTTTCTAGTTGCATTTTCTGTCGGTTTCATACAGTGCATTAAAGCAGTTCCCGAGAACTCAAAATAATGCTGAAGCCTGGCATCGAAAATTTAAAGTATTAGTTGGACGCAAACATGTTGGATTATACAAACTTATTGAAAATTAAGCTAAAGAAAACATAGTTGTTAAAACAGAAATTGAAAAAAATAAAAATGGAGCTGAAAAGCTTTTCAAAAAAATTAATGTTTTGAAATCAAGAGCAATATCTAAAATAATTAAAGATAGAAAAGCAATGACTAAAACGAATTTTTTGCGCCGTATAGCTCACAATACATATAAAACTTTAATCTTATAATATCTAAAATATTGAAACCTCATTTTTGTTATGTTCTTTATTTTTTTATTTGTTAAGTTACAAAATCAATAAAAAAAAACTTCTCCAAATATTTGTTTTCTTTTTGTCTCTTTTCATACGACATAACGCCCATGAACATTATGTCACCCCATCATCATCACCCATCAGCATTGGGCTGTAAAATAAACTCAATCCCGCTTTTGGAATCAACACAAGGTGTTTTATTTTAAAAATCGCGGCGATTTTTAAAATAAAACACCTTGTGTTGATTCCAAAAGCGGGCTTTTTACAAAGGGAATTTAATAAACGGGATGGTAAAAAACAGGATTTTAAAAGCGGGATTTTATAAAAACGGGATTTTTAAAAACAGTATTTAAAAAAACAGGATTTTAAAGACAGGATTTTAAAAAACAGGATTCTGAAAAACGGACTCCCGAACCCAACCCATTCTACGCGCATTCAATCCTTTTGTTGATCCAATATTCAAAAAAATATAAAATGGATTCTAATAACAATTGCATCTTAATAATTGTTCTCCATCAAATTATGTTCTATAAAAGCAATGCAATTCCATACTAAGAAAAGAACCCTCTATAAATATTTATTCGAAATATCCAATACCGCATTAGATCCCTTAAGAAATAATAATAACAATATTCAACTTATGGTCGTAATTCACTATTTCCAATGAACACGAATAAAAGGATCCCACTGTTGGCATCTCTGTTGACATCCTATTGTTAGTAAGAGTACAAGAAATAAAATTGACATGAAAGGGCAAATAAATTCTTCAAGTGCTACTTTCATTCGAAAAGTGGCAATTGCTATATGTATCTCTAACCCAGCCAAAGAATGTTTCTATTTTGTTTATTTTTTTCAATAAAAAAAAATAAATAAAAATAAAAATAATTTTATATTTTACGTTTGCTCCTCCGCAGTGTTATTGTTACCAAATTGACCATAATGTAGCTTACCACTCAATGTGGCGCAATGAAATGGAAAAAAGGCCAACAACAAAATAGCTATATATACGATGCTGTTGCAAGGACATAATAAATTGTATACGCGATTGTGACCTTGGGTTTCTTAATAAAATAATAAGGAAATCGTCGTGGTGGTTCTTATTCGTGATAAATGCGAAGGACTCGATGCTTTTGATGCTGTCAATGGGTGTTATATTGTTAGACTGCGATGGTAAATTGTATGACATCTCTATCATCTCATAGATCTTCTTTGTTTTCGTTAGATGGGGGCAGATATAAAAACAACCGTAAACTCCTGTTAAAAGTTTGTAAATACAAAATGAAATATAGGGACGAAGTATTATGTTTCCTTATAAAGTGGCTTTTAGTCGTTTGAGTAAATATTTAACAGTGCGCATATATTTGTTCTGAGTTTGCTGGTGATGATGGTAGATAGAAGCTATAGAACTTAAGGTCGTGGGAAAATTTCAATAATCTGATACGTAACTGTCATTACGACAAATCATAGGAACTTATATATTTTCAAGAATTAACGCTACCGGGAGAATCAAATATGTATTTTGTGCTGATAGTCCAGTCAAATTATACATCAGTAGATATATGCGTGAAATCCAATCTTTCTGATTTTTTGCAGACTTGTTTATGATATTGTAACGTGCTCTATAAGATGTTCTCCATTATATTTTTTTTTTGTTTTACGATGCGTAAACTCACCATTGTGATACCAACTTAAAGTGACAGCCACAACGAAACCCCATTTTCTTAACGAAAGACCATAGACTAGAAAGCTATAGAAGGCTCTGACTGGTACTGTACTAGAAAATTCTAAAGCGGAGTGCTGAATGGTGCAGCCACTATAAATACAAGCGCACCATGCGGCAAGAAGTCAGTTTGAATTTGAAATCAGTCGTGTACAAGTCGGTAATTTGAAAGTGATAAAATTTGAATTAAAAAATAAAAAAAAACAGCGAAAATTTCAGATTTTTGACTTTAGCGATTATTACCCAAAAGAATAAAGGGCCAACCATATAATAGTCGTAAGCAAACGAAAGCTAATGTCATAATTCTACGTCAAGTTTTCTTAAGTGCCGCCATTACCTTCAGTCGACCATAATGGTCGAACGCACACGCAAGCCAATTTCACATGTATTTGGCTGGCTGTCAGATTTACGTACATAAACTGCGCTCTGGAGCGCTCTTTACGTACGGAGGCATAAGTGAACGAAAACTTGCCGAAACTGAGCAATACGACATTATGTGCGCACTATACAAATTCCTTGTTCTCGCTAATTTCGTACGGCACCGTACGTACTAATTCTTCTATTATGGTTCTGCCTTAAGTCCTCTACCTCTTTAGAATGGTTTAAAAGCAAACTGTATTTGGCTGCAATATGAGACTATTATTATCTTAATTGGCCCAACAGTTTGCAAAAGATTATAATTTTTTTAGAATTTCGAATTTCGATGTTGTGTGCACTTCGCGGAAAACACCAGCGCCGTCGTCGTGTTAACTTCAGAAAACGTCAGGAAAATCCCTTCTGTTTTGTATTGTTTCACTTTCATTTCTGAGGCCAATTAAATGATTGTGTCGTAGGATTTTTTTGTCCCAGGAATTTTTGGGTCTGTCTATCTATCCTCATTTGTGATTGTTACCGCTACACCGGCAAATTATAATGGTTATTTAATGAGGTTCTTATACCGCCCCTACTTTTGTAAAATAAACAGTTCGTGCTATTTCGCACGTTTAAGCTGCGTAAGCCAATAGACACTGCAACAAACGCTACATTATAATATCCCTAGCTTCCTTTGATTTTTGATTCCCTGATGACTCTTTTTGTTTCCAATTTTTCAGTGGTGATATTCAAGCTAATTATTTACAGAGTTAACGCTTCAAAGTTCAACTCTTAGTTTACTATCGCAAATGCACCTGAAATCACAAAGCCAAATTGCAACTTCCGGGTTGTTTTTTTTATTTTGTTCAATCCAAACACCACAGAAAAAAACCATATTCAACCGCATAAAATTCCCTAAATTACCATAAAGTTTTCTCAAAACCTCAGTATGCATCAGACATAAGGGTTTTTGCATGCTTTTATTATGCATACAAAGTAGTAACCGAACAATTTAAACAATTTTGCCTACAAAAAACCACGTGCACTGTCACCAGCTGTATACGTGCATTCCGAATGTGCTTCTTGTGCAATTTTAACATAATATAATTTTGCATAAAATTTAAAATCAAAAAAGATAACCTCGCGCACCACAAGAAGAGTGGTGGTGGTGGTGCAACAATACCCCTCCCTCTCTGCGTTCCAACATCACCCCTTCGCTTAACTAAACATTTAACCAGAATTCAATATTTTGCCATAGATATAGAGGTACGCCCGTTTAATTTTACTATCATATCGCACCGTCAGAAAACAGGTTCTCCAAATCTCCCGCACCCAATCCACCGCTAGTATCCTGTTTCCTGCTTCTTCCTGCTGTGCGATGCGTTGAAAACTTCTGCCACCGCTTTTGTGGTTTTCCGTCCTGGCTGCATTCCCTCTGGAACACGCATCTTCTCTGGGTTATATTTATGAAGGCACAGTTGTATATGTATGCATGGATGCATGCATATTCTCGGTTTCGGCTTGCCTGTGGTTTTTGGTTAGAAAATAAAAAAGGACCTACTTTTTTTTTTTTTTTTTGCCAATTCGCTCAGCAGGATACCGCGTATTAATGACAAAAACACAAAAACCACAGAAACAGTTAAAAAAAAAAGGAGTAAAATGCCAGCTTGAAGGAAATCAAGTACATCCATATATCTATACTGTTCCTGGTTTGCTCGATGGGGTGCTTGAACATCGTTTTTTTTTTTTTTGTTATGAAAGCAATGAAAGGACGAAAGGACCCGCTGTCTAGCTTTATTGGCAATTGAAACCAAATCCCGACGTGTGCAGAGCATATTGAGATATGATGGAACCCGCAGTTTAATTGAGACATGCATTTGCCACTGCCTTTCAAATGATGTGTCTCTCACAGAAGCTGTCATTCCTTTGATGGGAACATCAAATGAACGAGTGGATAACCCTAAATAAATATGAGATATTGTTGGAAACAATGCAAATAGACTCTATTTCTGTCGAACTCACCGCAATGTGTCATGAACAGAGAAAGTCTCAAAGAACAAGTCGTGGTGCGTCATCTATATTTCAAGCCATCCATCCGATCTTTCTAACCTATAATTATACAAATATTTGCATAAGTAATAGTTTGGGATCGATTTTATGTATTTTATGAGAACCCATGCAATATGATGAAACCACATCAATTCTCCCTTCTCCAGCTTCTGCAAATCTTCAAGATGTTCGTTTGAAGTACCAAAAGACTCACCGGACGCCGCAGGCCCATCCACATTCACATGCTATGAAATGTTGTTTTGGAATTTTATTTACGTAACACTATAAGACTGTGATTATGCTGGAAGGAATCAATTCCGATGCAACTCCAGAGTGCATGACTATAGATACCATGTGGAAGGTATGACTGAATGGCTATATCGAAATTATTAGCTGATTGGTATTCAGTTTGTGTGGCCGCTGCTGTTGCAAGATGGTAAACGTGCAGACGTTTCAAGATTTTAGACAAAATACTATTTCTCCCTATATACCTATAGTGTGGGTAATTTAATTTTGCTATATCGAAGTGAAAATGAGCGTAATTGGTTAAAGTTGAACAGAAATGAGAAACTATTATATTAGATGGAATTCGCTCGGAGGGATTTCGATTTCGATTGAATAATAAGAAAGTTATTATAGGAATTCATATATGAGGAACTTTGAACGAATTAATAATTATCAACCGAATTGGTATGAATAAATTCAGCAGTGAGTTAACACTCGGATGCCACATCCGTTTATAGCGATTTTGTTGTTTGGAAGATACAGATTTTTTAAAAAGGAATCAAAAGGGAAAATATATTAGCAAGTATTTTGAAGGAAAAGCTTCTAAAAACCTTCATTAAATTAATTAATTGTTATATAGTTCTATTACAGAGTAGAAATGGGTGGGCAGTGACGCTCTTTTGATGCAAACCACACTGTACAATGTCCACAATATTGATAAAATAAATAAAAATAAAAACAAATAAGTAAATAAATAAGAAAAAACAAGAAGTTAGTTAACACCACGCGCATTCGTCACTGACATGCGCAAATGCATAATTGCATACACATCAATTTCCCACATAAACCTGTTCCCACAGGTAGCGGTGCATTGGAATCGGATATCATCCGTTGCAGTATTGCACCATAGCGGTTTCCTGTTGCTGCCCTGTATTGGCTGGTCAATGACCACAAATACCGAGTCAGCACTATAACTGAACATCAAGGCCAACGGTACATCGTGGGACTTTGGGTGATAGGATAAGTTAGTCTTAAGCTAGACGTAAGAACAGTTAGACGTGTTATCGTAATAAATCTAATATACAGTAAAAACCTTTATCGTGTTTAAATAAGTAAGTCGAACCGTTGGGCCGGCCCTCTTGGGCCGGCGTTCGCGTTTTTTTTAGGATTTGCCTTCGGCAATTCCTTTACTGGCGCCCGAGCAGGGACCGGTAATCTGCATCCTTTTCGCCTGGGAATCCGTATCCCTCAATTTAATACGCTTCTTCGAAGTGCAAATCACTGTACACATAAGAACACAGTGACTATTTTAAATTGAGGAAAATCGTTCACATACACATGGGAACATGTGAATATTCCAGAAGGCTAAGGGATGTGGAGTGAAGATTGTGCGTGCCATTAGTAGGCCATGAAGGGCTAAACGGGATCAACACGACACTTCCTTACCGGTTTCCTTTACGCGACGCGATCGTAACGCGAAAATTAACATCGTTTAATTCTCTTTGCAGATTCGAAATTCGCCGTGCGTCGTTGGAAGAAAAACTTATATTAAAAAAGAATTTTTATTCATTAGCATTCGAAATGCTCAAATTGTGAGTGCTGAAAGATATACCGAATACCATATCGTGCTACTCTGTAAATTAATAAAAAAATAATAAAAAAAAAAAAAGAAAATTATATAAAAAGAAAAAAAAAAAGAAAAAACATTTTATTGTGAAAGCTTATTGTGAGTGCCCAAAAAATATACCAAATACCATATTGTGCTACACTGATGTGAATTAATAAAAAAATATAATTAAAAAGTAAATTACCTATATAAAGGAAAAAAGTGCTAAAAAAATATACCGAATATCAAATTGTGCTATATTTTAAATAAATAGAAAAATAATTGAAAGGAAAATTATTATATAAAAAAAAGAGAAAAGTCTTTTTTGTGCTCTTTATTGAAAAAGTAAGAATTCGTGCTGTGTAATAAAAAAGAAGGAACGAGCAAAACAGTTTATTAATTGTGGGTAAGAGTTTTTGTATTTTATATATTTAATAAATATGGATGAAATGAGCCAAAAGGTAGTAGAGTTGACGGGGGCCGTGTCCAACTTACTAGTCCAAATAAAAACCTTCGAAAGGAGGATGAAAGCTATTGAGGACGCGGTGAAAGCTGCGGAACCTCCGGCTGTAGCTTCAACTAGTGCTGCGGTTGTGGAACTTCGTCCCCCGCAAACAGAAGCAGAGCTGAAGGAAATAAGCCACCTGCCTGACTGCGTCAAAGAGCTACAGGTGTTCAACGGCGACCCCACACAATATGTGTCGTGGATTCACGCCGTTGAGGGGGTTTTGAAGGACTATGAAATAGTCAAATCGAAACCCCTGTACCGAGCTATTTTGCAGCACATCCGTGGTAAAATCCGGGGTTCTGCCGACGCCGCTTTGGTGTCCTATAATTTATTTGGCACCGACTGGTTGGAGATGAAACGCTGTCTTTCGCTGCATTACGCAGACAAGCGCGATATGCGCACACTTGAACACCAGTTAAATCAACTAGCTCAAAAACACAGCAAGCTAGATGAATTCTACGCCGCTGTTAACCATCAGCTATCGCTGATGGTTAACAAATTAAAAACTGAATCCTATGGGGAGGAAACAGTAAGGGCCTTGGTTGAAACCTATAGGAATAGGGCCTTGGACGTGTTTGTGCGTGGCCTAAACGGCGATATTTCACGTATGCTCATAATTCAAAGGCCAAGGACCCTTCCAGAAGCGTACTCCGCATGTCTAGAGATACAAAACTTGAATTTCCGGAGCAACATTATCCATTCCTCTGGACACTCAAACTCAATAACGGCTCCTGTCAACCAAACTTTCCAAAATCCCGTTAGTCGATATATACCTCCTCAAAAAACCTCCCAAACAACTCCGGGAAGGTTTAATCGTCATAATTGGAACTCCTCTCGGGACAATGGTCCTCCACCAAGACCTGGGCCTAAACCTCAGGAAAAGATGGATGTAGATAGTTCATCTGGCTCACGCCAGGTTAACTACATGAACAGGCCCCGCCGAAATAATGCCTTTAAGCGAAAGGCATATTCGGACAGATTTCCTCAAAAACAGCAGAGGTTATTCCACACGGAGGGATATGAGGAGGCTGAGGACGACCAAACCACATATGAGCAAGAGGCCGTTGATAACGTAGAAGATGAGGTGAATTTTATGAGGGACGGGAGTCTAGCGTACCATATATAGACTATATTATGAGCGATGGAAAAAAATTAAAGTTCCTAGTCGACACTGGAGCTAATAAAAATTTCATTAGTCCCTCCATCGCTCAAAATCCCGTCCGTCTATCTAATCCCTTTAAAGTTCATTCTGCAGCCGGAAATATAAAAATTGAAAACAAAATAAGTGGTGCATTCTTTCGTGGTGCTGGTATTGACTCTATCATATCTTTTTTTATCTTGCCGGGCCTTACATCCTTCGATGGGATCATTGGGGACGACACCCTTAAACATCTTGAAGCCATTATCGATAGAAAAAATAATACCCTTATGCTCAGATCTGGTGTTAAGATTCCATTAAGAGAAAAAATATCAACTCAAATTAATGCTATAATTGATGAAAATCTACCAATTGAAATAAAAAATAAACTTTCCTCTCTTTTGAATAAATTTGACCCCCTATTTGGCCCAATCAGTGGAGATGAGTCCATAAACACAAATGTACAGGCTGAAATAAAAACTAGTACAGATGAACCTGTCTATAGCAAGGGATATCCTTACCCAGCCCCTATGCGGGATGAGGTTGAAAAAGAAATTAAGAAACTTTTAGAGGAAGGCATCATTAGGCCCTCCAAAAGCCCGTACAACTCTCCTATCTGGGTGGTTCCTAAAAAACCTAAACCTACAGGAGAAAAACAATATCGAATGGTAGTTGACTTCAAACGTCTCAATGCAGTCACAATTTCAGACGCATATCCCATACCCGACATCAATGTAACTCTAGCTAGCCTGGGAAAGTCAAAATTTTACTGTACCTTAGATCTCACTTCTGGTTTCCACCAGATTCACATGAAACCGTCAGATGTACCCAAAACAGCATTCTCAACAATGAATGGCAAATGGGAGTTCCTAAGACTTCCATTTGGGCTTAAGAACGCACCAGCCATATTTCAGAGAATGATCGACGATGTATTGAAACGATACATCGGAAAAATCTGTTATGTCTACATTGACGACATCATCGTGTTTGGTGCTACAATGGAGGAGCTTCTGGGGAACTTAGAAATAATATTTTCGGAACTTCTAAAGGCAAACCTCAAAGTTAACCTTGAGAAAACACAGTTTATGCAAACTGCTGTGGAATTTCTCGGTTATGTAATTGGATCTGATGGTATTCATCCAGACCCGAAAAAAGTAGAATCCATTCAAAAAATCTTGCCACCTACGAATTTGAAAGATCTTAAAAGTTTTCTAGGACTAACATCCTACTATCGCAAATTTATTCGCGATTATGCAAAAGTTGCAAAGCCTCTCACCAATCTAACACGAGGGGAAAACGCACAAGTGAAAGCAAATCAATCCAGAAAAGTAGTAATAACTTTGGATAACAAAGCACTTTCTGCTTTTAATGATTTAAAACTACTTCTTACATCTTCAGAAGTACTTGCATTTCCAGATTTTGACAGAGCATTCACATTAACTACAGATGCGTCCAATTTCGCCATAGGAGCAGTTTTGTCTCAAGGTGAACCTGGTAACGATAGACCCATTTCCTACATTTCACGATCTCTTACCAAAGCTGAAGAGAATTACGCTACAAATGAAAAGGAAATGCTGGCAATTGTCTGGGCGTTGGACAATCTTCGCTCCTACGTATACGGAGCAAAAAAGATTCGGATTTTCACAGACCATCAGCCTCTTACCTTCGCTTTAGGGAACCGAAATTTTAACGCAAAACTGAAGCGTTGGAAAGCAAGGATAGAGGAATACAACTGCGAATTGATTTATAAACCAGGTAAATCCAACGTAGTTGCAGATGCTCTATCCAGGCTGAAAACCGAAGTCAATCACTTGACCGCCTCAGCTTTAGCTGACGCGCCATCAAGCTCTCAAGTTACGGAGAACGCCCTAGTTGCAGCTAGAGATTCTGGTTCTACAACAGAAACAGCGGTCGAAACATCAACAGACACTGCTAGCGAAACTGTCCACAGTGCAGACCAAGATAGCACCGATCTGATCCCTCATGTTGAGGCTCCTCTTAATGTGTTCCGAAATCAAATAATCATTAAGGTGGGAAAAGGCCTCGAAGCTTATGAGGAGCCTCATCCGGGCTATTCAAGGCACTATATTGCTCTTCAGTTTCTGGATAAGGAAAAATTAGTAGAAGTTATGAAAACTAAATTAAAGCCAAATATTCAAAATGGCCTCAAGATTCAAGAACCTTGTATAGATTTACTGCAGCAAGTGTACTTGGAACATTTTATTAATTACAAAATCCGTATAACGCAAAAAATTGTGGAAGATGTCACTAACGAGGATCGGGTATGGGACCTCATAAGTAAGGAACATAAACGTGCACATAGGAATGCTCGTGAAAACAAAGACCAAATTCTTGAAAAGTACTATTTCCCTAAAATGAATAGCCTCATTACACGTTATGTCAAGTCCTGCGATATCTGTCTGTCCAATAAATACGATAGACATCCAGCAACCCCTGAATTTCAACCTACTCCAATTCCCTCATATCCGTGCGAAATACTCCATATGGACATAGTGGAGATCCAGGGAGAAAAATTTATTTCATGTATCGATAAATTCTCAAAATTTGCGAAATTGTTTCATATAAGAAACAAATCTTCCCTGCATCTTAGGGACAAAGTGATTAAAATCCTTCACTACTTCACGGTCCCAAAGATGTTGGTCACGGACAATGAGAGGAGTTTCTTGAGTCCTATAATGGTTAACTTTATAAAGATGCTCGACATCAAAATGTACCAGACGCCTGTTAATCGCAGCGAAGTCAATGGTCAAGTCGAGAGATTCCATTCCACGATCCTCGAAATATATAGATGCCTGAAAACGGAGTATAAGGACCTGAAATTAAGGGAGTTGCTAAACATCTCTGTTGACCGATATAATAACACCGTTCATTCGGTGACCAAACGCAGACCTTCGGATATTTTCTTTAATAGAAGTAGCCGGATCAACTTTCAAAATATGGCTAACTTCCGTGTAAAGGTAAATCATGATCTAAAAGAAAATCTGAGATACAACCAAAATCAAAAAAATTCTTGGTACAACAAAAAGAAGTCGTCCCCGAAAAAATTTAAAAAAGGTGACGTAATCTATACTTCTTTCAAAAGGGTACAAGGAAAGCACAAGCCGTTGTATCGAAAAGAAATTGTAGCCAAAGACAATAGGGTAACTATTGTCACAGACACAGGCCGTAAAGTACATAAAACTCAAATCAGGAACACGTAATATAAAAGCACGTACATATGTACAAAATAAAAGAAAAAGCACACAAATTACAAAAATATATGCACAAAAATTAGTTAAAACACATAAAATGGTATAAAGCACATAAAATTTGCACAAAATTAAATTAAAAAGCACACAAATTACAAAAATATATGCACAAGAATTAGTTAAAGCACATAAAATGGTATAAAGCACATAAAAATGCACAAAAATAAAAAAAAAGCACACAAAAATTACAAAAATTATTAAAGATTGCATTAGCAATACACAAAGCACATATAATGCTAAACATGTAAAAATACTTACATAGTTCATAATACATATATGCAAAAAACAGGTAAAAGAAAAAAAAAACAATTTCTTACCGATATGCATATTAAATGAAAAAACATACATAGAAATTTTTTTCAAAAAATACAAAAAATTTATAAAAAAAGGGGGAAGAGTGTGTCATACACCTACACCTACCTCAATTTCCTTTCCAACAAAAAAATTACAAATTACAAATTTCATGAAAGCTTAGTTTAATCAATACATATTTTTTACCAATAATCATATAATTAATCTTAATTTCTTTTTCCAGCATTTAATAATCTTTTTTAATCTATTTTATAATCCATATATTCTTTTTCCCTAGCATTAATTATATAAAAAATATTGTATAGCTTTTAGGATAGTTATAAGAATCAAACAGCAAATATTTAAAATCAGTTAATCTAATTTAAAAATACTTTTATTGAACAAATAAGATTATTCGTACTGGCAACCGTCGAGGGTCTAAATATCTTCGACTACAACGCCCCACTCATATCACTCAAGGAAGGCAGAGGATGCATAGTTGACGGAAATTTCAAACTAGTGCATGTGGTTAACCTAGAACATTTCGAACACCTGCTAAAGGAGTTAAGCGGGATCATAGATACAAATATCAAGGATCAGGATCGCAAGCCAATAATCCAATTTCATCTAAGACAAACCAAAGAGCGTATTGAACTTTTGAAAGGGAAATCGACCCGAAAAACGAGATCAATCAATTGGATAGGAAGCGCTTGGAAGTGGATAGCAGGCAACCCTGATGCTGCAGACTGGAACCAAGTCCTTCAAACTGAAGAACAAATTACATCGAACAACAACCAACAGTATAAAATAAATAGCAAACTTTTTGGAATAACCCAGGAGATAACCGAGAAGATCAACCTCATTATAAGCAGAGTGAATAGCGGAATAAAAGATACGATCTCTGGTAGATTTGAACAGGATATCCTCAACGAAATACTAGTCGTGAAAAGTGAAATAAACGAAATAGTGCGTGGATGTCAGATGGCAAAGAGCGGCCTCATTAATACCAACCTGCTAGACAAGGAAGAAATTGGTAGACTCGTCAACGAAATAGAAACCCTACCTTATGCTAACGAGATCGAGGCAATAGAATATGGAACGCCAGCAGTCTTTACTAACGAGACGATGTTACTCTACGTCTTATCGATGCCCAAGGTGAGGAAGGAAGAGTTCAACCTGCTACGCACCAGAGCATCGATCATTAACAACAAGCAAGTTGATCTTAACTTCGAAAAAATGCTGGTCAATCAACAAGAGACATACGGCATCGTTGGAAATTGTCTTTCCATAGGCAACACAACTGTTTGCAGAGAGGCATCCTTGGAAAAAGTTCCTGAAGACAACTGCATAGCCAAATTGCTGAAAGGTGGTTCCACCACTTGTACTTACCGCACGAGCACGAAGGAGATTATCGAGCTCATCAATGGAGATACTATCTTCTTGACGAACTTTAAAGGTGAAGTTAAGTCCGATACCATGTCAAAAATCCTCGAGGGAACCTTCATCCTCCAAATGCAGAACGAGACGGTCCAAGTGAAGAGTAAAACGTACAGAAGTTATACTGCAACATTCCTACAGGCCCTGCCTCCAGCATTGTCGAATATAACTAGACAAGAACACAAATTGGACATTGGATACGTTCACAGCATTGGCGTTAACAACATTGAACGCCTTGGTAATCTCGATGCAAGATTTAAGATCTCGATAGTAGCTATGGCAGTAATGTTCCTGATATTCATCGGTATCTTCACTTACCTTTACCGAAAGATTCATCCCAAGTTCAGCTTTCCGTCCTTACAAGATTTTGCGGACCAAGCACCCCACGAAATGCAGCATCCGATTTCTCAGAATAACTTACCATAACCTTCCAGTTCTGACGTCATTAATCTACGGGACGTAGATCTTCAAAGGGGGAGGAGTTAACACCACGCGCATTCGTCACTGACATGCGCAAATGCATAATTGCATACACATCAATTTCCCACATAAACCTGTTCCCACAGGTAGCGGTGCATTGGAATCGGATATCATCCGTTGCAGTATTGCACCATAGCGGTTTCCTGTTGCTGCCCTGTATTGGCTGGTCAATGACCACAAATACCGAGTCAGCACTATAACTGAACATCAAGGCCAACGGTACATCGTGGGACTTTGGGTGATAGGATAAGTTAGTCTTAAGCTAGACGTAAGAACAGTTAGACGTGTTATCGTAATAAATCTAATATACAGTAAAAACCTTTATCGTGTTTAAATAAGTAAGTCGAACCGTTGGGCCGGCCCTCTTGGGCCGGCGTTCGCGTTTTTTTTAGGATTTGCCTTCGGCAATTCCTTTACTAAGTTACAAAAAGTCAAAATCAACAATTAAGTTTAGTTTTGATTTTCGGTTAATGAATGGGTAAACGAGGGGTTTGTCACCAGCCAGTTTAGTGGTTCAATGATTGCAATATTTCAAATGACTTCATATGATTTCAGGTGATTCAAGCAGAATTTAAATTGATTTAAAAATTTTGTGATTGCATTGACTTCAAATAAATTTACTGATTTCAAATGATTGCAAATTAAATCAAGTGATTTAAATTGTGATTTCAGTTGGTGATTTCATTATGACATTTTTGATTGCATGATTGCAAAAAAAATTAAAGTGATTTCAAATATTTTTGATGATTGCAAGAAATTATTTTGAAATCGATAACCAACATTATTCTTTTTAATTTCATCACTTGAAATAGTGATTGCACCTGATTTTAACGTGATTTCAAATGATTGCAAGTATAAGTGGTCAGGTTATTTCATTCGTGACAAAACCCTCGTGGGCAAAGCACTTTGATAGTTGTACCGTTTTTTTTTTTTTACAATATTTCTTGTACGTGTAACCCAAAAGTAAAGTTTTATCGAGGTGTACCCCAAGATATTTAGCAGTCTAGCTAGTAGAACTTATTTGGATGTGTTAACTTGGCAAGAAACAGGCTTCTCTTTTTTTTTTTGGATAAAAAACAGCTTGAGTTTAGGCATTTATTTTGATTTTCCAAACATTGCAATGGCTTTGGACTATATACATTTAACTTATATTAAAACAACTGAATATGATGAGTAGGCAGGTGTCGTCCGTAAAATTGCATTTTCAAAGTTTGCTAAAAAGTTGGAAAGTCATCATAAGTGAAGATACTATACAAAATATGACCAAGAACGGACCCTTCAGGTACGCCAGCATTAATGCTATAAAAGTTTCGGAAAGCCATTTGTTAACATAATCAACATTTCAGTTAATTTTAATAATGTGCAAGGAAAAATTAAGCATTAACATTTAGTGTATAGTAAGGCATTATGCCAATAATTGTGTCAAACGCTTTTTCAACATCAAGCAATACCTCCCCTACAATTATTTTTTATGTATCTTGTAATTCGGTTTCACTGATTGGCCTCTAAGTGAATTACATAGCTTTAAAATGTTAAATACCGTAAAAAATTCCTATTCAAACATGAATTCGGGCGTCAATCTTGTCAAACTGTTACATTTGGATAACTCGTCAGTTCGTCGCAAGAGATTGTTCCTCGGGAAAAAAGTTCTTTGATTGAAAGCCGGATTACAATTTATTGCCTTTTCTAAGTGCTCGGACACGCTATGAGCGGCTAAGCGGTCATACCTATTGGCCTAAGGTATGTATATAATATCAGCATATAATGGTATCAACTGTAACATGAAGTGCGAAAGTTGGTGATCCTATTCAAGATTCAAGAAAGAAAAAGAAGAAGAAGAAGAAGAAGAAGAAGAAGAAGAAGAAGAAGAAGAAGAAAAAGAAGAAGAAGAAGAAGAAGAAGAAGAAGAAGAAGAAGAGTTCATTGCGGCCAAAATTGCGTTGAAATGCTTTCCTGAAACGGATATATCAATTAAATCAAATACCTTTCGGCATGCCATCTCTGATCAGATCGGAAAGTTTCAAGGGAAAAGAAGAAACTTCTCTCAGCTAAACATCGAAAATGTATAGACAAGGATTGTATTGCAATACAAATGACTAAAGACGTTTCCTTTGTCTTATATTTTTACACCAATTTTGTTTGGGAATTCTTTGGTGACCTTACATTTCTTTTGACTTGTTCATTCCATATCCATAATCATTCATCCATAGATAAGATCCCATATTTGATCTGCAATGTCATCGATCGAATAGTTTTTTTAATTTCAAAATCAAAAAAGTTTGCAAATCACTTGAAGAATCACAATGTTCTTCAATTATGATTCTTATATGCACTAAAATGTACTGAGATTGATTTACTCAAAACCAACACACGCTAGTCATTGGATAGCAAATTACAAGATCATTTTGGGAACTTCCAAAGAATCGTCAATATTATAAAAAAAAAAACAACAAAATAGAGGTATGTGGATGTAGAATTAAACAACCTGCAAGATTTCCAGGGAATATCTCCTAGTTCTAAAGAATCTGCAAGCCGTATCTAAATTTCCTATACTGACGGTCATTCATTTTGTTGTTGGATACATAAACTTTAATCGTTATCAAATCGTTGATTTCAATTCTCGGGATAAGACCCCACATGATTTAATTCTCACGATTATCCCCTCCCCATAAGAACCATATAACTGCCAATAAAAATAACTCCAAAAGAAAACATCAAAACATTTTTATTAAATTTTAATTGTTAACACAATCAGTGTTCTTAAATCGTTCAATAAAAATCGATTTTACTAAAGTGTGGTAGTTAAAGAATGTTTTGTGTACTTCACAGATATATATAACTATCCCCAAGTTTTGTAACTATTTTGATGACCACAGCATTATATTCGTTTCCATATATCTTCAAAGGAAGAACCATAATTTGAGTTCGTTGCAAGGAATGCACTCTGTCTGTATCGCCAGCAATAAATCTTTACGATCCCAAAACATCAATAAAAATTCAAAAGATATCCTTTTTGGGATTGGAATAACAAAACAAAACAAAAAAATAACAAGGAAACAAAAAAGTTATATAATTTTTTTATTATCCATTGGTTGTGGACAATGAGGTTTGCGTGTGTGCGCCTAAAAGAAAAATCGTGGTTTTCTTCGAAACGATTGATGTTATAAAGATTCGAAAAGAAAAGAAAGACATTATTATAGAAATCATATATAAATGTCCTTTGGATTTCTTTTTGTATCTTTTGTGTGGACAAGGGTATATAGAATTGAGCAGTCATGGTCAATGTTGAGTTCGACAAACAAAAACACAAAACAATGGAATGTCAACAATTTGAGAATTTATGTTCGTGGTGACCTTTATTCGCGGGGTTTCGAATTAAGGGTGACCAAAGATTGTTTCAAGATGTGAGTTTTTGTTTTGTCAAATGTGATTAAATGATATCCTATTTAATTTAAGTGTCAATAGTAACTTTACATCGTAAAGTTAAGCGTCACAGCACCTAAATAATTTTACGAATTCATATGCCTACCTACATATGCCTACAATGTATATTGTTCAAATATCTATAACTGTTGAGAATGAGATATTCTAGTTCTAGCCAAGCAGAAAGTGGAACACAATAGATGAGGTACGATTATCCAAATCAGGTATGTAACCCAGTGCCCACTCATGCGGAGTTTGAATGCGTGAAGAAGCTCCGGTTCTTCCAAATTATTTAAGCAGACTGGATGCATGCAATGTGAGGATCTATATCTTGGTAGATATGAACAATAAGAGCTTAAGTCAAGGCATGTTGGACCATTAACTTAGAAGTTCACTTATTAAGTGTTCACCCAGAGGCAGATCAATTCTTCATAACAGTCCAGTAAAATTAGATCTAAAGCTTACATAAAATACTGTAGTTGAGATTATGGCCCCTATTACGGTTGTCAAATTTCAATACGATAATTGATGCTAGTCAACAAAATTGATCCATCGGTATTATCGTTGTCATTTATCAAAATTTTTGATAAACTGTTAGTGCTACTCAGATTTGAGATCTATTGTGAATAGTTTTACTGACTAACTTGGTATTATCGTTGTCAAAAATATTGGTGTTTATCAAATTTTCAGTCAAACTCAAATTCGCTGTTGATAAATTATTTTGCAAGAACAAATTCGTTTTTTTTTTTTTTGTAAGAAAATGCAGTGTATTGCTCACTTTTATATTTATTTATACAATATACAATTAATACTGTTTGGTTAACATATTTTTTATTAAAATTCACTTGTACTGTCTGTTTTTCTTTTTTTTTTTTTTGGTGTGCAAATAGGACGTATATGTATGTACGTACCTACATTGTATCTACATAATGCACATTTCTTAATCCGTGTTCCATTATTTCCACAAAATGTTTTATCACTTTTTTATTTCACTTTTTTACAACACTAATACCTATAATAATAAAAAGAAAAGTGATATTTACTTTATTTACTCGAAAATAAATTAAAACAATAAAAAAAAACGCAGTACAAACACAAATGGAAATAATAGAAAACTGAAACGTCAAACAAAATGCCCGTTCACAAGAGAAGAGAATTTCGTTAATCATTCACAATAGATCAAAAATTTATCAAACGACAATCATAATACTGAAATTTTGTTTGTTTGATAAATGTTATCGTTTATCAAACAATTGATCTTTGACAACCGTAACAATTGTGTATATTTGTTAAAAAGAATACCTTTTGGAGAGTCTAAATCCTCAAAGTTCACACAAAAAATAAGTCTGCGTTATCCGCAAACAACGAATTGAATATTTTCCACAAATTTGCATCACAAATATTTTTGACAATTCTTTCTTTTTTCCAATGGCAAAAAACTGTCAAAATTTTGGAGATGGAAATTATTTTTAACGATTATCTCGCCTCCTATTGATCTAAACAAAACAAATTTTAACATATTTTTGGTAGAACTTTAAATTTCCGACATATATCTGCAAAGTCAAGAATCCAGTGTTGCCGCACACTGGATTCTTGACTTTGCTTTTCAACGTCGCGTCCCATGTTCCTAAATCAATATTACTGTGGGTATCAAAAAAATTTCTTCGATTGACATGATTTTTACCGATCACCATTGACTGTATAACGTTGTGGCCATCATCGTTTTTGAAGAAGTACGGGCCAATGATTCCACCAGCCCATAAAGCGCACCAAACAGTCAGTTTTTCTGGATGTAACGGTGTTTCGACATACACTTCAGGATTAGCTTCACTCCAAATGCGGCAGTTTTGTTTGTTGACTTAGCCATTCAACCAGAAGTGCGCTTCATCGCTAAACAAAATTTGCTTATGAAAATCGGGAACAACGGCCAGCTCGTTTTGGGCCCATTCGACACAATTTGCAAGCGTTGTTCAGGCGTGAGTCTATTAATGATGAATTGCTAAACAAAACTGAGAATAAATCACTTGACAGCTGTTAAATCGGTCGCCGTCTTGAAAAGTAATGCCAATTTAAAGTTCTATACCTCGAAACAAAAACACCCTTAAGTTAATGTGCATGCGAATCCTTTATAAAGCAGCTTTTGTTTTTGAAGGTGATACTCGGAAAAAAAGCTCGGATTTAAGAAAGTTTTTTGGACTGTATGTGTGTATTAATTGGCAATTAATACACCGATTGGCAATTAACTCGCCGAGCCAAAATTTCCGGAACATTTCTCAAATTTTGGTTATTTTGAATGTGGGTGGTTTGTTTGTTCAATAGTCCATAATTTAAATCGGCCAGCCAGAAAAATACTTTTCCAGCTCATTTACATTTTTTCCTTAAACATTAAATAACTTATTTGTGCCCCCATCTATCATATCTTAAATCTGGCTTATCATACCTAATTGAGTATATTTTTTCAAAAATGTTCTAACTTGTTTATGATATTAAAAATTAAATGAAAACACAATAAACCTTTCACCGTAAACAAATTGTTGTCCTCCTTAACAACACGATCATAAATTTAATTCCCAGAATTATGAATTTAAAAATGTTTTTGTTTAATTTCGAAAAAGTACACTCTCCTGATGATATTTTAGCGCCACAATAATATTTTATTAACGGTCATACATTAAAACCACATCACCAAGCATAATAAAGTAATTTAATAACTCACCCGTTGTTGGATGGTTAGGCACACATTACTTTTGTCATTTCCATATACTAATACACCATAATTATGGGAGAGAAAAAAATATGTGAAAAAATACACCTGCATCCGTTGTGACCTGCGACCACACAGAGTTAAATATTTAACTATTTCGAACTGCTACCTACCTAGGAATCTTAAAACCAAACCCATAATGACAAACCCGCACTTAAAATTTTCCATTTATTTACAAAAAAAAAAAAAAAAAAAATTGATAATTCTTTGAAAGATTCTCATCATGTAGTTTGTTATGGTAAAGAGTAAAATAGTATCTGAAAGATATTTTACCCAAAAAGTCCTTGAGGCGTGCGCGCATCTGAGTGTCATCCTCATCATTATACCCTTCACCCTTTTCACTATTAAGCCGTGAACCAGAGCGAAGAATTTTTGTTTGGTTACTGATGGGCACCTCCTTAAAGTCGAAGAATAATCTTTCATTTATCAATCCTTCGGTATGCATGAGAAAAGGATATGAATTTTTGTTAAACAAAAACATATACGCACACGAACTGACAGTTTTTCGACACTTTACCTAGATATTGAAAAGGAATAATCCTTGGGTTAATCAAATTTCATTGAAATAAATGTATTCATCCGGTGTTTTTAAGGAATCCTTTCGTTACTACCTTCATTCTTTCAAGGATTTCTTTTTTTTTAGATTTTAAATGAGTTTTCAAGGAGGTATAAGACATCTTTATTGTGAAGACTTAAAAGAGTTTTGTACCTTTTGTTTGTTTAATTCTAGATTTTGAAGAGATTTCATCAGATTTGTGGGTTTGTTGAATGACAATCGCATATGCATCCTTAAATGGCTTTATATCTTTTAAGTGAATCTCTGTTTTTGTGCGATGTGATCAAAATATTTGAATATAATCCCATCGCACTTCCGTTTCGTTTAAGTAAGGTATTAGTTGACCCTTTTCTCGTAGGAACTATTCAAACAAAAAACTAGCACCTCTCAAAAACATGACAAACACTTTGTAGGAATGTTTGAAAAACATCACTGCCATTCCTACTAAAAGGTATACAAATTCAAAAGAGACAAAAGAAGGTGGAGCGTTTGAATTCAACTGCAACAACATGTGCGCAGAATCAACAAGCTTAGACAGAAAATAAAGAAATATAAGAACTATAATAGGACGATTCCGGAGACGGTACAATCATGAATTGTACGCAATCTACCTTGAAGCAGATATCGTGACAAAAATTAGGCTCGGTAGACTTCGGTGGGCAGGGCACCTAGCTCGCATGAGCGAGCACCTAGCTCGCATGAGCGAAGAGGAACCTGCCCGGAAAGTTCTTTGTGGTACATTTTATGGCAGACGACAGCGTGGTAGACCATGCTTGCGCTGGAGAGATGGCGTAGACCAGGACGCCCGGAGCCTTGGGGTGCGCAACTGGATGGCGTCGGCTCGAGACCGGGATAGGTGGAGAGACTTGTTGAAGGAGGCCAGGACCGGACCCCGGTTGTCGAGCCGATGATGATGATGATGATAATAGGTACCTATCAAACTCTATTTGCAATTCTATAATTTGAGACAGGCAAAGCTCTTTTTACCTGTGTGATTAACTGCAATCTGCAGCCAGCATTTTTATTGTACCCATAATTGCAATTCACTATTCAAACCCGATAAAATTGTTGCTTAAATGGTAGAAATGCAAAAATCCTTAAGATTTTAAAATTTTGCTAATTTCTTCTTGTGATTACTGGATACATACTCCAATTGGACTGCGTTGATTCTGCTCCATAATTCACATTGGAATCGGATGAAAGCTCCTTGAGGTATTCCAGCGGAAAGTACGTACGATTTATGGTCCGGTCGGTGTAGAAATACCAAAAAAAAAAGGAGATATATAGTAACGATCTTTACGAGCTGTACGAAGACGCCCATGTAGTCCAGAAGTTACGTGTCCAGCGTTTAAGATATTTGGGTCATGTATAGAGCATGCATCAGCCTGTAGAGTATTTTACGCCAAGCCTGAGGGAAAGAGAAATTTATGCAGGCCCCATCTCCGATGGAGTACAAGCTAAGGAATCGAGTTGGCTGGGAAAAGCATATGACGTGAGGCCCAGGAGCACCCCGATCTCTCTAGCGCCAGCTAAGTAAGTAAGTAAGTAAGTATTTAGACATTTAAAAATGGACAAGCCGATCGTCATGTAGTGCCCCGTGGCGTAGTGGTTAGTGTGTCGGACTATCACGCTGGAGGTCTGGGTTCCAGCCCAGCTTCTAGCTTCGATAACATCTAGTGTTTTCAGGGGCACTGCCATTTGCGAGGAATAACAAATCCTCCAAGAATATATTGTCATGAAAAAGTGCTTCTCAACTTAGTCGCTCGGATTGGACGTAATATTAAAGGTCCCCTCCAATCCTGTAGAACAAACAAACGCACACAAAAGGATTGGTTAAGAGTTGTACGTCACAGTAGTCCTGCGGAGCTGTCAGTGTGCCACTTAATTTATTAATTTATAAGCCGATCATCAGACATCTTTAGTGGTGCTTGACAAAAAATGTGCGTCGCTAGTAAAATTGTTTCATATGACCTGATAAACACGCAATAATTGAAATAAGCTGAAACATTTTGTCTTCGGTTTTGGAATTGCTTTCACGGTACTAACATGATGCATGAGTTCAAGTTCTATGATAAGAAAAATAAATTATAAGTCAGTTTTGATTAAAAATGAATTTAAATACCCTAGCACTATATATATACCTTCTCAAGAAGTTTGTGATCGGCTTGGCTGTCATGATTTTTATTGTTTGTTATCGGAAGTGTTTTCATCATGAGCAATTTTTCTAGAATTTATATATTTCTAGCGCACTTGTGGTTTCTTCGAGTTTCTCGTAGAATTTTTACCGCCATAGCATAGCGTTGCGTCGTGTCTCATTGTTTTCTTCCCAATGAAAGAAGAAATAAAGGTGTTGTGCACACGTATATAGTGTACATGAGTATGAAGCACCAAATTGTTTGCATACATTTAAACATCGCATCCTAAATGTCATGGCGAGAACAGCAGGAGGTGGCGAGTTAGCTCGCACCGCTGCTGTTAAATGCATATAAAAAACCAACTCACACTAAAATAATGGTGCCGCATTCTTTCTGCAGAACATTTCTTTCTGTATTCTTCTTCATTGTTTCTTCCTAAATCGTTGCATGTGTGTTCTATTGGGGGTTGTTTTGAACGTGGTAAGACGTATGAGTGTATGACTGAAAGATGTTTAGTCCTCTTAATTCTGTTCCATTAAAATTTCCAGAGAACAGTAATGCGTAAAACCTGGTAACTATGTATATATACGTGGCTGCGCATAGGTAATCAAGAGTTGTTATAGATACTCCAGGTGCAAATTCTACCCCATTAGTAAATTAGGCGTATGGTAGGTTATCAATACTGAATACATCAATATCTGAGGAAGTTGGCAAGGTATGATAAGATAGGCATAAACCTGAACTCCGAACATGTCGGGCCACAATAATAACCACTTCGTAGGTTAAGTATATAGGTAGGTATAGGATGAAATGGCATATTTTTTGAGCACGGCGCTGCGACTAGCTCAACAAACCCAACTACAGCTATTTATTCGAATGCTGCACTGTGCTTTACAATCCCAAGTAAACTATCGTTTAAACACCCATATAATAATTTATCTAACTGTATATACCATGTGCCTGTAAATGATTTTGATTTTTTAATGGATACGGCGTTGCCACACAGTTAAGAAAGGGTAATGTATTTAAAAAGAAAGAAAAGTTGATTTTAAGTCACGACATAACCCCCCGACCACATAATGACACCCCATTACACGACCGAAAGCAAAATGTAAATTGATCATAGTATTAATATTTTCTGGCCTAATTTACTAAATACCTTTTGGAAAAAAAACGGAATGATACCTAATGGAAAAAACGCAAGATTTTTTTAAGAAAAAAATAAAGGCCTGCAACATTCCGTTTCTGCCGTAATTTTAGAAACTGTCAAATAAAGATATAAATCACATAAGTAACTTTACCTACTACCTACCTAGTGGTTTTCAATAGAAAATAAGTAAAATTATAAATCGCATGTGTTGAAGTTAGTTCCCGTGATATTAGTTCCCTGCACCTTTAGGTTAATGCTCTCGAGCCTGTTTTGCTATTGTTTAACAAAAAATAGAAGATGTAATGGCCTGGCCGGATCAATGGCTTTGATAAACATATAGCAGCCACCCTGACTTTCTCTAAGTGTAGCACTGTTTCGGTTTTGGTTTGCATCTTGATTTTTTAATTTGCATATTACCGCCGGAAAAATGCTATACGGCTGCTTGAAGCATTTTTGATTTCAAATGGAAACCCACATTAGTTGAATTTTTTACTCCCATGATGACTATTATTTTGGTATAAGTATGTTGACTTTCGAACACCTAACTAGAAAAATATGAACCGTGTTGGAGTTCAGCGATGTAGTCTCCAATAGTGATCAAGACATGTGTCCACTTGCGAGTGACTCTCAAAAATTTCGCCTGTCGTTTAAACAGTCAACTCTCTGCGAGGTACTCTCGGGTCTGTTTCCATTTCGAATTGCAAGTTTGCTCTTGAAACCTGCTCGCAGATCTCTTACTCTCAATAAATGGACACCAACCTTCAAAGTTGACTAAGGATTTTGGCAAGTTGATCCATTTTCTTAAATTATTTTACGTATTTAAGATAAATTAACATTTTTGTAAACAGAATGGCTTATGTAGAGATTAAATCTAACATGCGATATTTTGTCTCTTTGCTCGATTCAATATTTCCGTTTTGACAATAACTTCTGCAAAATTCATATAAATGATATATCTTCATTGAAAGTGTTATTTCCAGTTGACGAACAAAAATCTTAAAAGAATTAAGAAGCTGAGACATCTTCTTATGTCACCGACTTCTGACACGCTATTTCATATCATTATTTTTATTTCATGTCGTAATTCATAAGTAAATCATGCATTTAACTACTCAAACCATATGGCATCGTTTTTTTTTTAAATAATATAAAGTGCCAACTCAAAGCAAGAACTCCTTCCAAGTCCAATCTCTCCATTTAAGTTCATAAATTGATATAAATGACATCTTTTCTTCCCACACACTCAGCTTGAGAGCATTTATATTGTTGTCATCTCTTGTTCATTCTTTTCCCTTTACTTAAATTTTCCTTTTTAATTTAAAAGAAAAGACGAACATAATTACTTGAAAGCCGCTTTTAATTAGTTTTACACTCATTTCATTAATTGACGACTTGCTACTTCAAGAAAATGACGACAAGCGTTTAACTTCAATTAAAGATAGCTATACTCTGATGGTTATGGGATGTGGCATTAAGTTCCACATGCAATTCATTTCTTGGTTTTTTGTCAAAATTGTATCTTTAGTCTTTTTTTTTCCCGTATCAATTTCAATCCCTCCTCGAGGATCATCATCAATATCATTTGGAAGCGCCATCCGCATTGAAAATTTCCAACTTTAATGAAATCAAGTCAAATTCTTTTTTTTTTTTTTTTATTCGAAAAATTTGTAATTAATGAACTTTTAAACTCAAATTTACCCTTCGATATAAAGATAAACCTGGAAAAATGCTACCAGCATCTAGCGGACCGACTTCTGTCTGCTGCAAATCGAATTTTTTTCGTTGGTGGTTAATGGATGTTCTAAAATCGAAGAAATGGGTTCCCACTGTGGTGTAATTGATTTGAATTCCGCTACGGTTGCGTTTAACAGAATAATAAATGGATGTGGGATTTTGGAAACAAAAAAATACACTAATCGATCCTCATATAGTGAAATGATCATTCTAGATCTAATCTCGGGGTCTTAGGGCGGTTTCATTGTTCCTCTTAGTCCATCACATCCTCTCGGTTCTTTGGTTGATTTATCAAATTAAAGTGGCACTTGTTTCTATAAATCGGGACAAGTGAACTGAAGATCCTTTAAACTATTTTGTGGTCCGAAACATTATAGGAAAGTATAGTATCCTTCGAATGTTTATTTCTTCTTTTACCGATAAGAAAACCAGAATGAACGATTCAATGGGCTTGTTAAGTATTGAATTTATGGATTGCAGGTCAGTTTTTTGCTACCGGGTTTCCTTAATCAGATAAGACATGTGAGCCACCGCCTTTTTCGTATCGGATTGTAATTTAAAAAGGAAACCGTAAACAACAAAGACTTACTGCACCTGTCTTCCAAGGACCTTTTGTATTTTTTGTTAAATATTTCTGATGTTGCTTGGAAAAGTTGTGGAAATGTTTTTAAACTTTCTAATAAATAAAATTCTTCATTCAAATCAAAATAGTAATAAGGAGATAATTTAAAAATTAGTTGTAGGACAGGACGGGGTAAGTCCACAATTTATTAGAATTCGAATAAATGTCAAATTATTCACAATAACAATAAAAGAACTGTTAAAATTGATTGAATTATATGTATTCATGTCAATAGCATTAGAAAAAAAAATAAATACAACCAAACTGATGCAAGAAATCGTTCGAAAGTGGGGGTCTATCTCCCCCCGTTTAGCCGGGTGAGTCAACTTTCGAAAGAAATTGACTTGAAACAAAAAAAATATATTAAAAAATAACGGTAATACTTAGAGTACCTTGTTCCTTGCTATACCTTTTTAAAAATACTGTTTTAGTGAACGGTTTTTGAAAAATTTACTTTCAAACTCAAAATTTTGGGAAAAAAAATAAAAAAAAAATATTTAAATAATTTTTTTTTTTAATTTTACGCAACATTTGTTTTCAAATTCAATGCTCTAATTTATTTTTAGTCAAAAATAGAAAAACGGAATCTCAAATGTCTTTTGTACTTTTTGATAAAATTTAAAATAACAAAAACCACTATTCTAAGAAAAACCAAAATTAAAAAAATAGGGTTTCTTAGAAGAGGTACCTATGGTTTTCGTTAATTTTAATTTTTCTGTTTTTGACTAAAAATAACAAGAGTATGAATTTTGAAAACAAAAATAGTTCATAAGTACTTACTTACGTAAAAAAAAATTAATTTTTTAAATATTTTTTAAAAAATTTTTTCCAACATTTTGAATTTCAAAATGAATTTTATACAAAAATATGAGATTCATCGCTATTCAAAAAGGTATAAATTAGTACCCCTTCCGACTAAACGGGAGATGATAGACAACCCCCCTCTTGCACATTTTTTTTCTTGGTTCAACCCAACCGTATTGATCCAACTGATTTATTTTTTGGATTGGTTAGGCTGGGTTCGGTTGAAACAAAAGTAGAGTTGGAAAAACACAAATATTCCAGGAACAGTAAACAATGTTTGCCGAAGGCGCACGAGGCGAAAATGTATTCGAACAATGTTTTTTTTTTTTTTTCTTTCTATAACTCTGTTTCTATTCATGGTAGAGTATAAAGCATGTGTTTGTGTTTGAAACGAACAGTGCTTTGAGGGTGAATATCTCCTCAGACATTTGACTGGACGACTAATAAAATTAGTCCAAATTGGCGGATGTCCTTTGCATGAAAAGTGGCGGATGTCCTTTCTGTTTAAATATCAATTTAAAAGAAACAAATTAAAAAAAATCACCAACAATTTCAATTAGATAACAACAACTGAATCTCTTCCACAATATTTCAATTAAATTTGAAATAAAATATATTGCGCTACGCCATCCACAACCATGCCACTCGCAAATGCCACGCTAACGTTATCACTACGTAAAGAAATTCTTATTACCATTATCAATATTGTATTCCCGTTCTACTTTATTGTAATGTTGTTTGCACTACTGACTCACTTTTGAAAACATTGATCTTCCATTGAGAGAGAAGAACCCGATAACATCGAAATCCAAAAAAAAAATCTCCCAATCTTCCCATGCTTATCAATGTATGCATCCCATTCCCATTAACCCAGTTTCAGTATTTAAACCGCCCTATCATCGTTTATTCAAAATAAATAATAATAAACCACGAACTGAAGGGTAAAAGAAAAACCAAGCAATGAAAATTCATCACAAAGTGAAATCCTTACATTATTGCACTTTGTTTCTGCGGTTCTGGTTCGCCACAATTAAAATTAAAATAATAACAAATAATAAATAAAATACAAACAGAAAATAAATATAAAAATCAATAATTGCATTTTATGGAAATTTATTGGTCACCCTTTTTATTTTGTACCGACCGACAACGACACGACTACAACGACAGACAGACGGTTTGTATGCATAATCCAAATAATTGTGGGCATTCCAGCGGATACTGATTTCGGGTGTTAATCGCTTGGATTGGTTTCACAAAATAATAATGCATTATTTTGTTCGGTGACATATTTTTCAAGAAAATACACAAATATTTACACAACAATTTACGCATAAATGCGTATTGGGGTTGGGAAAAAAATATTTTGATTTGCCCTTTTTTTTGTTGTTGGTTGTTTGTCGATGATGAGAAATGAAACCAATTTACAGTGACAGATAAGATATGTTTGTACCTAAATATTGAAATGCGGGCTGTTTATCATAATAAAAATACAAATATATTATTAGAATATACCGTACCTAATTTAAGTGCATTTAAGTAGCATATGTAAGGTCTTATACTGACAATCTTTCTTGGACAAACTAAAGGGTGTTTTTTTTTTAGAGGTATAGAACTTTATATTGCAATAAAACAACGATGACTTTTTCCAACATTTGTGGCCGTATATCGGCAATAACACGGCGAATGTTGTCTACCAAATGGTCAAGTATTTGTGGCTTATCCACATAGACCAATGACTTTACATAACCCCACAGAAAATAGTCTAGCGGTGTTAAATCAAAAGATCTTGGAGGCCAATTCACAGGTCCAAAACGTGAAATTAGGCGGTCACCAAACGTGTCTTTCAATAAATCGATTGTGGCACGAGCTGTGTGACATGTTGAACCGTCTTGTTGGAACCACAACTCCTGGACATCATGATTGTTCAATTCAGGAATGAAAAAGTTAGTAATCATGGCTCTATACCGATCTCTAGGCGGAAGCTATACATTTTATCATTTTCTGATTAATTCAAAAACTAAAATGAGTTACACTTCTTTTCGTTATTATGATAAAAAAAACTCAATATTGAACAAATGTGGGTTACGCCACTTTTGAACATTCTTTATTGCGGTAAGTGAAATAGTTTTATCTTTCTGCATCTTATTTTGAAGAAGTTTACCTAAGAAAGTGACAGAAAAGTTACTACACTATAGGTTTGGCTTGTACGTCTTTAAGGCCAACAATGCTGTTTTCTGTTCCTTGGAGTCCGTTGTGCTGGATTTTATTTAAGAAAAAAGTTTTGACGTGAAGGTTTTTTTAAAATAAATTAAAGCCAAATTCTTGAAAAAACAAAATTAGGACATATTTTGAAATTGACGATCAGTGTTATTATTCCCTTTTCCATGACGAATGTTGAAATTCGGGGTTATTTCACTTTCGGTGATTATGCAGATTTTTTAAGAAATGCTTTATCTGGCTCGACGTAGTTTCATTTAGACGTAATCTGTCTCCAATCGCTCGTAACCCATTCGTCAGGTTTCGTCAGGCAATCATATTCTTTCTTTGTCGACTCAAAAAAAAAAACATATTCTCTGTTTTCTAACATTGAGGCATAGCAAAACCGAGTCATCAGCAAAGAGAAATACATTGCTGAAAGTTCCCGAAAATTTTTCACAATATACCTGTCATCACTTTAAATACACCTAAAGTGAAGAGTAAAGGACTCAAAATGCATGCCTGTGGAACACCAGCAATTTTTTTTAACCCCTCGGACAAACTTAGAGCTAAAGAGCTAATTTATCAGACGCAGCACTAAAATCACCAAAGTACACATGTAAAAAGGTTTTTCTTGCTTTCAATGCATTTTTCAAAGCAAATATGGTTAACGTAATCGAAGCCAAAACCAGGCTTAAAATTCAGGAATTACTTCTATATTGCTAGAAATTTGTTTTCGCATGTTTTCGACAGTCTTATATTATTCCAGTGAAACGGTAGTTTCACGTTACAAAAAATATACGTTTTTTTTCGAATTCTATGTTTTTTGGGTCGCTATATCTGAATCCAACAAAATTTGCTGGTACGTTTTGAGATATCGGCGAAAAACCGCCGTTTTTTTCGGTTTTTTGCTTATGTACATTTCGGAAACTATGCGTCTTAACTAAAATTTCACCCACAACAAAATGAAAGACCATTAAATTTCCTACAAAATTCAATTGTATTGCTTATCTCTCAGGTGTACCGTTAGCCCGTTAGAGGGCGTTGAAATTTCAACATTTACACAAATTTTATGCCAAGCTTATAGAAAATTCACTTTAAAACACAATGACCTAAATACATCGATTTTTTCTACCATCCAATTCGCCCTACTAACTTTATTTGCATTCTCATTAAGCATCACTTGTATTTCTTTTCCTCAATTATTTAAAACTACTTCATTTCTTTTTCCAAAACAATACACTCTCTCTTGTCTCGAATTATTTTTCCAGCAACCACAAATCTCACCCATGAACTTTAAATTTAGTGGTTCATCCTATTAAGAGTATCATCGTGCATTACGAGTCCTTTGAAGGAGTTCCTGCTGAACAAAACACGAACGACAGCATAATATAAAATCTCTTCATCTGCCCTAAAGTGCACAAAAGCTTCTTTTCTTGAATCCTGAGTATCTACACATATATATTATATAAAAGCAACAAAAAAATGGTTATACCCTAAAGTATCTAAATCATAAAATGTATCTCAAAGTCAAGTTAAAATAAAAAAAAATTGAAATAAAAAAAAAAAAAAAACAATCCCACTTCTGATTCTATTATTTTCATTTCTGCTGACAAAATGATGAGAGGTGGTACATCAACACACATGGAAAAGCACCAACTATCATGATTGCAACAGTTCATATAGTTTGGGGTATCCCCAAGTGGTGGCAATGTAGGTGGACATGCTGTCACATCAAAGCATTGGCAATGGCACACAAGTGTGTTGTGCTGTACCCCCATTTCCTGCGTTGACAATTCAAACTGTGGTGTCACCAGGAGATGGTATAAAATATTTTATAATATTATGTGTGTAGCTGGAGTGTCTATAGCTAGAGTGTTAAGCGGTCCACTTCATGGCCATTTTCAAACTATCCCCCATAAGAGTGTGGGCTGTGTTTTGACAGGACACTCAGCAAAATAATTGTGTGCGCTTTTTTGACAGATAAATTGTTGAATGCATTATTCAGTGAGCAATATACTTTTTCATTCTCTCCTTCTCTAATGATATACTTGTTATGATGTGTTCTATCATTTTTTTCGTCCTTGACTCTATAAAAAGATTTTTATTTTGTCATCACAAATTATTTAGATTCCTCTCTCTCGATGGGGTTTTTATATATTTTTTTTTTATATTTATTTGCGGCACTCTTACTCAAGTCTTTTATAAATTTTTGTTTGCATGTCCAGACCACCTTCTGCATAGTTTTGGGCAATTCTTCTAATTTGGGTATTTTTTTTTATTTCTCAGGATAAAGTTATTTGCAAAAAGAAACTAGGTCAAAAGTTGCTTTCTTTTTTGCTCTAAAAGCAGCAACGAGTGGTAGTGAATTTATATAATATAGTTTCGATTAAAAGTAGACGAATCTCCAGGTAAAAGTTTGACCTATAAAACCAGTATGTCGTTATTTGTTTCATAGCGGTGATAGCGGTGTGGTTAGATGGACGATGACGAAAGTCGGACCACAGACGAACGGACATCGGACGGTGTATATACCAACCTTATGCTATGCAAATAGAATGTAAAAGTTTTCAATGCAAAAAGTTCTTTTTAACTTTGTCCACAAGTTCTCAAATTTAAGTATAAATATCCTTCAATATTGTATATCTAAATATATAAGTAAAGTGGATTAAGTTTGTCGAATTTGTATAAGGGTATCCCATAAAAACGAAGAAACCCTTCCCTTTATTATACCTGAATCTAAAGCATGACGAAAGGATATTAAAGGGCAAGTTATTTTGAATGCTTTGGTCAACAAAATTTAGTTACTTAAGAATGTTAGAGTGTGGTAAATGACATTTAAATTAAATTTAAAATGCATCATTTCCGGACATCTTTTATCGTATTTCCGGATAGTTTTTTTTTGTTTGTGTGTTGTTGAAGGAAACAATCAAATTGGAGAAAGATTTTTTGAATTTACTATCGTTTAGGAAAAACTTTGGTTAGCTTCAAGGATGAAGTTAAAACATTGACATACATTTATTGGCCTTGAAGGTTGAAATGAACTTTGATGACATGTTTGTTAGATACTGGAAATATGAAAATTAAATTGTATTAATTTAATGGATTAAAAACAATATGTTTCGAGTTATTTGCAAGCACTATTAGGGTTTCGATCAGTTATATAGTTTGTTGGAAATGAACCGATCATATGTCGGGTTTGGTTGATAATAATAAATTGGTGAAGATGCATGACACGACGATAGAGTGTTCCCCATTTCATTCCAAGTTCTGCCCAGTGTTGCAAATATGCAAAAACGTTTCGCAAAATTTCGGAAAATTTATAAAATTATGGAAGTACTTGCTAGAAGATCGAGGCACAATACCTCGCAGGATACTGATCTCAAGGTACTGGACCTAACAGACATAATTGGGTCAAAGCTATAGAAGGATTTCTGGGGCTAGTGAATTCATGTTTAGTTGGTACGTTTGAAGTGTGAAACGACGAAGCTATACTAGCTGGAAGTAATGATGAAGAAATGGCGATAGGACATCTTATGCGTCTAGGAAACGCAATGGAAAAACACTGGAAACAGGATTCGTTTCCATAGATGTGAAGAATAAAGCTTTTTGCAAGAAGACATTTTTTTAAGGAGTAGAACGAGGTAAGAACGGAATCAGTATATCACCTTTGCGGAAAAGTTCCTTGGTAGAATTTATGCGGATATTGCAAATGTCTAAACAAAGACCGTTTGATTTCCTGAATTTAATTATGCAAGAAAGAGTGTGGAATATCGACATATCATGTCCTTTTTCTTTTTCGATTGAGTCATTAGCAAATCCTTAACAAGTTCTTTGCTGCCACCTTCAAGCATCGAAAACTATTGGAAACATTGCCAGGAAGCACGACCACCACAACGAAACCCCTGATTTGATATATATATGCACCCATCAATACAAGGCGGTGCTATAAAGAAGGACTAGAGCAGCGCTAGAGCTCTACGCGCAAAAAAGGAGAGAAGAACACCGACTTCTCGGAAGAAAAAAAAAAGAGCATGAGAAGTGTGCGAACGAGGAAATAGAGGGATCCTCTGAACTGCACTAACTATAAAAACATTAGTCTTTCGCTTGAAGCCACTCGTCAACAAAACCTGATAGGCTTATATCAGTTGTAGCTTAAGGCCACGAAAGAATATCATCGATCAACGGCAGATCTTGGAAAAAACCCAGGATAGATACCCACCACCTTTTCATCGATTTTAAGGCCACGTATTACATGGCATCTATAGAGACGAACTATACATTGCAATGGCTACTTTTATAATCCCTATCAAACTCGTCTGATTGCGCAGGATGACGATGGAAACAGCATAGCAGATGACGCACGCAAGTGGAAGAGGACGTCCACCTATAGCGAAACTGGAGGCAGCTATCTAAAAACCGAGCCGGCTGGAAGAAGCTTGTTGGTTGGATCCACTCCGGACTAAAGCGCCACCTTAAATAAGTATAAGTTAGTTCTAGAATGTACCATCATACATTCTACTATTGAATATAACCTTAGCAGGTGTGCAGTTTATATCGTCCATTGTGTTCAAAAACCTTGCTTAGCTTAAGGCCAACTTCTGGTGTATGACTAATTCATCAAAAGTGGCAAAAGTATTTTGAACGAAATTTGAAAATTTTCACAGGCTATACTTTCCAATAGTCAATGCGGCTACAAAAAAAACAAAAAATAGATTGAACCAGGCCCGATACTCTTTGGAGCTCTGGAGAAAAATGACAGACATCGAGATCAGGCGGCTCTAAAATTGCTACTAACTCTTCGAAAAACAACTAAAGTAATCAATATTATTACTTTCTATATAAACGAAGGCTTCGTATACTAACTCCAAGTTTGCTTTACAATGGCAAATCAAGTAAATTTAATGTTCTTAAATAAAATTCAAATATTGAACATCAATATACCATATTCATTTCAAGTGTAATACCTGACTTTAAGATTAATTAGCAACATATTGTTGGAAGAAAACAAATTCCAATCCCGAATTATTGATACCTCGCTCGGTATACCAACCCACATTAAGTGCATCAAAGGAAAACCCTCTCCACCTCAAGGATATATCAGTTATCCACTCTACAATATCCAATTCAACGAATAATATATAGCCTGATTCCTCATTATTCAGTGTTTATTTAATGTTCTCTAAGCTGACACCTTATACACAATGACCGCATCCAGCTCTCCTCTTGACTGTTCTGAGAATTTTCAATCTCCTGTCTCATATATAAGCACGCACAACATCGCCAGACAATCAATCTCTCCTTCTTCAAAATGGGTTTACCCGTAAAGACGTCAAATCTATTTTGAAAAGCCAAGCGCACTCCTTCCATTACACCACACTTACTCTCATCCGCAGATAATATTTATACAAACAAACATCAACACACATTTATCCAAAGAAGTCGCCTTATGCACTTTGGATCTTTTTTTAAATGGAAGTTGATGTCCTGCAAAATCATTTATGCAAACAAAAATTCTTGGCCAGGCAATAAATTCCATGGCATCGTTTCGTTTTCAACGCTTGTCTTCGATCGGTGGCTGTCCATCTTCTTCTTGTAGTCTTCCCTCAATGTCTGTTGTCTTTGAATTTGACCGTGTGTGGATGATGAAAAGCACAAATCATTCCTTCAATTAAAGTGAACTCTTCAGGAGAAACAAAATACAAGAAACAAAAAAAAGAGAAAAGAACAAAAGAAGGAAGACCGATCCAGCACCACCACCACCGCACCGCCTTGCCATTCTCAAGTGCATTCAAATTGAAAAACTCACACTTCAGCACTCTCAACGTCGCGCAAGCCTCTATCAGACCCCATCATCCTCATCATCATCATCAGAGTTGACGTCTTCCAACAATGGACAGCCAAATGATCTACAAAGAATCAGTAAGACTGAAGGAATAAATAAAAGCTGAAGAGGAAGATTCCCTCATCAGAGGTTGATGTGTGGCATGAAGTGATTCCATCCAACGTTCCTTGGCCATGATGAGATTTGTTATTCTGAGAGTGCGATAGTTTCCTTGGAACACTTCTAGGGCCACCTTTCTCAACAATCACTTCACGGTGTTAGTGACGGCTTTTTAAACCGTTTTGAAAGACGACCGACGAGGAAATGAAATATGCAGGTTGGTCGAACAAACTTGCTCATAGGTTTCAATTGATTTGAGTTAAATATTGGGTTGCACCACGTTGAAGACTTTGCTAGCTGGTGCGCACAAGTTTTGATGCCCCCTTAAATGCGACATTATGTATGTCCGCAGTTTAAATATGAACTAATGTTTTCTTCAAACTCCAAAACAGGCACAGACAAAAATTATGGAATTAAGTCCTTCTTGTAAATTTTCCAGAGCCAAGGTGAACAGATTCATGGAATCAGTAGATTTCAAGTTCATTTGGTGTAGTAAGCACCGCTTACCCAAATTCGTTGCTAAGCTAAGAGCATGTCCAGATGTCTAGCAGGCAACTATGGGACATGTTTTCTTGAGTTCCAGTACTTAAGTGGAAATTGTTGGTAACTGGAAAATTGATCTAATACTGAGTGAAAGTACCCTTTGTATAGATCACGCGATAAGTAGGAAAGGTGGACCAAGTTTATACACTTTATTAGTACAAAATCATAGACTCTTGGATGGGATAGTAGCTTGTTCAAATCTCCTTGTAAATGGTAGAAGATCAGCTGTAAAAAGAAAGAAGGGTCTCGTGAGTCTCGCGTCAGAGGTCTGGGTTCAAGCCCATCTTTCACACAAAATTAAAAGTTATTTTAACTGTCACTAAAAGTACCAATTACTTGTATTTGTTAAGTGCAAGCAAACCCATATGTGTTCCATCCATTAAAAGAGAGTTTCTAGGGAGGGTGAAGATCAGCTCTTCATGAACAATAAATGGCGCCCAACGTGGGGCTCAACTTTTGGTTGTAACATTCATTTTGCCACGTTGTTGTGACGTTTTAAAATTGCACAGCCGTTAAACTTTCTCGATGTGAATTAAGCTCACACAAGATAAACGTCGGCAGATACTTACTCTAGTAGTCAAGTTAATGCGATCAAAAGCCACTCTTTGGCTCATCTTATATTTCGTTCCCTACAAAAACCTGGTGGCCAAGAACTGACATAAAGTTGGACTTATCATCATATCATATGGAATCGAATTTTAATCACTTCCAGTTCACGGCTTCGGATATTTAAAGCAGCCAGAAGCTTAGTTTTCAACCGAATGCAGCGTGCTGGAAGATGATATTGGCTTTTGAGAGACTATATTCGTAATCGTAACATATTACGAGATACATAATATAGCAAGAAGTTCTTATCACTGTTGAAACCTGCTCCCGTTGGTATATGCCAAGATTTTGATGACGTCGAGTTCAGCACGAAAGACAGTCAGGAGAGCTCACCTACACATATGGCCACCCTAGTTTGAAAAAAATGCGGTCCCGAAAAGACGGGTACGAGTTGACCACATGTGTTTGTGGGAAGATCTCTTAGGGTCTACATTACATCAAGCACTTCCGCCTGAGTGACAGACGCTCCGTTTATATGGTAGCTTATAATAAAAGATACCATATAGATACCCTAACCGTCTATTAAAAATTAAGATTCAGACATGATTCAAAAGTATGACTCTGTTTCCCTCAAATTTCTCTATTGCTAAGATCTCTGCTTGAATACCAGGCTTAAGTTTCGGTTCTATATTAGAGTCTGTTTGGATTACTGTAATATCATTGAAGTTTCATGACCCCACTATGACCGTAATGGCCAGTTGTAACACTGCTTAAATCCTTAAGATCGGCCAAACACGATGGAGCCATGGAGCCAAATAGCTCCAAGACGAGCCAAGTGGCTGCACGGGCTCGGTCGAATTTTCGGAAAGTTGCAAACGAGCTGGAGCCACAAAGACGGTTCAAAAGGAGTGAAAACTCGAAGTTTTGTCACATAAGCAATTTGTATGTTGTGAAACGATATCAAACTGGATTAACTCGATGTCTCAATTGTGCTTGACCGCTTAAATGGACAGAGTACTAAATGTTTTTATATAATTATTGTTGTGCAAATACATTGCCTCATCAAAAATTTGTCTCCGCCATTCGTGGCCACTTATTTTTGACTGGAGCCATTTGGCTTTATGGCTCCGAGCCAAATGGCTCCATCGTGTATGGCCAGCTTTAAAGCGCTATTTGTTTTGAAAACAGATCGAAAAGGTGTGATTTTCATGATACTTGTTCGACCAATACATGCTATAGTCTCTGTATTTAAGTCATGGTTTTAAGGTTTGTAATCTCAGCAACTTATACAAATTTTTGCGATCGCAATACTCAATGAGAATTGCACAAAAACTCAGCTTCAGCTCGTATCTCGAGATCAATTTATGGTAACAAGAACCGAAATAGAAAATTATTCCTCTGAGATTATACAAACACCCAACATAAACTCTTGAGGGGCTTTTATTCCTATAGTCGGTATATCTGTCTAATTCATCTCAAAGTTCTTGCTGATGTTGCCTGCTGCTGCTGCTGCTGCTGCAATGCACCACCTCTCACCATCATATTCCCGCAGTTGAACTTGTCGCTTGAAATGTTTTGAAAAGCCAAAGCACTGGCATAGAGAGAAGAAGGCGCTGCTGGTTGTGGGCAATCATAGATACAAATATACCAAACACATCACGAAGGGACACCACATGGCATTGGAAAGAGGCGCATGCATGAGTGCATCATGCACAGAAGACCAGAGGAATCCTCTATATCTACCTATGCTGCAACAGCAGCACCAGTAATAACATCTTCAAATTGGACATGAAGTCCACGATTTTGTGTAGCATCAGAGACATCGCAAGGTACAAACAGAGAAATAAAAACACAGCAGCAGGGTGGAACGGGACAAAACAGGTAGGTGCCTTGAGAGCAGTTTTTTTTCGCAAAGCAAATGTCGGTCTAGCTACATCCTCCTTCCTCGGTTCTGTCTGTTTATTTTTTGTTTGTTTGTGTATCTCAGTATCTGTGTATCTTCAAAAAAGCGTCGTGGAGCTGTCGTCCTTCATGACGAGGATGTGCCAGTGCATTCGAAATGCATACCATGTTGATGTTGTTGTTGTTGCTATGTTTTTGTAGAAGAAGAGACCTTGGTTGTTGGTTCGGTGTATTCCTTTTGTTTGAACATTTAAAAAAGATAATAATGGCTGCAGTCGTGTGTATCCACAGCCAGAGGCCTAGTTAAATTTAGTTCGGTCGGACTCGGTACCATCCGTAGTATGGTCGACGTCGAGTATACGCCGCCCGTCGTCATCGTCCGTCCGGCAGGTGTGTTTCTCACGCGTTTTTTTGGTTTTATTTGGTTTCCCTTGTCACTTTTTCCTTAGCGCTTACCTGTTTTTTTTTTATTCTTCTTTTGTCTCGCGTGTATCTGAACGAATTTATCTCTGAGCTCTTTGGATGGTGGCGGGGCGGCTCCAGAGTCAGCGACGGCAGTCGTGAGGAAGATTTTTGTCTTTTGCCTCTCTGTGATGTTGGTGTGGAGGATTTTTGTATACTTATTTTTATGGTTTCCCCTCAAGCCTTGAGGAGACAGAGATTTGCACTTCTTGAGCGTTGCATATTTTCATTGGACTTTTATGTCTTTTGCAACAGAAAATAGTATTTAGAGTATGATGCTGATGATGATGATGATGGTGATTGCGGGTTGTATTTTAGTGGTATCTGGTTGACCAAATCAAAGGAAATACATATATCTACTCATGTTTTCTTCTTTTAGATGACCAGAGGGCAGGATCAGAGATTAGGTATTTTTGAAAAAAAAGAGTAACAATTTGTTGAATCACTGGCCTCTTTAAGGATGAACATTTAATTGATTTGCAGGCGATCCTTGGAGGCAAAATGTGGAATTGCACATTGTGAAGTGGATACCTATGAACCTAATTATTATCTTTAATACTTGGGTTATGTTTCAAGATGGATGTCTTATGTAGTTTAGCTATTTGCTATATATATATATTACCTACGACTGAGAACTTAAATAAACATTAATCCATGGGAATATTTCAATTTAGTTTTAGTTAGGTTAGTACTATCCGCATTATAGCTTTGGATGACGCGATGCGTTCATTAATACCAAGAACGCAAAAAACATGAAATTACTGCTACCTATATTAATCACAAATGCCTTGGAATCTGAGAGAAGTAATAAAGGCGAAAAGATCTTCTGCAATGCAGTGTAAAGTTTTGATGAACCAATGTAATGTCAATATGTATTGCTATCAATTTATTGTCAGAATCAATCATTCGTCGGCTAATCCGGAGTTAACTCAAATAATATCCAGCTTAATTGGTTAGTTATAAAGGGTGTTTTTTTTCGAGGTATAGAACTTTAAGTTGGCATTACTTTTCAAGACGGTGACCGATTTAACAGCTGTCAAGTGATTTATTCTCAGTTTAGTTTGGCAATTCATCATGAATAGACAACGCTTGCAAATTGTGAAATATTATTTCGAAAATAATGGTTCTGTGCGGAATACGTATCGCGCACTATGTCCATTAGCGATGTTTAGCGATGAAGCGCACTTCTGGTTGAATGGCTACTTCAACAAACAAAACTGCCGCATTTGGAGTGAAGCTAATCCTCAAGTGTATGTCGAAACACCGTTACATCCAGAAAAACTGACTGTTTGGTGCGCTTTATGGGCTGGTGGAATCATTGGTCCGTACTTCTTCAAAAACGATGATGGCCACAACGTTACAGTCAATCGAAAATTGGACGTCCAGATTGGACTACATCCGAGCCAGCAGTGGCAGTCATATGCCAGAAATCATATTTAAAATGTAATTCCAAGAGATTATCTTTCGAATAAATAAAAAATCATGTCAATCGAATATTCCATCGTTGTTTTATTGCAATTTAAAGTTCTATACCTCTAAAAAAACACCCTTTATATGTTTATTTTACTTTAAGATAAGTGCAGTTCACCATTCGCTTGAAAATTAAAAAACTATATACCTAACACCTAATAAGACTCGATGGAATACCAGCTGAATTTCATAAAATAGACGGAACTGAATAAACCATGATTATTGAATTGTCTCCTTAAATTCTTTAACAAATTCATGTAATGTTGTATAATTTAGTCTTTCCTAAAATTAGAGATCTGGTGCCATTTTAACATTAAGATGATCCTATACAGCTCACCGAAAAGTTATAGCTCAATCTCTATTCTTACGTGCCTATAATTAAATTATTTACACCTTCGTTGTAAGCTTAAATAAAAATTGGGGTCGAAATTCTGCTTCCAAATTCTCCTTTTCATAATTTTGCTTATCATAATTCTGCAAATGTTATTTGCATTTTTTTTTCTTTTCAACAGCTAGAATTTTGAAAGGCAGATTTTTAAAAAGCAGAATTTTTTTTTATAAAAGCAGAATTTTGAAAATCTGCTCCCCTTAGGTACAGTTCACAAACTAACTACATATATATTCAAGAAACAGCTCTTAAAACTAAATTGAGTTAACTATAGTTGATCATAATATTAATAGTTCAATTATTGGAATAGTTCAGTCATGAATTAAAAACTAAAGACGAAATAAACATGTTGACTAAATATAAACGAATGTACGAAATTCGAAATTCAGTATGGTTGTGGACTGGAACGAACCATATCCCAAAATACAATAAACAACGAAATGTATATGCAATGTATGAAGCATTCTCAAACATATCAGATCTTTTTGTTATACGGTATGTCTTTGCCTGGGATTTTTTTGTGACGAAACTCAGAATTACAAACTCAATTCGAATCAAATAAATAGCGAAAAAATAAAAATCCAACGAATTACAACTCAGAAAGATAATATTTCATTTTAACTTTACGAAAGTTTTATAACTTAACTTAACTGTTGAGTGTTTAAATGATTGCAATATTTCAAATGACTTCATATGATTTCAGGTGATTTCAAGCAGTATTTAAATTGATTTAAAAAATTTGTGATTGCCTTGTTTTTAAATAAATTTACTGATTTCAAATGATTGCAAATGAATTCAAGTGATTTTATAATGATTTCAATTCGAGATTTCATGATGGCATTTTTGATTTCATGATTGCAAAAAAACTTAAAGAGATTTAAAATTTTTAATGATTTGCAAAAAATTATTTGAAATCGATAACCAAAAATTTTTTTTTAATATCATCACTTGAAATAGTGATTGCACTGATTTCAAATAATTGCTAATATAAGTGGTCAGGTGATTTCACTCGTGACAAACCCCTCGGAATTTTCTATAGATATTTCAAATGATTATTAAAAAATATTATTAAAAAAAAAAACTGTAGAACTGAATGAATGAATTAATGAATAAATTTAGGGGTTGTGGTGCACTGCGACCTTCAGATCTATTGTGCCCCCTTTACTAGGGCTGGATGATTGACTCATTCTACAGCTCTTCCTCCATCTTAATATCTTTAAGGAATGATAGTATCTGGAGTACTTGTAGAGAGGGTAATTCGCTCTTCTCTATCTGGTAACTTCCCAGATGTTTTATTCTTTAGTGCATTATCGCCCCACACTTTCCTAGAAGGTGATTTGGCGTTTCTTCTTGGTCGTCACAGAATCTGCAGGTTGCACTACTGGATATACCTAGGATGTTTAGGTGTCTTTTAAATTTGCAGTGACCACTGAGGAAACCCGTTGAGATTCTAAGTTTGTTTCTACTGAGGTTTATACAAGCTTTAGATCGTTTTTGGTTATAGTTCCCAAGAAGCATTTTGGCTTGTCTTAGTTTAGGGAGTTCTTTCCAGTGTAGAACTACTTTATAACAAATTTTATATCAGAACTAGTAAACTAAGTTACCTTACTATATAGAAGATCGAACTATTTTAGTAGTAAAGTTCTTATCTTATCTTTTTGTAAGCGTTTTATCACCAAAACTTCATCCGTTCTATGAAATGATAGCTTTTTATTTAACTCATTGCTTAGTGATGCCAGTGTGCCCTAAGGTTGCCTTTGAGTTCTACAATGTTCAGCTTGTTTATAGACGATATGTTTATATTGATTTTCCTGAAGCTATATGTATAACTTTTATGAAGATCTACTATGAAGCTAGGTGCAGCCTTACGCTGATGATCTTTTTATTGGAGCACAACTCCACCCTCTCCTTCATATATTATCATCTGAACTGCACTCATTTGTAGTCTTTGTTTAATGTTTACATCCTCTTCATTTATCAATTTCGAAATAAACACGTTGCTGAATGGGAATCCTTTATAACGTACAAGAAGAACAACGTGGCCCTGGACTTGACATCTCTATATGCTTATAGAGCTCGCCTATATTTGACTGCGGGAATTCAATGTTTTGAAATTTCCTGCTGAGCCCATTAATTGTAGTTCACACCAAGGACATAGAAAGCAATAACCGAACATTTTGCATAACCCTTAAAAATAATGTGCATTCTGACATTGTGCATGTGCGTATATGATGGTGCAGTCAATATCAAGAGACAAGGACACGAGTGCAATAATCATCTATAGAATTTTAAATAATGAAAACACCTTACCCGCCATTGACAGGTATCGGAATTTGGACAATGTTTTTAGAATCGAACTAAAATGGACTCTGAAAAACAACTGTCTGATATGACATGAGGACGTTTATGCATGTAATGGTATTTACCACCCGCCAACTTTTTTTTATATAATTTTGAAACTGTCAGAAGAGACAAACGTTGATGTTTGGTGCTTAAGTCATTTGTTTTAAATTCCAACTCCAGAACCTTGAGGGCATTTCTTTTACCATGCTGTGACTTTGTTAGTTTGGGGGAATGGTAATCATTTGACCATGGAAAAGGTAATATTGTGTTTTGACATTGTTTTTCGTGAAGACTTGCAGCCACTCAAACCTTGTAATTCGGTGGTTGTTATGAAGTTGTGGTACCTATACAAATCTAATGACATAAACTTATAAGTTAAGTTTTTTAGGGAGAATTTACATAGTCAAAGATGGTAAGATAGTGATTTTTGTTTGCTTTTGTTGTTTTCATTGCTTCCAGATGATGGTAATGATGAAAACTATTATATATGTCCAGCGGCAGTTGTATATGGCGGCGTGGCGTCCGTCGTCGTCGGTCGACCAAGATGATTGTATGTTGATAAGAACCCCAGACTCAGCATGTTGTTTGTTTGGTGATTATCGTTAGATTTTTATATTTTACAATGAGCCTATATTCTTAATTCTGGATGTTTGTTTAAGAGCCCTCCGGACGTTTGATGGTGGACAGTCATCAGCTCATTGAAGTATTTTATTTGTTTATACAAATTCTGGTGGAAATGAATTAATTGCCCAATCAATAGAATGGGTTAATTGAGTATTGTTAGCTTAAGGTTTTCTTATCTGAGTGTTTATTTGTAAAGGTTTAGTAATGTTTGGGTTCGTCTATATATAAATAGAAGTTTGTTTCGATTGGCAATTAATGGTAATGAAGTTCAATGCCCATCAGATATTGAAGAAATAAAACTCAATTTAAATGACTCTTTGTTATCAAATTGAATATATGCCAATTAATGTTTTAAGCCGAAATGTTTGATAACCTTTTAGGGATTATCTTAATAAAAAATATTAAATTATTTTTCTTTAATAATTTATGTACAATCTGAAAATTATTTATATAGATAGACAGGTATAATTTTTTCGTATTTTAAGTCACCATCAAGGGAAGTATTTATAAAATGGAAAGAATAATCTTTATTCAAAATTTGTATAGAAAATACCTACCTGTCTAATCTTACTTAATATTATAAATGTGAATGTTTGGATGTATGTTTGTTACTCAATCACGCCAGAACGGATGAACGGATCTGGATGAAATTCGTCACATAAATAGATGGCGTATAGTCTGGAATAACACATAGGCTACTTTTTATCCAGAAAAAATTACGGTTCCTGTGGAATAGATTTTTTCCTTTTTTCACAGAGCAAAGACTCTGCATGATTTTATGCATTATGAGAGTTTTAATAACTAAAAAATGCGCGGTTCCTATGGGCTTGCATAATAAATTGCATCCTATAAAGGAACAGTGTTTGTTACTCAATCACGCCAGAACGGCTTAACGGATCTGGATGAAAATTGGCACAGAGATTCAGCTTCACCGTTTCGTTTTAGGTTTTCGTTGCATAAACGACATCGCTTTCTTACTATTTTACCATTTGGACCAGGTATATTCGTAAGAAAGTGTTAATTCTTATGTTGAATTTGCGGAGGAATTCTTGTAAAATTAGTTGTTGATGCACACGACCCAAGCATTTGCCTCAGAAGCATTTCTTTAACTTGCAGCATTGATAATGGATTTTCATTTGATAATTTGTGCTTACAATGTTTTCATTATTTGCATTGAAATTGAAACTGCAGCTATAACAGTAATATCTAGTTTACTTTTTACCGTTGGTCTTTCATGTTAAAATCTCACATTACAATCGAATCCTCTTAACTGAATCGAAAGTGCGACACTATTAAGCTTTCATCTAATTAATACTATTATTATTATTATTTTTTTGTTTGTTTTATTTTGTGTTTCAACGAACATTTTTCTGTAAGGCGTAGTGCAGATAAATGGAGTTGACTATATTATAAATTACCAAAACACACATAATATACATATACACATGTCAATGTCAAATACAAATACATGAATGAAAGTTATTGCTGTAATTTCAATAATAATTCTTATTAATTGTGTTCGTTGAGCCCTGGGGTCGCCCTGTGGTCGCCCTGAAGTCGCTCCAAAGCGTTTTTTTTGAAAAACCTCAACTCATCCTGGGTAACAAATTCTCTGTTTTTTGAGACCTGGAGTCGCCCTCAACTCGCTCTGAAGTAGATCTATGTATTTTTCTGGGGCGAGTTGAGGTAAACAAATTGACATGTGTGTTGTCAAACATTTATGTTTACAATTGAATATTTTATTTTGCTTTTGCAATGCAAAGAAAAGAAATCATAGATTTATTTTAATGAAAATAAATAAAAAAACTTACAAATAAAATAAAATGTAATTGTTTTATGTTTTAGAATGTACGAAAAGCAACAAATTATAAGTTTTAATTTCGGAAACAAATATTTTTTGTTTCTCTCTTTTTGTCAACAACACAAAACCTACCCTTTTGCGTTTTTTGAGAACCAAAAAACCCAGGTTTTTTTGACAGCTCTTGGGGCTGTCAAGGAAACCTGGGTCGACCATGGTTAAAATTCAACGAACACAACTATTCTCAGGAATGGTTAAATTTGATACATTGGACGTATGGGTAGTATAATAACACCTCATACGTCCATGTATCATATTTACACAAAAAAACTAACCCCTTCTTTTATCAACAAAAACTAATTTATATCTAAAATGACCTTCTGCATATCAATCTTTATTAAACATTAATGATTTTTGTGAAAAAATGTATTGGATGTGGGGTGGTGTTTTTATCACTTGGTATGGGGATAGTGAAGCGTCTTCATCCATTGGACGTGGAGAACCAGGTACAAATTTTAAAATTTGTGAGGAAATGATACTTTGGACAGTGAAGCTATAGTCAATTTTTATTGTGGACGTATGGGTGTAAAAAGTGAATTTTGTATATGGGGACAGTGAACCTGTTAAAACAATTTTAGCTTAGGCAGATTTTTAGATGGCAGTTCAACATTGAATGGAAAGCATCAGACATTTCTTAAAAATAATGGGTGGGCTGAAGACATCGGGATTACATTATCAGTATAGCTGTCTTTTTTCGAAATATGTCAAACATGAGTTTCCTTGAAGATATGAAAATCGTTAAGTCAAGGAAATTCAGCGATTCTGGTCCATACTCAAATGTCAAAATTAAATCGAACATTAAATTCAAAAATTGTAATACCTACCTACCTATAAAAACAACGTTCATAAAAAAAGTGAGTGCTGTCATATCTTCAACCAATTCTTTTTTACATAGGTACCTAGGTATTTATTGGCATTCAAAAATTTTAAAATGCATTTATGGCATCCCATCATGAGTGAATTAAATGCCAGTGCTCGTACTAAATTCTGATTAGGTAGACGCAGGTTTATTTTCTAAATTTTGTCATATAGTAAGGTACCTACCTACTTTTTCCTCATATGGAGATGGAGAGTCAAAGATTTTTCTTAAAATTCTACATCTACATCTCAATGACAAGAACTCAACAAATGACTTCATAACATCACATCCAAGAATTAATTCATTTTCGTTACGCATAGTCGCCAAAATATGTTACAACCTTCATTTATAATAATACCTATCCACAACCTGTCAAAGTATCGAATTTCTTCTGATTTAGGTTTAGCACCACCAGATGATACCAAACCCTCTCAATATTAAGCGGCACCTAACACTTCTTCATAACCTAGCAACACAAAAAATTACAAAAACAAAAAAAAAAGGAAACCCATTAAACTGATCTAATGAGACGACATTTAAATGAAAACAATGAGCTAACTCAGAAAACCCATAATTCCAATTCAAATGAAAAAAAAAATAAAAATAAACCAAACCATGTGGTATGCTTACCTCGTAAGCCTAAACCCAACCAAATTACTAAATTTCAAAATGTGTAAGTAACCTGATAGATCATATAGGTCGCATCCACTTAAAAACCAAAAAAAGAAAACATTTTCAAGTTGATACCTACTTACCCATAATGCACATCACTTTAGGTACTCTAACATCATGTAAAGTATCTAATGCACTTGAATATCTATCTTGAGTCAACAACTTCAACTTAGCCGATGATGGTTTTTACTCTAGAGGGTGATTAATATCCCTTAATAACCCAGCACAGTGTTTAGATAGCTAAATCAAACCACCACACTGCACATATTTATCTATGTATCTAACAAACAAACAAAAATAACTATTAACATGTATCTTTCCATCTTCACTAGAGACGCATGGAAGTTCCGTTCAGTAGGAAACAAAACAAAAATCAATTTCAACTTAGTACACCCGCATATGCTCACATTTTCAACCCAAAACTTTTGCCTTAAATTATTTCGAAGTGAAATTATCTGAAGAAGCATCCAAACGAAAAATACGAACTAACTAAAAACTACCCTTGATTTGCTTCTTTCTAAACTAACGAAACGATTGAGCACGTTTTTGTATCAGTGAACTGAAGAGGACAAGACAAAACATGTGGCCTAGCAAAAGCAGAAAACAAAATTGCTAACCGACGAGCCCGACTGCCCGAGCCAGCAGCAGCAGCGTAAGCTGAAGCCTGAAGCCTATCATCTTATTTCCTCTGCCACCCTCCTCCACAAAATCCAACACAAAACAAAATGCAATTGCAATGTGCAATCAAATGGAAACAGAGACAGAGAGGGACTAAACAGAGCAAAGCAAAATGCAGAAAAAGATTGAGAGAAACAACGAAAATATAGAAAAATTGAGAAAAAGAGAACAAGAGCTCCAAAAAGTATCTTTGAGATAATTCTTTCTATTCTTCTATCGCCCTCTGGTGGCCAGATTTTAATCACTTTCAAATCTCTTATACTGCATGCTGTCTCATTCTAATCAAACAACAAAAATGAAACAGCATGCTAAGAGAACAGAAAGAATCTAAAAATTAAATGCATTTTGTTGAATTTACTTCATAATTCCCTTTTAGCAGGTATCTTTTCATGATTTTTGCTCGATTTTCTCGTGTATCTTTTATATGCATTTCATTCGCTCTACACCTAATTTAGATATTCTCATCTCTCTCTTCATGGTATTTCATTTCCAATTGCCTGTACTCTTTGTTACTCAAGAAAAAACAAAATTATTAACGCTTCTTCGATTTTCAATCGAAACCGAGCTAATGTATCTTCGTTTGGAAATGCAGTTAGGTCAGTTGAGTAAGATACTTTACCGAGAGCGGACGTGAATTTCAAATCTTTATCCGTTCGCTACTTTTTTCTACCATCTCTTTAAATATACCGAATGTATACGGATTTTCTAATAGTATTTTTTTATTATTATTTTGTTGTATTTTAATTATTGGCAAAGAAGGAGATAAAATAAACACGACGGTGGCGGTTGTGCACTTAAAAAAAAAAAAATAATAAATAAAAGAACTTCGAACAGTGTACTTATCTGTCATAAGAAAAAATATCAAAGTATCTAAGAGATACTAAAGAAAAAAAAAGTTTATTTTATTGTGGATATTTATTATTTTTATGATTTCATTTTCTTCGACAATTATTCAAGTGAAAGGATTCACTTAAAAAAAAAAAGGATTACCTATACCACTGAAATCTATCTTCTTTTATTATTAAAAGATACAATTTGTAACAAGTGATTTTCAAGTGAGTTAAGAGTGAAAAAAAAATTAACGAGTTGAAATTTTAGTGATATCAGAGAAAATAAAAAAATCAACTCGATATTTTTTAGTGAAAAGTGTATAAAAAAAATATAATCATATCAATTTGGATACCACTAAATAATTAAAAGTGATTTTATAAAATTAAAAAAAAATATTAAGGACATCCCGGTTATATTTTGGATACTTAAAAAAATTTAAAAAAAATCGAAACATAAAACTGCAATCCTGTTGGAATGATTTACCACCTGAAAACAAAAGGAGCTCAATTTTGAAAATTTTTAAACTTAAGGTAAGTTGATATTGACAAGTAGTAATTTGCTCTCTGACATGTTTTAGGAGGCATAGGTATCCATTCGATTTGAGTAGCGGTGTTTTCTACACTTTTAGATACTTAGATGATTTTATCGATCAGATTTCATTAGCAAAAGGGTGATAGATACTTAATATTTTGAGATGTCCTTTATTCAGGTTAGGTATTAATTGTTACTTTATTTAAAGTCAAAGGTTGAATAACATGTTTAGGGTTTCAATTAATGATAGATATTAGATATATAAAATACATAAGCTATCTATGTTAAAAAACATCAGATAAGTAGCTACCTAATATATACAAAAAAGGGTTTAACTAGTTTTTGAATTGTTACCGCAATTCTTTTGCATTTATTGTTTTTCTTGACTTCTAACTTACCTTGTCATAATATTTAGTTGGTTGATAATTTCATTTATTTAATCAAAATTTATCAAAATAAAACGTATCAATTGCAGAGTTTTATTACTTATAGGTATACAAAGGTAGTTACCTAGGTATTTACGAAATTGTATAGATAGGTACCTAGATTAACTATTAATTAAAAAAATGATGTTCGAATGTCCAAAAATCTGTTTGAATAGTTTTGAAATATTTACCTATTCCTTTTAAGATTAAATCAGATCACGTAATAATATAAGTTTAAGTAAGTAAATAGGTCGTTTTCAACTGATTTCCTTCAAAACTAGGTAGGTAGGTATATAGGTACTTACTATTAAAAAGTCTTTGATCTCTGTAACCATAATATAGTTGATGGTCTTAGCTTTTGTGGTAGGTACCTTACCCCGTAGCGTAGTGGCTAGTTTATCAAATTAGGTATCTTGCCAGAGGTCTGGTTTCAAAGCCGGCTTTGTGTCCTGCTGTTGTATTTAGTGATATTGCATCTTAAAAATCCTCCAAAGAATCAGCTGTTATGTTAAATATGTAGGTAGGTATCTCATCTGAGTCGTTCTTCGCCGATCTATTTAGGTATATATATACAACTAACTATACGAACGCACAAAAGGATTATTTTGGTTGTAAGTATTACTATACTTCATTCGCTCTTGTTCCAGTAATACCTACTAAAAAGTCTAAGCATTTAATACCTACCTTTAAGATAGGTGTTATGTAAGTTAGTATTTTTTTCAATCACCATGCCAAGTTCATAAGTTTCAATAACAAGCTTTTCAAGTATAGAACATTTTAAGTGCCAAATGCATACCTATTGGGTAAATTTTGAACGTTTTAGCTTAAAATTAAAAATATCTTAGGAGATCATCTAGGTATTTTTAAAGAAAAATAAAGTAGGTACCTACCTAATTCTACATTTTTCTTACCAAAAAAAAATCATTTCGGAAACAAAATCTTCAATATCATGCTTTAAATGTATTTCGATTAGTATAGGTAGGTTGGTATTTTATTACCCACGAATGTAGGTATCTGAATCTGATCCCTACAAGGATATTTAGGTATACCTACCTAACTACCTGTCCTATACCTATAATAGGATCTGTAATCTTTTTGACACAATAGCAAATATTCCAATTCCTTTTTTTTGTTATGCCTAGTTGTGAAAAGATTGTAGGGTACCTTAGAAGACATGAAGAATAAGATTTTGATGGGAATCTATCTAATTTATTAGGATTATCAAAGAAAAATGAAAAACTGGTCAATTTATAAGAAAGAATTTATGAGAAATTTATAAGAGTCAGTGTGATGTGTGGGAAAGTTCCGGTTTGATTTTCTGTATTTTCGTCTTGAGCAAAAGGAAATAGTTTAGAGTAGTATTATTAACCTACCTATACCTTTATAATTTTAATTAAGAAATTGAAATTGTCCTCTGACTCGACTTAATGTTTAACATGAGTTGATAGAGCACAATTTAAGCAAACAAAAAAATAATAGAAGCAAATTCGTACCTATTGCCGGCAAAAACATTCCTAGACGTTTTTGGTAACCAATGCCAGTGTCATATTATATGTTATACGTACCTTTACTACCTATATACCTACCCACCTATGACTTATGACTATTGTTTCCAGTTAAGTAACTTTATTCTTTGAACTTTACATACAGTCAGTCAATCTAGTTTTTTTGTTATGCTTACTTGAAGAATGTCAAGCTTACTTGGGCTTTTCTTAAAAAAAATGGAATTCAATACCAATGTAGGTTATTTAGTTAAGTGCCAATACAGTCGATTGTCAAGGTCATTTTTCTCTTACCAAGGCAAAAAATACCTATAGGTATGTAGATTGTAGGTACCTGACTATTCATGGATTTGTAAATAAATTAAAGGTCCCAAATAAAACAAAATACATTTACTACACTTTTTTGAAAATAAAAACAAAACAAAAAATGCATCTTAAAATTCCGTCATTTAAGAACGAATTTTTCCCAAAGATACATATATAGGTAAACACCTAATTGCAACATACAAAAGTGATTTGGACGAAAATCACGTCAAGATTTAAACCAACTTGTTTTATAGAAATCTGTTTTTATATATATTATGTATAGGTAGGTATCTAATAGATAAACACAGAATGAAATATCGTTGCAACATTAACGTGAGTTCTTTTTCACAACAAGAATCTTGAAAATTATATGCTGGAGTTTTATTCATTTCGGCGAAATGACTGTCTGAAATGGGAGATTTTACTATAATTTGAAACGAAAAAAATATGAGTAACTATCAAAAAAATCTTTGGTCGCAAATTAAATTAGAGTGTACCTACCGATCTAGATACCAAGTTATGATTAATTTATTTAGTTTTAGTTAGGTACCGAAAATTGTGATGTAGGTTCCCTACACATGTATACCTACCCACAAAGATTTCATTTTTCCATCTTTTCATAGACTTATTTATAAAAATAAAACTCTTCCGCATAAACTTTAATTTTTTTTTCTGCGAAAGATAAGAAAATACTTAAGACTGTGATAAAATATATTTGCTTAAAAGGGTAGCTAGGTAGGTAGGTAGGTACACAAATAAAAATTAAAAACATAACCGCATTCCTCATAACATAAGTTACTGAATAAAGTTGTTGTGCAAAAGTGTTGCTCTTATAGAATTGAAATAAATTCTTTGTCATATAAAATCTGCAACAATAATATTGTTATCTAATCATTTTATTCGCTTTTGTGCAAACAGTGTTATTCATATACAATTCAAACAAAAAAAGGTGTCTTAATCAAGAATATTAGTCATCCCTTAGATACAAATTCTATAATCTTATCTTAAATAAAAAAAAATATATATATTTTCTGTTTACATTGTGCGTTCTTAAGTTGTGATGTTGTGAAATAAAAACAGCTAAGCATACACATTTAAGTACGAATTTTAATCGAATAAGTCAAACTGTTTTTAAATATCTAGAGCACATTATCATCACTTACTATTGGTAGGTATTTATAATATACCTACGTACAAAAGGTAATTCACATTATGTCTACTTAAATACCTACCATTTACCCTAAAAACTATTTCATGTGGAACTAAGTAAATTATACCTTTGTGCCGAGGTAAAATGGTTAAAAAGTTTTCTTGACACAAATAACTAACTAACTTGAAGAACAAGAAAAACCTTTTTGTCGTTATTAAGGTAGGTAGGTAGATACTTCGTATAATTCGTACTAATCAAATTATATTATTAGACGTAGATATATTTATTCATGTAGGTATGAGATTCGACATCTTATGGGATTGTTTTTCTTTCACTACATCTTCATGAACTAAGATAATTATTTCATTGAATTAAATGCTTATTTTCTACTTAGGTGAGACTTTTTTTTTTCTTTCAAAAAGTGTCATTGTGACTCAAGGTAAAATAATAACTTACCTAGGTAGATACACTTATATTGTTTTATGTCATCATCAGCATTAAATATAAATTTATCACTGAACCAACTTTGAACTTGAAGGCTTATAATAATTTGACCATAGAATATGAAACCAAAACCAAATGAGTAAGAAATTATAATTTTTTTTTTTTGGGAGGGAAATCATAACTTAAAAATGTTTTGTATCTTTTTCTTTCTTTACATTTTTTTGGTCCAAATAGAGGGCAACTAAAATAGTTGGGCTTGGTTTAGGTGTAGCTTTCTTATTTATTATTATTGTTTTCATTAATTTGTATTTACTAAATTATAGCTTAATAAAGTATCTACAAATAAGTATCTTCTTCATTATTTTTCCATATAGAAGATATAATATTTTAAATAATAATTTGATTTAAGAACGTATCTCTGTTTCATTTTGACATAATTAATCGATGTTTATTTATTTTTAATTTTATTCTGTTTGTTATTTATAGATGCAGAAAATATAAAACAAAATTATCCATAAATTTATTTCGGTCGATAAAAATTAGAAAAAGAAGATAAACAATATTTTATATTTTGTTTCGAATAGATTTGTATCTCTTCAATAAAAAAAAAAATAAGAAATCGTGATCTTTTGAATGTTTTTAAAAGATTTATGCATGTTTTGTATTAATTTTGTAGATAAATATGCTTAGGAAACGATAAATATGGTTCAGAAATTCGATCTTTATAATTTTTAATTCAAACTAAAAGTTTCTTTTTATAGCAACTAATATTTCAAAATTTTATATATTGTATACGATTTTGACTGAAATAGTTCTTTGTCAAAAAATGCTTTATAAGCTTCGTCGACCTTAGCATTTTTAGGTAGGTAGGTACCTATATATATGGATTAGTTAAGAAATTGATATTAAATAAGCTTTCTATGTTTTTCTTAGTCACTTTTTTGTTCGACAAAGAGCCCAATTCCTATTTATTCCACTGATTAAATCTAGAGATTATTAAATAAAATACAAACAAACTTACGTATACTAAAATTCTCAATACTGTAAAGTATTTTTTCTTATCAATTTCCTGAAACATTATGATATTTTCTCTAAACAGTGAAATGTTTATAGGCAACAAATTAATCTTCATAATAAATTATTTCTTGAAACCTAGCAGCATCTCGTATCATTATAGGAACCAAAATTTTAATTAGAATTTTATGTAAATATGGGAATGCAAAATAGTGTAATGGAAGAATAAGGACATTCATTCTTTATATTTGTAGCCACCTATAAAAATATGTATAAAAACAGTCAAAATTTGTATGAGAAATCTTTTAAACAAGTAAAGAAAAGCGATGTTTAATAGAATTCTGACGTTTAATGTGTCAAAAACTGATTGTTTAAATACCTTTATAAAGAACCAATTTTGAAATAATTATAGATACACATTATAAGGTTATCTACGAAAAAATTTCACTGTAATAACAAATAAAACCAGGAAATACCGAATGAGAAATTCTCTCTTTGTATTCAAACCATTAGGTACCTAATTATCATGTTGAAGGTTCGTTATAAGGAAGTTTTACTGTATATTTTATATAACCATCTAGTTTTAATTTAACCACTACAGATTCACTTGTTAATTCTTCTTTGAACTTGTTGATATATGTAAAAATATATTTAAGTACAAAAAATCATAAATTTTCATTTCAAATTTTATTTTTTAGAATTCCTCTTTAAATTGCGCATTAACATAAAAAAAAAATATAGCAGAACACCATCCATCTACATACATATGGAGTTACCTACCCATACAATATTTCCTAAAATATCTATACCTATTTAAATTTCTTTTGTTATCTAACAACAAAAACTAAAAACCATATTTATCTTGTTTTTATAAGTTTTAGATACAAAGTACTTTAAAATCAATTTAAATGAGCTCTAAATTTCCCCTCACTATAAAGCATAACGACGTTCCATTGTAAAACATTTGTTGTATATTTTTCTATGAATTTTAATAATGGAATCAAAATAATAGTAAATAAAATCATGACTTCATTCTAAAGAAACAATCTATAAACAGCCGGAATTATTCATCAATATATTGATCTTTAGATGTTTTTATGAGAATTTATTTCTTTACAAAAAAAAAAAAAAAAATCAAAGATTATGTGCATTGAATTCCCCATGAAAAATAAACAAACACACAAAAAAAAGGTCAATCAGTATGAGATAACCTAATTTCGTTCCTCTATCAAAGTCACAAATACACATATTAGCTGCGCCAACATTCCCTTCGTCACATTATTTGTATTATTTTATCACCTTCGACTTCTATTTAGTTGTAGATATTATGTACACACGTTAAATTTATCACAACCTTGGTAACAATTTAAAATCAAACTGATTATTATGAAGATCTTAAAAAAAAAAACAACAAACAAAAATTGACAGACAGAACGTAAGCTTTCTAATCGATATGCCCAAACTATGTATGTATATGAAAACACTCTTGAAGTTAAAAAAAAAAAAACCTTTAAATCAAAGGCTGAAAAAATTAAATATTTACAACGCCTTGGTAATATTGTTTTAACCTAAATCGATTTCCAAGGAAAAATTCTTAAAAGAAAATTGTTGGCCCTAAATAATTGATAAACAAATATAAAATCTATAGGTATAGGTATATATGTATGTAGTTTCTGCTGCTGGTTTTCTCTCTATACCGACCTACTATTGCATTAGAGAGAAAGGCATCATACAGACTTGTTAGCATTAGACACCTAAGCACTTTTAGTATACAAAAATGTATGCCTGGGCCTAATCATAAGTAAACATAGCTCCCCAATGGGTACCTATACGTTTTAAATCGATTTTTTGTGTTTCCATCTATTTATGGAGTTTTTTTTTTTTTTTTTTTGAAGAACAATTGAAAGCTTGTTTAGAGTAAACAATATTTTGTGTGCCGGCCTATTGAGTATTTTTCAGAAGAAAAAAAAAAGATACGAAATGGCCTTAATTTTTTGACTGCCTAGGTATATAAACTTGGGTGTGGATTTTCATAGACTAATTGACTTTGATTTCGTCATATGAAATGACTTTCTGATGAAATGTTGATAAGAATAAATTTTATATGAATCATATGATGGTATCAACGTACTTTTATATCTTAGATCTTTTCATATAGAATACGGTCAGAAAAAAAAATGGTGGCGCTGTATTTGTGGACTCAAGGTGGCGCCAAGCGAGATTCAAATCGGATCAAGTACTTCAAGAGGTCAAAAGAGTTCATCATTATGTTGCTAAAAGCTTCAAAAAAAGACGTGGCTAGTACCAAATATTATCCAAGGCATACTTGAGAATGAAAAATCAATATAAATGATACTTTCCCAGATTAAAGAAACACCAACTACTCAATAGGTACCTAAGTAGCATACAAAGTTTGACATATTCTTCATTTATTTGCTGGGAGTTATCTCTAAACTAGGCGTGGCAGGTACTAAATCCGATTCCAAGCTAAAGTAGCATAAATAATCAATATTATTGTTAGTTGAAAGATAAAAGATACAGACGATAAGTACCATGAGAAGTAAAAAAAACCCTCTGACTAATATAAAAATCGTTATTTATTTCAAATATTCCACTTGAAGTACCAGATTGCATGACGAACCCCAAAAACCTCCAAAGGCATACAAAGAATTCACATTAAAAATGCTATTCGTCTATTTAAAATATCCATGCATACAAAATCATGATTCACCATAAAAACTGTCACCCAACAAGTCTAAAAATCATTACATCACATTGATGAATTAATTTATTTTTATTTTTCAACAAACTAACAAAATAATGACTCAATTCCTGTCCTACCTGTTTGATAAGTTCAACAAACTAAAATTACAAAATAATCTGGTCATTTGTATCTTTATGCTGAAATTTCAATTGTTTTATGGAAATTTTCACTGAATATAAGTTTAAATCATAAAATTTCCAGAAATTGCAATGAAATGCAAAACCTCAACTAACTTAATTAGAGCACAGAGACAGGAATTGGTTTTTTTTTAATGAATTCGGTCGTTTCAACAGAACTTTGTCCGGAGAAATTGTGTTGTTTTGTTTTTTTTTTTTTTAAATTTTTGTAAGCAAATTTGTTTTCATAATAAATTCTGGTTTAATGACTTTTTTTTCCAGAGAAAAACAGCAATAAGTTTTTTTTTCAAGTGAAACAAAAAGAAAATGAATACAAATTATTTCGCAGATTTATTTTTGGAATTTATTTTTAAAGTAACACAATATTGTAAATCCGAATTAATTTAAATCAACAAACAAATATATTTTCTTGCGTTAACGCCAAAAAATGTGTTAAAAGGTTTCATCATGTTGATTGATGTGTCATTTTATTTTTGAAATTGTTTATTTCCTGCTGTGTCATGTTGTTGCGCAAAATGTATCTTTCAAACTTTTACTTATCACTCATTATATCCTTAATGAACTGTAAAATATCTCACAAAAATAATACGACTTTTTGCATCCGCAGATACACAATCTTATTACTCATTATAATTTACATCATATTTGACAGTGTGCTTGTTTTTATATCTCTGCCACACATCTTTATAGGTAAAAAAACACACCGCACCTTTCTAAATAATAAAATTAAAAACTTCATTTTAATTATCAATCTTACAAGTTGTTTCCTTAGATAAATATCTAAGACATCTCTAGGGCAAATGTATATACATATATTAAAAAAAAAAAACTACTAAAAGTGCTTATTAACTCTGACACTCATTTAAATAATGAAACCAAAAATAAAAAAATAAAAAATGTTCAAAGTTGTGTTGGTAAAACCAACTTCCTACCTTTTGAATTGAAGTGAAGGAAAAAAAAAAGATTTAATTTATAGTTAAAGTATTTTGCATGATCATGACACTGTATCTTGGCGGCGGCGACGTTATCAGACAAAAGAGCAAGCAACAGAAGTTAAGATGAAGCAACAACAACAATGATAATTAAATCGCAATAAACGCGAATCCCCCAACTTTGTTGTTGTGTAATTATTTATATTTAGAAACAAACAAGAAAAAGAACCAATAATAAATCTAACTAAATGATATCATAGATACACTTGTATCTTTTTGTATATTTTTTTTTCTCTCATTACTTACAAGTGGTATGACTATACTTTTGATGTTGGTTTCAAGTTGATTTGCATTTTGAATCAAGCAAGATGGCTCTTGAACTAATGGCAGTTTAAAAAGAATTATACTTAATTTAACGTCAAATGGTGAGTGATTATAATTTTTTTTTTAATTTATTAATCGATGAAAAAATACATAGATAATTTTTATTGTAATGTGTCTGGTTTAAGCATAATGCCGAAGGCAGGTTAAGGTCTCTTGTGTGTAAAGTTGCTTAACTTTATGATTAGAATTCCGGGTTTGTGGTTTTTGTTGTTGTTTAATGATTGTTTATGAAATTGTTAATGTATCTATCATGATTATTGACATTATTTGAATGTTTAACTTGCCGCAACTGGTTAGAATTATTATTTTTTTTTCCTTTCAAGGTTGTAACAAGAATTTAAACTTTAAAATGAGAAAACGTGTTTGTTTGAAATTACGAGATACGTGGTTCTGGTGTTATATACAAATCTTAAAACAAAAACCTGTTTTATTGTTAATATTCATTGAAAGTCATTGGAACTATTAAACAAACTCATTGGAACTAACTCACTTTCCAAAATATCAAAATTCAGTTTTCTAAGAAAATATTCTCAGGCGAAGTTGTTAGTATACCTACCCTCTTTGTTATATTTATTAGAATAAATAATTGAAATCGCTGACAAGATAACGAGCTTATAAGCATTTAAAAAATTTATACAAAAAATTTAAACACCTATAGGTACATAGGCATATCTCTGGGGGAAAAAAAAAACAAGTATCTACAACTAGTAATTATGTGAAGTCATCTTTAATTATACATAATTTATAATCAACAATGTTTATTTGACACTCAAAGTGCTAAAAGATACACCTCAACCACAACAACAACCACAACAAAATTTCACATAATAAAAACACCTCCTTTTTCAAATGGATACATAAATTCCAATTAATTTGCAAACGCCTCATTACATTTCACGTCATTAGAAAAAGAGAAAAAAATTATAATAGATAGATATTATAACTAAGGCAATAGCTAAAATGGCAACAAAAACAAATAAATTTAAAAAAAAAAAGAAATATCCGCCTAACACGAATTCAAATCACGTATAAGCAACTATAAGTGATTAATGTGCGGCAATACCAAAATGTATACCTCCATTCACTTGAAACAGACCGACATTAGACCAAACTATTCATCGTATCTATATAATGTATGAATTTTTTGTATTAAAAATAGTATATTTATATATATCTATATAATAACTTAAACTTGTCAGTAATTACTTGTCTACCACTACTGACTGCACATATGAAAAATAATTTCAAATTGAAAAAAAAAAAAAAAATTAAATATGTGTGCATTTCCATTTGGTAAATGAAAAATAAAAATCTATAAGTACCAATCTGTAACTCTGTGTTAAAGAAAAACGCACATGCATGCATCTGAATTTGAAAGCCAGCCGGTTTCATTTTAATTTTTTTGTTTAGAAAAAAAAAAATATATATATCTAACTACCTACATTATGTAGTTATACCAATGCACATTGGCACATGATATATTTTAAACAACAATTTCTGGTTAGACAACTCGTCGAATAAAATTGTTCATGTTCACCATATTACTAGAAACACACCAGAGAACAGAGATACATCGTTATAGTTATAGAGATACAAATCGAAATGCAAAAATTTCATGACAGTAGCATGGTTTATTACAAAATTCATCTAGAACTACATTTACATTCATTTTATATTATGTCTATAGAAAGATACATAGATATACAAAAATTGCATTTCGAAATAGTTTTGAAGGTTCTGTCTGATGATTGACCCCCCCCCAAACATCTCTTCTGTTCCTCCTTACCACAATTTATTTTCTGTGTATCTAAATATTATTTTCAACAACATGATCCTGAAGAATTTCAAGTGGGAACAAGCACAACACAACACCATATCAGCATACTGGAAAGAGAGAGAGAGCAGTTAACATTTATAAAAGTATCTTTACACTTGATTTATTATTGGTTTGCCTGTTAGTTTGTATGTAAGTGGATATGGGGAGCAAAAATTCCAAATTCTTGTAGAGCAAGTGTCTAAAAACATTGATAACCAACAAATGGAGAAACAAAAATAAGCAAAAAAAAAAAAACATTAAACATGACTGTTGTGGGATAGGGAATTGACATATTTGCAGATATCTTTCGTTCGCATTAATGTAATTTGAGGTTTTTTTTTTCTTTCTTTCGTCCACATTCATATCCAGACAAGTGTGTTCAAAAGATACAAATTCGATTTTTTGAAAAAGATACATGGCGCGGATTGTGCTGTTGTTGTTGTTGTTATTGATATAGTTTGGGATATCAATTTCAATTGATTGTTTGTATTATATCCAATTTGTATCTTTTTTTTTTTTGATATTTTTTTCCAATTCATTGGTCATTTTGCTTTGATTAAAATGAATGAGAATGAAATTTGTTTATTCAATAAGAAAGATGTTTTTCATGTATCTTTTCAGAATTTTCAATTTAATCAGAGATACTTTCTGATAAAAAAATTGAATTATGGAAAATTTCAATACTTGAGAACTATGACAAATCGTTTTTTTTTTTTCAAACCCTAGTCGATCGAGTTTTGATCTTATTTAGCATTCTAAGAAAATATACTCAGGCTGAGCTCTTAGTATACCTTCCCACTTTGATATATGATAGAACCTGCTGTGAAAAAAAACTGGTTGCTTATTAGAAAATATCTAATCCCAGAATACATCCCTCAATATCACAATTTATTTTGTACTTGGATCAAAACGATCAAATGATCATTGCAAGAATAAATATCGTATCTAAATTATGAATAAATGGATTAAGTAAATTTTTATTTTACTACAAGCCCTCCTCCTTTAAATGGAAATACTTGCCTGGAATTAAATTAATGTACTGTCATCGACTTGAGAATATCTCAATCTTCCTTCATTGGAACCAACTAACATTCCAAAATGAGAAAAATCAGTTTTTTAAGAAAATATTCTCAGGCAAAGATCTTAGTATACCTACCTTCTTTTATATATTCATTATAACAAATAATTGAAATTTGTGACAAGATAACGCAATTTTGGGAGTTTTTAAATATTTTACCAACGAAAAAATATATGGAAGTCTATGAGAAAAACAAGTATCTACGACTTGAAATTATGTTAGGGCATCTTTAATTATGCATGATTTATAATCAACAATGTTAACTTGACTCTCAAAGTGCTTAAAGATACACCTCAACCGCAAGAACATAAACAAAAAAAAACACCTCCCTTTTCAAATGGGTACATAAATTCCAATTCATTTGCAAGCGACTCATTACATATCACGCTATTAGAAATAGAGACAAACAATCAATAAGAAGTTATTTGTTATTTAAGTTCATCTTGTTATGGAACAATTGATTTAGTAAGTAGTATCTCAAGTGCATTGTGTTCTTATTTTATCTATCTAAAAGTATCACATTGGCAGCCTAACGCTTATTTCCAGATATGTCTTCCAAATAATTTGCTGTATTTCTCAAATTCCTTTTTTTAACACGAAATAAGTCTTGAACTCCACTTAAAAAAAAAATCCTCTTAAACATGCAATTCAATAAATTTGTTCACATAACAAAAATTAAATAAAACACTGTCTACTTCAGGCAATATTCTGATAGCCAAAATACCTTCTATCGCCTTAAATATTCATAAAAAAAAAAAAAAAAAATAACTCCAATAGATCGATTTCATTGCATGATTTTGTTGTGAAAAAAAACTTTCACTCACGATACCTATCTATATCTTTTTATATAGGTTTATTTTATCTATTTCTATACTTCGAATGATATAAAAAAAAAGATACACTATAAAACTAGAAATACAAAACCAAACACGCAACAAATTGCCTACAAAAAACAAAAAGCTCATATTTCTTCTTTTCGAATTATGCGAATGACACATCTTCTTTTAGGAAAATTATTAAGTTTATTCCTCCCATTTCTATATAGAGATCTCTCTTCTTTTTATATGCATTTTTCCTAATTGATTTAGAAACATGACATACATAAATGAACAGACATGATGGTTTTTGGGGGAAATGTAAGATCCATATTCCATGTGTTTTTCTACCATCATCATCATCATCATCAGTTTGAATAAACGAAAGTAAAGGAATGTTATATTAGATTTATACTCGCGATAATAATGATGAACATGAACAACACAATGCAGTCACCATGTCAATCAAAGTTAATAGAAAAAACCACACACACATACAAATTCTCACAGAAAAAAAAGAAAAACATCTGAAAAATGTCCCATTTTGACCATGTATCTATCAATACTAAAAATTAACTATAAGATAGACAACTTCTACTAATAGATACATTAGTACTTACACGATAGATTGGAATGAAAAGTATTTTTCATTCTCTCTATTTCGATGAGATATTTGTTTTTATTTATTTCATCAATCGCATTGCGGTATTCATCATTCCTTGGTTTAACTTTAATTGCCCATCACAGTGTTGATATTCGAAATCATTCGATGTGCTAATTGATTGATAACATACCTATATATAAAAAAAAAATTCAAATGAATAAAAATTACCCGATTGACTAAGCAGAAACTAAGGCATTATTACAAATTACTAAATGCATCATGATTACAAAAAAAAAAAAAAAAAATAAACCACAAATATAAATGTAATTTAAAATGTATCTATTCATGCATTTAATGAACGAATAAATAATATCTACCTAAATATCCAAAACTAATTTGGTATGCAAAATGCATTTTTAAACATCCATAATTAAATTAAATTTTATAATTTGAAATATATGAAACTATTTCGAGTTTATAGCCAGCTGCTGCCACAAAAACATGTTTTAGTATTTAAAATATTTGAAATACAATAGCTGACAGATTAAACTAAAAAAAAAATCGGTTAAACCACCATAAAATTAAATAAAAAAATATTCCACTCCATAAGATATAGGTAGATATATGTACATAATCAAAAGATATTATGATGATGAAGAATGTATCCTCTCATACTAAAACTTCAAGCACATTGTTCATCAGTGGTGTGGTGGCTTTTCAATCTTCAAAACTGCCAAAAACATTTCACATCCTTATTCACAACACACACTCTCTCTATCCACAGATGTTTTTAAGTACCTGTGTAAAGTGCTTGTAACAATCAAAATGACACTTTTTGTTCTTCGTGTCGACTTAAGAAAATACAAAAGAAATTTCAAAAGATACAACATGTATCTACAATACTAATTTCATTAAAAAAATTCAACACAACATCTTCATTTATAATTTAGATAAAATAAAAGATATTTCCGGGATGAAAACAGAATTAAAGTATTTATCTTTCTGTATATGAAGATGTACGAAGCAACGACAAGTTGTGGTTTAAAGTTAGATAGTATCTTAATTCGATAGGAAAACTTTTACCAATGAATACATTATTCTCAAGTGTTTCCAAGAAATTTTACAAAAAATAAAGACAAAACTCTTTCTCTAAAAAAGAAAGCAACAGAAAATGCCAAAATTTAAATTAAATTCCCATCAGCTGATGAATCGAAAATTGATAAATTAAATTGAAATCGAAGAAGCATTCAAAGTATCAAAAAAATCTGACAGAAAGAAGATATAAATGATCATTTTTCAATCACAGATACAACCATATCTATGAGGATGAGGAATAAGCAAAAGATTCTTTAATTTTTATTTTTGCAGTAAAAAATGTTTCTGTTTTCATCGCCTGTTTCTAGTCATAAAATTAAATGCCAATAATAAAAAAAAGAGACAAATCAAAGGACCTGGGGGGAAAAGGTATGCCTTCATAAAGACAAAAAAAAAAAAAAAACAATTGAGAAAGCAAAAATTTGGATTGATGGGTTCGATTTGGAAGGAGGTCGATATTTTTGTCGGTATCTTTTGTGTGGATATTTATATGGCCATGCTCATCAGTTCTTTATTTTTTTTTTAGGAAAACAAAAGGATGAATGGAAAGGCAATAATGGTGAATCAAAGTGACCTAATTTTAATGGGTTTCGATTTCTAGGTAAAGGTAAACTTAAAAAAGGGTATCTTTTATCTTTTTCTAAAGGGAAAAGATGTATCTTTTTGGCTTTAAGATGATACAGAATGATGCAAATTGATGCAAAGGATATTGCGAATTTCTTCTTAGGATAGGTATATATATTTCAGAGGACCAATTATTGTATCTTATCATGAAGGATAAACAAAATATGTTCTTTTTGATTTATTAATAGAAAAACAGTTTTCCATTGAGTTTGGTATTCGAAAACAAAGCTTTTTACACAACCTGTGTCTTTATTTATGTTATACCTGTATCGCATATCTTTGAATACCTGTATCGCATATCTTTTCAAGTCACAAACATGTCTTGACATCTGATTTGCATAAATTTACACTGAACCACACAAACAAACGACTACGAAGGCCATATTCATTCCAAAAAAAATAAATTTCTCACGAGTTTTAAAAATGATGAAAAAATTAATAAATATTTATTTTTGTATCTGATTTTTATTTACACTTAAATTGTTATCTTTTATGAGAAAAAAAAAATATGTCGCAAAACCTCATAACACATCTTAAAGATACCTAAATATATTCAAATCAAAGTAGGTATCTATATTGTTATCTCACGCTGTGTGCTTTAAATAAAATGAAAAAGATACAAACGGAAAAAAGTTTACATAAATCATTTTATATATTTTGCTTTTAAGAAAACAAACACAAACAAAAAAAAAATAGCAATCCCATTAAATAAGTGATATACATTTTTATTTGTGATATACATTTCCTGAGATAATTTAGTTTCACTTAATCGATTTCAATAAAAAAAAAAATACCGAAATTGGCTTAAAATGAAAATCTATTTCCCCCAAAAAAAATATGTAAACATACAAAAACGAGGACTGTCTCTCCTTAGGAAGTAATGACAAAAAACATTTTATGAAAGTAGATCTCTTAAATCTTTAGCTGAACCAGAAATTATTATCATGTACATCCTCCTTGAGGAGATATTATATTATTTTTGTTTGCCATCTTTGAACTTTTGAGATACATTATAGAAGATACAGCAAAAGCTATAACCAAGCCACTACCGGAAGAGAAACGACAGATTTGTGTTTGTTGCCGTATATATTGATCCTATATTTGAGGAGATAGAGGAGCCAAATGTGTAGACACAGCAACAGCTAAAAAAAAGGCCACCCAATTTGGCATTAAGCAGGCCAACAAAAAAGTATCTTTTTGATGGTGAATTATTTAATGGGCAGAGTTGCTCCAATTCATCCACAGAAATTCATGATTTTCTCATTTTAATGTATTAAAGATACTTTCCCACACACACGTAATATATAACTTGTCAAAATGTTACTATAATTTCTTTTGTGAAAGTGTAATTTGAAACTATAATAGTAGACACATTTTTTATACAGTTTCATAGTCAGATAACAAAAGATATACAGAACAATAAACAAACTGACAGTTTTTTTTTTCTTCTTCTTCTTCTTCTCACAATCTATTTCTTTATGAGGAGAGTGTGAAGTAAATTATCCACAAAGAGGTTCACAAAAATAAAGTTATTTTCAAATATAATTATATTGTTCACACTTCTTGTTCTCCTTCCACACAAGGTTCACATCATTAATTCAACATTTTTGAATGATTTCTATAGTTAACTGAGGCAGTAAGATACTTTGTAAATATATATATATATATATACCCCAATGTAAAGAAACATGAAACCAGAAACCATTGGAATTTCATAAAACTATTAATGGTAAATTATTCACATTACAGAAAATATGCGAAAAAAAAAACAAAACCGGTCCAAAGTGATACTCGTTAGGTAGTCCACTTGTATATTATTTTAATGTGCAGTTGCGCGAGTTTATGTTTTTATTTGTTTGATATCTTACGAGTTGAAAATTTTATTATTTATGATTCTGATCATTGGTATAATTGAGTTCATTGCCACTGTCAAGTATTCAACACCACTCAATTGACAATTAGATACATGATTTTTTGAGTTCAGTCGGATACTCTCTTCAAAGAACCATATTATGACCACCACTCTTTTCTCTATATGATAGTCATTTATATAATTTAATAAAAATATAAAAAGAAATTCAAGTGTTTATACATAATAATTCAACTGAAAACATAGATAAATTGCCATAGATGATGAAGACTGAGAGAGAGGAGAAAATGTATACGAGTATCTTGAAGATCGTTCGTCGTTGTCAAGATCGCCTTCCTGCTTTCAAGTTGTTTCTACGAACAAGTTCGGTGATATTTTTATTTCTTCTTTTTTCTTATGCACACAATCCAGATCGTCAAGTTGATTGTCATAAATGCAAAAGATAGATGACATGAAGATGGAGATGGAGAATCGACAAGGAGTTAGGTATAATATTTTAGTTTGTGGTGAATGGGGATCGTGCGATCATTAAATCACATGTTGTATCTCTGCTGATCTTCAGTGGATCCCGTTTTATAGTAAATAATAATAATATGATCCCTACAAGATCTGACTTCATTGTTTATTTTATTATTTTCTTTTGTTTATTATGATCTCTTAAGTTGCAAAAGATACGATCATTATTTTTGTTCTTTTTTTTATGATCGGATTATGAAGAAAAAATGAAGACCTTTAAAACTTCCTGTGTGTACCTATGTCTGCTGATATATCCAATTTAAATTCCCACAACATAATCTTAACTGTGACATTAATGGGACTTCAATTAAAATTATTCCAAGTTTGTTTTGAGAGTGATTTTTAAGAAATTGATTATTTAAATTAAGATCACGTACGTGAATATGTCTCAATTCCGTGCTCAATCGAGTGAATAATTTATTAAAATCGGAAAGACAGAAGTAAAGAGGGATACATGCATAAAAGATACAAAAAAAATGCATTTCTTTTTATGTATCTACAAAACAGAAAATGTTAGAAAATGTATCTAATGAATAACAAAGTGACAAACGGTCAGTTGTGGATAGTTGTTTATATTTGTATTACTTTTTTTTTCTGCCTCTATTACGTGAAGGGGCATAATTTAAAAAAAAAAAAAAGTATCTATAGCATAAAATATGTTGAATGTATCTATTTATTCAATTTTCATTGAGAAAGGCTTGAAAGTCAGTCACACATGAATCCAAACAGAAAAGTAAAAAAAAAAGGAGGAATGAATATCAATTGTGTATGTTGTGTTCACTGCTTGCATAAAATCCAATAGATACAAGAGTATCTATACAAAACATATATATTTATTGTTGTTTAGAATGGAAGAGAGATGAGGATGACTTTTGATGTGATGTGATGTGCGTGATGGTGCGGCGTTTGTTTTTACTTGCTCCTTTTGAGTGACATCACTTCGTCTGTCAGTCACTTATTAGACATAATTTGTTCTATTTTTTTTTTATTTTTATAATGCATGCAAAGAATAAAGCGCCTTTTCGCTGATGTGTAGTGTGAGAAACACGTATTTTAAGTGAAATGTCGACATCTTTTGTATGCAAATTATGTGTACCAACCTACCTATCTATCTTTTGAGGTGAAATGATATGCAAATTTTGAAAAAAAAGAAGATTGCTTGTTAGAGAAGAATGTTAAGAATTTATTTAAGGAGTAGGAAACTGTTAGAATTGCATTTATAATATTAATTTATAATTTTGTTTTTCTTTTTTTTTTTTGCAGAAATTTTCAACACCAAAAAATCAGCAAGAAGTAAAGACATGAAAATGTCCGGATCCTATGTGCCAACTTTGAAAGATATTCAATAGAGGTAAGCATGATCGATTGAACTCATTCTTTTTAATAAATTTAATTACAACTGAGTAGATAAATAATTAAAGATATTTTATAAATTCAATGTTGAAAACAAACTGTTATGTTCACACTAAAGGCAACAAGGTGTATTATTGTGTAGTGAAAAATGAAAAAGCTTAAGTGGCGCCCGAAAATTGGACTCATGTAATGTCATTTGCATCACTAACAAAAAGATGATTTCTATCGCATCCTCTAAAATGCCATGTTTCTATATATACCACTCAAGCCATTTTCTTCCTCAAATAAATTTTGAAAGTATTTTTCTTATTGATGATTTTTCATATTTTTTTGAAATATCTTGACGAATAGACAATACCCATCGTTATTACTGACATTTATGATGTTTAAGATTCGTACCAGTCTCTTTAAAATGAGTTCCAATGAGAATCATTTGAAGTGGCGCCCGGGAAGTGGATCTATAACTTTCTAAATTTATCTTAAACAATGATGCAGTTCTGTTCAGATTTCTTTTACCTTTAAAATGTATTTCACACGCCGATTCCATTTCAGCTTTCATCATATTTCCTGTGAAATTCTAAAATTAATTTTTGGAATAATTTTTCTTATTGATGATTTTTTATATTTTCTGAAATATCGTGATGAATATAGACAATAGTCATCGTAATTATTGACATTTATGATGTTTAAGATTCATACCAACCTCTTGTAAATGAGTTCCAATAAGATTCAATTGAAGTGGCGCCCGAGAAGAGGACTCATAATTTGCTGAATTTGTCTAAAATAATGATGCAGTTGTGTCGAGACTTTATTTGTTTCTAATATGCATTAAACACTCCAATTCTATCTCGCTTTTATTCCATTTCCTGAGAAATTTTTCAATTCGCAAATTCTTTTTTTTTTTTCCTGAAACTTCTGTCTTGGATACAAGTTAAGTAAAAAAACATGTGAAATAACTTTCCCCTCATCAAACTAAAGCATAACCTTAACTTAATTCCACAGTTCAATAGGGTACGACAACCCTGTCATTATTTCTTAAAACGCAATTCATGTCACATGTAACATTAATGAAGTCATAAATACGCCGCAATTGCTTACCTAAACAAAAATAAACTGCTCTCATATATTAGCAATATTTTATTGCATTATACCGTTCGTGATTTTGCATCTATAATAAGCTTATCAGAAGTATATTGAACTTGTAACAATAACATAAGTTAACGCCTAATGAAACTTCCCAAGTCATAACACGAACAAAGGCCACCTGGGTGCTAACTAAATGCATTTGCATGCTTAAAATATGTGCATAAGATACTCGCTTATTCAAGGCGTATTTTGTAATAAATTACTAAATATACCAGCTTTTTGTTAAATTATCACGAATTTAAAAATATCTTTCACTAAGTCGTGCATCAATTTTTCCATTTAAATAAATAGAATTAAAATCAACATTCATGGATGTTTGTCCTTCATTGTCATTTATTTGTACTGCATCATTTTCAACTGCCAATTAAAATAGTTTATTCAAGTTAATACTCATATTTAATTTATATCCACCCCTATTTACTCTTAGGACAGAAAATATAAAAAAAAAAAAATAAATAATTTCTCCCAAAAGTATAATAATTGTCACGCAATTGTGTTCGAATAAAGTCTCGAGTCTGGTAAATCTGGGTTCGTATAAACAGACTGGCGTCATTAATATGGGCGTCGGTGCATATTAAAAATATACATATACACACATGTAGGTACATTATACCTATAGATACTCCAACCAAACAACAATTGTAATACATTTTTCATTAATTTACGAGGGGTCATTTAATTCCTGTTTTTTTTTTTTTTACAATTTTCCATTCGAAATGCAACGAGGGCTTTTGTTCGTCATTTGGAGTGATTGTTGAATAATTTTTTTCCAAGGGTCATTGTATATACCTTCATAATAATATAGTGGCCCTGGTTATCCCTTAAAAATATAAACTTAATTGAGTGCAGGAAAATTATAAAATAAAAAAAAATCTCATATTGCTAACGAGGCAGGCACAAGTGATAGGTATATAATGTAGTGTAGTTTTCATACCTCACGCGGGCTATTATAACTTTACTTTTAATGTATCTATGATGTGATAAAGGGGGATTAATGAACCCAAAACTCACCTTTCACAATGATATGCATCAATTCATATTTAATTAGGTAGAAAGCATTCGTTTTGCTTCAAAAAACACCTCTTAGATACAAAAATTCCAAACATACCTATAAAAAGCAAATTTATTATTCCCATATATGATTTATTTTTTTTTTTTTTGTTTTCTTTTTGCAAAAAAGTCACGTTTAGCACGTGCAAATATGAATTAAACTTTCGGTATCTGATTCTCTTAAAAATTCAAAAAAAAAAAAAAAAAATGAACCGAACCAGTATCTTTCTAGTGAAAAATATATGCACAAACATGAGCGCGCGTGCAATGCACATAGAGCCATTTTCTTTTATATGTAGGTATAGTTTTTCTGCGTTTTTATTATTTGTTTATATATATCACAAAAGGAATCAAGAGAGAGAAGCTTTGTGGTGGTATATCATCAAGAATAAATCTAAATGGTATTTGAAATAAAATGAAAGTTAAACCGGAAGGATAATCATTTGATAAGTTGGTAGACCAAAAAAATTTATCTCAAAGCTAAAAAAGAAAAAAAAAGTCAATATCGATTGGGTGTCTAAACTAGATAAAGATATATGGACAGAAAAACCTATTTTCAAGGTCTATGATATTCTCTTTTAACACAAACAATGTGTATCTTTTTTTTTTCATCATCTCCCCCCCCAAAAGGGCTATAAATCTTGATCGTGCAGTCATTGCCAGTAAAATGGACATAGACATCCTCTCTCCATATATTGCATTCCTATGGGAAACACATCTATAGCAAAAAGATAAATGGCTAAAAATGAAACAAAGCACAAGTGCATCGGGAGAAAGAGGGAGAGATTTATTTTGTTTACATTTATTTTTTGCATCTAAGACAAAAAAAAAAAATTTATCTTTTAGTTCAGCATAAACATACAAAAATTTACAATTGCGCTGACATAATCCCTCCAGATACAAAATATATCTCTATATACAAAAATATATAGTTGAGTGGTGAAAAATATTTTATATCTTCGATAAGGAGGTGGATATATTTATGTAGCTTACACAAAAAAAAAAAAAAAAGATACTTGAACTCTGTGTGCCTGTGCCATCATCGGTTTGGAAATAATAAATAAATGAATGCCAATATTATTTTTGTTTGGTTTACATTTAGTATTTTTTCTTATGTGGTTCTCTCTGACTGTGTATATTTATTTTTTTAAGTTTATTGAGTCAGCCAGTCCCCACGGAATAAAAGTATCAGATGACATTCTTTTCTGAAATGTTTTTTTTTTTTTTTTTGCTGAGAAAAATATGCAATTTGAAAGGAATTGAATGGATGGTTAAACAAATGAGTTGGCATTTTTGAATGTTTACATATATCCAAAGAGGTTAAGTTAATGTTTGGTTTGTTATTTAGAGATAAGTTGGTAGGAATAAAAGGACATGTTATTTACAATAAAAGATGTAAGCATACATTTTATTGAAATTCTTTTCTTGGAATTTAAATATTCTTTTGTTCGTCTTTATCTTCTTCAATGCTTCGGCACCAAATACATTAATGTGCTTATGTTATTACATTGGATCAAACTTCTTTTCTACTTTGTACTTGAGTATCTAAGACTACCTAGTTTAACTCCATCGTTATAAACCCGACTTGCTTGCCTTAAACAAAAAGATACTTCAATAGTTTTTCTACTCAACAAGTCTTATGTGTAATCAAGTGCATGCTACTTTTGTCTTACAACATCGTTATAAAAAAAACTCTGTCGTACGTTTACCTATTTTAAAAGGATTTTTCAGTTAGTAAGGTGATTATTCAGTTCTAACGAAACACTATGTATATTAAAAACCAGCTGTATCCACAAGCCATAATTAATGCCATAAGATGAAGTTGCTGTTTTTTTTTTCATTTTACGACTATTGGCTAATTAACATTGCAATTTCTTCCTCTTACTTTACCTGGAATAGAATACAAAAAAACAACTAATGAATTTTTAATTTTTTTCTCACGAATCCGCCTTCAATTTTCATTGAATCATTAAAATTCTAAAGTTGAAAAGTATTTTTTGTATCATAATAAACATAGTTAGATACATCAAATACGTCTTTAGATACATTTGAAATGTTTAAATTAAAGATTTTCAAATTTAAATGATTTAAGCAAAAAAACCTTATTTGACTAAAAGATTAATTTTGCAATATTTTCATGCTGAAAAATGAATTTGCGGTTTTATTTTTAACTTCTCCACATCCGTTGTGGATATAAAATATTTTACACAACCAACATTTATTAACACAGTGTATAGGTTTGATTTCCTTTTACCTTTACTCTTCGGCATTCACCGGATACCCAATAATAATACTTCTTGTTCAACGTCTCGACAGTCACGTGTCGTCATTGACTATTACGCACATGGTGTTGTTTTTTTTATTTTTGTTCGATGAGCCTTAAATGTATCTATTAGGTTAATCAATAGGTTATCTATGTCCATTTAAAATTCCCTTGAAATTCCCATAAAGAGGAAAATAAAAATCAAAAGTAAAAACCACTGAGTGTATCTGATAGATACTTTTGTTGATCAAATTGAATTTATTTGTTCGCATATTAATTTCAAAAAAAAACAGAACCTTAAAATCGCAATAAAACAATTTCTTAAACACAACCCCAGAACAACAATACCGTAAAGCCTCTGGGGAAGACCCCTGAGCCATAAACCTCCCACGGTTCGTTGAAACTTCCTAAAAGTAGGCAATGTTTTTTTTTTGTTGTTGTTATATCTGCATAGATACATTGATAGATACAAGAATAAGTATAAAACAGCATATATAAATATTAAATTAAAAAAAAAATGAAAGAGAGAATAAACATTAGATACACAACTTGTTGGATGTTATTTTCCAGAGATACTTTTTGTTTTGCCCTGCTTTTTTTTGTCATGGTTGGGTTTTTTTTGTTTTAAATTTATAGCATTTAACCGTCTGGCCTGCCTTAAGGATATTTTTGTGTGTTAGAACTCAAACTCTTTCTTGTTTTCCTGGGTCTGATGGCATTGACTTTTCGTTCGTGTTTTACTCTCACTTTGTTTTCCACAAATTTAAATTGCTAAATACGACATACGTCCCAGTTGAGTTGAATATAAAAAAGGTTTTCTTCTTTATGCCTCAAGTGTGTTGCATACTTTTATATGTTTTTATTATATAAACAACTTTGGGATAAAATTTTATACTGACGTATTTTTTTTTTTCTTTTTCTTTACAGAATAATCAACTTTGGAAGCACTGAAACCGAAATCTCTTGCATCTCATCAGACACGAAAAAAAAACAACAAAAACCACAAAGCCTACAAAATGGCATCATTTACATCATCATCATCACTACGTTCTTATCTATTTTCGGCGATTTTTCTCCTCGGAGTAATGAGCATTTCTGCATTGGCTAACTGTCCATCAGGTTGTCAGTGTGACGATGATACATTAGTTGTAACATGTGGAGAAGGACATTTGGATGTCCTGCCTATTGCGCTGAATCCATCAATTCAAAGGCTAGTGATTAAAAATAATCGAATAAAAACGATCGATTCGTCAATTCAATTTTATGCCGAACTCACCTTTTTGGATTTGTCATATAATCATTTGGTGACAATTCCCCAGCGAACATTTGCCTATCAAAGAAAACTACAAGAACTGCATTTGAATCATAATAAGATAGGTTCGATTAGTAATAAGACATTTATGGGATTAGCATCTTTGACGGTGTTGAATTTACGTGGAAATTTCCTTGCTGAATTAGAACAGGGAACTTTTTCGCCACTTACCAAAATGGAAGAATTGAATTTGGGACAAAATCGGATAAGTCATATCGATCCGAGTGCTTTTAATGGCATGGTGAATTTAAGAGTTCTGTATTTGGATGATAATACATTAACAACAGTACCATCTATTCAGACATTCCAAGCAATGCCGAGTTTAGCTGAGCTATTTTTGGGTACAAATTCGTTTATGACCATTCCATCGGGAGCTTTTGAAGATCTTAAAGGTTTGACTCGATTGGACTTGAAGGGAGCTGGTCTTCACAACATATCGCATGACTCTCTAAAGGGTCTTGAAGGAGTAAGGATCCTTGATCTGTCAGATAATCGTCTTCAGAGGATACCAACTTTGGGGCTAAGTCACCTGGAAAGGCTCGAAGAACTCTCATTGGGACAGAATGACTTTGAAGTTGTAATGGAGGGAGCATTTGTCGGTTTGAAAAACCTTCGACGTTTGGAGATCTCCGGAGCTTTGAGACTGAAGAGAGTCGACAATGGAGCTTTTGCGACGAACACAAATTTGGAATATCTCAACCTTTCATCTAATAAATTACTCTCGGATGTTCAAGAGGGAGCACTCAGTGGACTTCCACATCTTAGACACGTGATCTTGAAAGAAAACGCTCTGAGCACACTCGCAGAGGGACTTTTCCCATGGAACGATCTTCACACTTTGGATCTTTCCGACAATCCTATGACATGTGATTGTCGTGTTCTTTGGCTAAGAAATTTACTGGTATCGAAGAACTCAACCAATGATGCTATTGCCAATGTTCTCTGTGAATACCCCGATAGACTTAAAGAAGAAAATCTCAAAAATCTGACACCATCCCTGCTCGGCTGCTCACACAATGATCCACGAAAACAGGCGATGATTGGAGCGCTCTTAGTTGGTTCTGCAGCAACGATAACAGCTTTAGCTTTGATCCTCTACAGATGTCGCAGAAAGATCAGAGAATTTCTTAAAGGTGGCTGGGGAAACTCTGCCCTTGGCCGAAAAGAAAGGGAATATCAGAAAACCTTCTCCGATGAAGATTACATGTCCCGACATCAGCATCCATGCAGTTTGGGCATTCACTCACAATTCCCACCGACAAGCACTTATAACCCACACCACCAGCAATTCGGCCTCAGGCCTATTCCAGTAACGGAACTATAGCTAGAAGTACCACCCCCACCTCCCCGAGGTCGGGGTGCCTCGAACCAAGCCCTACAACAACTTCAAGTACCAACATCAACCGTCCTCAATGGAAACGTACCATCTCATCCATCACCAGCTTTAGTCCAACAACAACAACAACAACTACCGAACGACAATTCCTCCTTTGTCCAGCTTAGCCAAATCCACCTAATGACCAACAATGCCAAGAACAAGCTGTCCTCGACACTCCAAGACAATTGTAATGGCACCAATCAAAACCACTACAGTCAGCCACTACCAATCGTGCACAATGGCAAGTCAGCCACTACAGATCGCCATGTCAGACTCAATCAGGATCATTTCAATCACAATCATTACGGCAGCGGTAAACATCATACCATTGATCCGAATTACATTCACAATAATTCGCATTATTCACTGCCCATCGATCATGATGCTCCGCCACCGAGTCCAACGCCAACACCACCCCCACCAGCGTTGCCATTGCGCAATGGTAGTATTGGAATGATTCACGGTAATACAACTGGTCGTCGGTCGTTCAACAATAACAACAACAGCAGCACCAACACCAACAACATGATTAACAACAATAACAACAGTTTGCGGCATTATCACTGATGACAGGGGTGGATGGCTTTTGAATTCTACTCACCGACCATCCGCTAAAAATCGATGACAGCGCTGTCAAACAACAACAACATCCTGTCAAATGAACTGAATTATGCTATTTATGGTGCAAACATTTAAAAGATATTTGGTGCCCAAAAAATACATAAATACTACAAAACACATTTTTTTTGTCACAAGACCGGCAAAAGGTTTTTTATATTTTTTTGTTTATTTTCAAACAAATTTATTATAATAATTATTATTTAATTTTTGTTTCTGTAAAATATTGTAAAAATTTGATATATCTATATAAAAATTAATTCAAAAAATTAGAACATTACATAAGAAAAAAATGTGTGTGTTTTTTTATTAAGACTTACATAAGTGAAGATACACTTTATTAATAAGTAAAATTTTTATTATTTTTTTCTTTTGGTAAAAAAATAAAATAAAAAATATTTTGTAAATAAAAATAATATGAATTAATTAAAATTAAAAAAAAAAATATTTAACTATGTAAAAGACACGATAATTCCAGTGATGCTAAATTTTAAGTTAAATATAAAATTTTAAAATAAATTAACAAAAAAAAAATATTAATTAATTCCAAAAAAAACTGTAAATATTGAATGTATTATTATTTTTCTTATTTTATTAAATTGTGTATAAAAAATTGAAGATAAACAAAAAACTTGGACTGGTTATTATTATTATTATTTTTTTTTTTTTCACTAAAAATAATTTGAAGTAAAAACAAATTCTGTATTATCAAAGTCAATGTTATGTTATTTTTTTAATTTTATTTTTATTTTATAATTTTGTCTTATAAAAATATTTGTTTTTATTTTATGAGAAAAGAAAATAATTAACAAATAGATAGTCCAAAAAAAAAAACATTTAAGGAGAATATGTGTAAATTTATAATGGAAGACGTTAATCGATGTAAAAACAAAAAGCAAAACAAACTGATAACTTGATAATTTATTAAATGTAAAAAATTATAAAAAATACTTAAATTTGTTGTTTTTATTTTTCGTTGGCATGGATTTTTTTTGGTTCTTTGATTTTTGAGAGAATTTTTTTGTTTATTTGGTCTTGTGTTGCCTTATTGGCGTTTGCAGGTGCTTTCCGCATATGACTCAAATAATTTGCAACTCAATGTTTTGAAATTGAGCACGTGTATTTTATAGAAGAAGAGCAAACGAATCGACTGATATAAAACTAGATTGAAATTAGTTTCGAACTGGTTTTTTTGATAATGATTATAGGTGCGATGGTTGTGTACACTCCTGAAATATTTTAGTTTTTTTTCCTACGTGTGCAGACAAGCTGAAATGTCAGTTTTCCATACTCTTTTTTTTTTATATAAGTATCAAGACTTTTGACGATACAAAAGCAGTCTTTGTTTAAGAATTGTTGGCATTGTAGAGGAAAATCCTAAGTAGGATGTATTGTAAAAAAGTAAAGGCTAGCTTATACTATAACGCTTTGTATCGATCAAACATGATCAGCTCAATGTATCTGACAGTGTTTAACTGCAAAAAGGCATCATTCACGACCAAATTACAACCCCGCCGAACGTTACAATAGATTGGTCTTCTTCACTATATGCGCAACAGAACTTTGACTCAGTTTGGATAAAAATGGGGGGCATAACGACTTAAACATACACAGTTAACCAATCTTTTATATTAAATTCGAATACATTCGACACATTCAAAATATAAAATTCAAGCAACAGAGAAAGATGTCGTCATATTTCTACAGCGTCTATTCTCACGTCTTCACGTGCAGAAAAATGAGAATTTTGAGTGAGTGTCGCGACAAGACGGGTTCAAGTCGACCTTAGGTGATGATATAGTTTTTAGAAAAATCACGGTTTTTTCTCTTACCTAGGGAGTGTTCTATTATACCTACCTACAACACAAAGTTTGTAGAAATTGCTAGGAGTCAATTCAGGACCTCTAATAGATTAAAATTAAAAGCTTTGAACGACCTATAATTTCCTATGAGAGTCCTGACACCAGTTAACTATTATCTTATGCCTGGCTCAAAGATTTTCTATACACCCTGCAAAATGAAGAGAATTGCAGAGTCTCCAGTATGATTCGGAAGTAGCACCATATTATAATCCAGGAGCTGTTCGTATCAAATCCGCCCCTGTATGATTCCAGATTTTTAGAAAAGAGAAAAATTACGGTTCTTAATCTCATTCTACTCATCACTCTCTTAGCCTTACGAGATCCCTCGAAGGTTTAATAGTGAGTCAATACAGCTTGACTTGAATCAATACACATTTGTTCAAAACAGCTCGCATAGCAGCTGAAATATTTGGTAATGCCTAAGAAAGATATAGAGAGTTTTTCGTTAATTGAATGGTGCCAGACTACAATTCTTCGGAGGTCTGGTTTCGAAGTCAAGCAATAAGAGTCAAAAGTGTTTTCGTGATAACTTCTCTTTTGAGTTTTAAGGAAATTTTTCAAAATCAAAGCTGTTTATTTTTTACCCTGATAGACAAAATTCCCGTCAGACTACCAGGACCGATCGCAGCGAAGCACAGAAACGAATTTTTAACTTTCATTGCATACCGCTAGGTTGTAACATAAATTAATATCTTATGGCTTAACTTTTCATGATGAAGTGAAATAATTATTTTAGGTCATCTCTATTTCTCTAAACAACGGATTTTTTCAGAATGCACGACATCCCTAAGCTAGACCGCTGCAAAAAATGTTAATTAAGAGTCGTCGTCGTGCAAACGAATAATAAAGAAAAGGCACAACGGACAGTTTGTTTACTTTAAACCTCAACTTTTTTCTTTTTTTAATCCTCAACTTTTTTCTTCTTTTTTTCAATTAATATTTTAATTTATTTATTTATTAAACAAAAGACTTTTCTTAAAAGCAATATTCAACTTCAATGAATGGTAAATCAACTATACCTAAATAGTCACTGAAATAAATTAACAAACAAAAAAAACTTAAAAACATATTTTTGTAAAACAAAAATATTAAAAAAAAACATCAAACTAATTTTTAAAAATAAATAAAATACTAAAAAAAAATATTAAGTATTTAAATAATATAATCACAAAATTCATCAAAGAAACATCATTTTTATAGATATGTGGTACAAAAAAAAAACAAAAAATTACTTAAATAAAATCTTAACATAAAACAAAAAATAAAATCTCTAATTCAAATATTATTATATAAGAATTTAGAAATTATTAAATTTAAATTAAAGTAAAGTAAAAAAAAAAATCATAAGGAACAAAATATGAAAACCAAATACAAGGGAGTTTATACTAACACAAAAAAAAAACAAATAGATTATATATATATACTTATATATACATACTAACGTTACTTTAAGTATAATATTATTATTAAAAATAAATAAAAGAAAAAAAACGATAAGAGTATTAAACATGAATAAGAAAATTTCACTTTTGCCTCATTTTAAGACTTAACAAAATTAAAGAAATAAAAATAAAAAAAAAATCAGAAAATACATACACTTGAATTAAATGTTAATGTTAAAAAAAACTAATACCAGTGTGTGATGATTTGAGTGTTTTTGAGTGGAAGCAAATTATAAAAATAAAAATAAATAAATAAAAACTGAATAATTTTGGGTGAAGTTGTTGGTATGATAGAAGGTCGAGAAATCGTTAAAAATGTATTAAAATATAATTTGATTCTGAGACAGGTGTTACAGGACACAATTATTGAACATTTTTATTGACTGTGTCATTTGAAAAGATTTTAATTAAAAGAAATTCCGAAAGAGTGCATAAACGTCAATTGAAAAATTATGGACTCGAAAGAACTTACTCTCCTCATGAAAATGGATCGAGGGAGTATAATAACTAATTCTACATATTTCATATAGAGACAAGGGCGAGCACTACAATTGAGCGCAGATAAATATTCATGCCTAGATATTACTGAATCCGCAAAATTTCACTCCCCGCGAGTCGGTTGGATCCGCAGTGGATCCGCATTCGCATAAAGTTCTATTATTGAATCCGATGAATGAGTTACATTATCGATCCGCGACTACTTTTCCCTTTTTGAAACTGCATTATCGTGGATGTCAAAAATTGACACCAAAGTTGCAGTTCCTAAAAAATCGCAGATGCCGTTTTCGAAAACGGCCATTGTCAATAAATTACTAGAAATAAGGCAAACAAAATTTTTTGTGTTTCGGCGATCCAAAAATTTTTATTTCTCTTTCAAAAAATTCAAATTTGTTAACTATCTGCTTCTTCTTGAATTTTTTTTTTTCATAAAAATCACTTTCTTTCGCACCAATTTTACTGCGGATTTGCTTTATCAACATTTGTATGGAGTGCGGATGTGGTGTGGGTGCCTTTTGTTTTCAGTAATACCAATTTTACTACCACTTTTACCGACATTTATTCCCACGTATGGCTTGCAGATTCGCTAATAGTAAATCTAACAAAAGTGAGTAAGACTCCCTCCGCAACTCATTCGTCGGATTTGATTATAAAGCTGATTAATTATAGAAAAATCTTGTTCTTTTTTTCAAAAAATCCAGCACAATATTTTGAATTTTAAAAATTTTGTTTTTTCTTTTTCTATTTTGCTCACATTAGCATTAATAAAATCCCCAGCAAAAAATCTAGCAATTTTTAGCAAAAACCGCGCAATACCGAAATCTTGCATTAGCAAAATTTCGCACCCATGTCTAATTCTATCGTGAGTCAAAGCATCAGGGGGGTTGGTTACGAAACCTCGCATTCGAAATGCCGCATTACGAAATCTCGCAGTTACATAAACCTGGTTTTTCAAATCTTCGCAATTACAAAATCTTTTTTTTTTTAGAATCTCGAAATTACAAAAACGTTAGAATGAGGTTGGTATGGGGTGGGATGTTTCCCCCGTGCAACCCCGCTGCTAGGCTTCACTATATGATTTGGAGTTTGTGCAACTTGGAAGTTGCAACATTTTTGTGAGCGAGATGCAAATGCGAGAATGTTTAAAGCTCCTGTTACAGATGGGAGAATGCCCTAATATATACGTTACCTACCTCACTTTTTATGTGGATTATTAATATCGAGACTTTGCCAATGTAATAATGTTGCAAGATTTTAAGATGCAAGATTTTGTTATAACGACATTTCGAAATACAAGATTTATAAATGCAAGACTTTGGATTGCGAGATTTGAAAAAAAAACGAAGGTTTAAGTAAAACGACTCAAACTATTTTCATATAATTTATTATTTTTTAAATAAATTGCAGGACAACTCTTATTCGGGTTTTGTAGAACAAAGTTTTGACAAGTTAAATATCATAAAAAAAAAACTTTTTTCGACCATTAAAATGTCGACATTTTAAAATCTCTACTTAAAAAAACAAAATGTCCTTAACAAAATGTCGAGAAGTCCAACAAATTGCCGGATATTTGACATATTGTGCAATAGTTTCTTTTCCGGCATTTCAACATCAGCAGTTTCAAAATTATAATTATAACATTCGTTAATTACTTTACATAACCTTCCCATAATTGCACCAACTCCAAATCCTAGTAAAGCCAAATAGGGGTTCCCTACCTCACTGTTTATACGCCGCCGTACTTAAACTACTTTGGAACTGAAAGTCGAAAATTTAGATAGCCGACATTTCGCACATTCAAGATTTAAAAATAATCGACATTTTTTACAGTCGGTCTTTTGACCAATCGAAATTTTTCTTTTTGACATCTGAAAAATCGACTTTTCGTACCCAATATCACCCAACACCGATATCTCGGACAGAAAGTGTACCTAATTAGGCTAGGCTCCGCTATCAAATCTCTCGATCAACTAAAAGGTCCTGTTTAAGACACTTATTACCCCATTGCTAATGTATGGTGCAGATACATGGACATTATTAAAAGGGGGATCAGAACCCTTTAAGATGCTTTGAGATTTAAATTCTACGTGTGATTTTTGGATACAATAATAAGAATTTTTTAAGATACCTACAAAAACTAACTATACAGCAGCGACACCGACCTGGTCATAAAAATGAATATAGATAGATAGAGGATAGGAACAGACATCAATGCACCGGCCTGAAGGGTATTTGAATCCAACACAAGCGTGGGATGGCTCCGTATCGAGAACAGCGGACATCAAAGCAGGGACCTCAACCATTTTTTTGTGCGAAACTGGAGACAGCAGCTGGCTAGAAACCAAGCCGACTGGAAGAAGCTTGTTAGTTGAGATCCTGGTCCACCCCAGTAAATAGCACCATCCTAAGCAAACAAGAAAACCAAACAAAGCACATCAAAACATTTTTCTTCAAAGTTGGAAAAATAAATAATAAAAAGAATACAAATACCCACATTAAATTTTATTAAGTGGAGTATAAAATTCATACATTTTTAACAGACCAATGATAGTTAAAACTACAAAGTTAAAGATACAAAGTATTTCACTATGGTGAATTCGTTTTCAATTTATTGTTGTCTTAAATTCTTTACATAAAAACACAGAGTTTTTCAACATTAAAATCAATTTTTTTTTAAGCGAATCAAAACCAATAAGGATTAATTTCCATTAATTAAAAGACACGCATCAATATAAAGTAATTAAAACAAATGAGATACAATCCCATAAAAACACCCAAACAGGACATTCAACGTCTTTTAACACAATATTATTATTATAAAATATTTGTATTAATAAAAATTTTAAAATTAACATTAAATACAAAATAAAAATTACAAGGATTAAAAACGAAATACAAGGAATAATATAAAAAAATAAGATACAAGCAATTAATTAAAATAAATCAATACTTAATAAATTGGATTAAAAAAAAACGAGATCCTTTAAAATATTTTAATTGACTGGTCTTAATGTCTTTTCTCTTTTTGCAAACAGAAATTGGATATTGAAATATCCTTGAAAATATTTGTGTATGTATAAGAAAAAAAAAAGCGGACACGACATAAATATTCATAACTCTTTGGTTCAGTTTTTCGTGTTGTTGTTGTTGTTCTTGGCTGAGGAATCATGATAGCCATCATATTTGATGGAAAGGATGCCTTTTGAAAATAAAAAAAATTAATTGTTTGATTGAAATTTTTAACACGCGCATATTACAAAGAGAAACCTATTTTAATCGTGTACATATACATATATATCCTACCTACTTATACATATTTAATTAAAATGTTAATTTTATATTTTTGTTTGTTCGGCTAACGCTGTGGAAGAATGTTGATTTTTATGAGGCTCGTTATGACAAGGGTGTATTTTTCCTCTTCCATTTTTTGGTTTTACAAAAAAAAGTCGAGATCCTCATGGCAGTCTGATTAAATCAGAATCCTTTGCAACGCGAAATTTATTCTAATTGGATATCAAAAAAATTTCATGGATATAATGGATCGTTTGGTTGGTGGTGTTTTGGTTGTGTTATAGGCTGCTAAAATAAAATAAAAAAAAAAAATGTTAATGAGTTGGTCAAATGATTGAAGTTCTTTGATAATTTTTGTCCTTGATGTTGGTGTGACATTCACATTGGTCTTGTTATCTGATTGGAATTATTATGGCAAATGGGACCAAGCGGTAGGTCATTTAACTTTAAGATATGGTCAAAGTTCTTTTGAAATATTTTTTTTTTTTTTTTGTTCATTCGTCCTTTTTGCATAATCGTAAATAAAAAGTGTTAGTATTTGGTATGAACATTAAAAAAAAAATGCCACCAAATTATTCTATTGGGAAATTAAGTCGGCAAGCCGCAACATAAAAAGAAATGTAAGTATAGTCATTCGGAAAGGATGGCAGTTTTGAACTCAATAAAGTTATAGGAACGAGTTCTCGAAATTTGAGGAAATGGATAGAATATATAAAAAAACACAGAAATTATTTAGTAGATATGAAAAAATAAGTAAGAATGTTTTAAGATTTGTACTAAGTAAGTATTTCTGATTTAGAAATATACCTAGGTATCCTAAATTATACAAGACTAGAAATTTATCAAATGGTTTCTGAAAAATTATTAGACTGAAAATTAAGTCATGAAGAATGTTAATTAAATGAAAAAGATTATAGTAGGACCGTCAACTCATGTTTAATGTTTATAGAACTTTTTTTTATACTAAAAATATTGAAAGCAATTATCATCAAACTTTTTGTATTATTTATGATAAAATTAATATCACAATGAAAAATGGATTCTTAAATATCTTTTGTTAGTAGTTTTTTCCAGTAGAGTGATGATAAGGCACTCAAGACAACAACCTTTTGGGTAGATACATTTAGTACAATTATATGAACAAAGTCCACATTAATAAAAAAAACATTGCTAAGTAGAAGAAATTTTAGATTGATTGAAATGATTGATTCAAAATCATTTACATGTCTCTATGAAGTCTGATTGATAAAAATCAAACCACTTTGAATCTATGCATGATGATTGATCAGATAGATTGTAGTCTTAAGATAGAACATTTTGTATACATTTGCTGTGCAAGGGAAAGCGACCGAAGAAATTCTCAATATGGTAAATGATAAATACCCGTCTCGCTTCGAAGAAGATATATGAACAAACATCGAACATGATTGAGCGTGTAAGAGAAACGTCAACCTATACGTATACGAAATTTGATGTTAAATGATAGTCCGTGTACCGTTCGCTTTTAAGAGTGACCTCTGTCTGTATATTACCACTTAAATGACTCATATGACAAATAACTTAAAATGTTTTGATTGAATCCCTCAACAATTAAATCTAATTTTGTTGAACTAAATTAAAGAAACGCAAGCAAAAACCAAAATTTCTTGATGAATGTATGTGTGTAATGTATAAGATCAGGTTGTGCGGGTACACTGTGGTCCAAAATGACTTTTCTCGTTGCAAAAATCATAACTTTTGAATGAATAAAAATATCACCATAATTTGAAAGTTTCAAGAAAAATCGAGTACAGGGTGTTTCGGAATCGTTGGCTGAAGTTAGATTTTCTCAGAAAAAAAAAATTAATTTTTATTTGTTTAATTCTTTATTAACAGGTAAGTAAATTACAATGCTAATATAGTTGTATGAGCATTAGCTACCAGAACTATCAGCTCGAAAGAGAATTAACAGAACAAGGAATTTAAATCAGTTTGCGATTTTTTTAAAACAATTAAAATGATCACAGGGTGCTCCAAGATACCTAACATTTATAATGGCAGTGGATGATAAAAGTTAACGGATCATTTTTTTAAGCAAAGTACTAAAACTATAGTTGTATTTTTAATATAAATATCGTCTGACGCAGTTAGGTATTACTTTTGAATAACCACTTTTAAATTTTATTTGCAGAGCTAAAGAATTGTAAATTTTAAGAAACAGGGTGTTTGGCAATTTTTGGCTGAAGTCAGATTTTCTATAAAAAAAAAGAATTAGGAAAAATGAATTTAAGTATAGAACTTTAAAAACAGTTTGCCATTAAAAAAAAAATAATTGGTGGCAGGGTTTTCTAACATAATAATGTACCACGATAGCAAGTGAATAAAGTCAACAAACCACTTTTTTAAGCAAGCATAAAAACTCTTTTTGGATCTGATGATAGCTAGCATATTAAACAAATCTTCATTTTGTCGCTGTCTTAAAACCTTACAAGTATTTAGTTATCGATATCGCTTGTAGTCTTTTTTTCTTGATTCCTGTGTCTCTTCTGAAAGCTCCCCTGTTGGTAATATTTGATGCCTAATAATTTCTCCACCGTGGTCCAGAATTCTGTGAAGAGTTTGGGGTCAGGAGTTTATGATCATATATTTGGCTTTTAAGAGATCCAATTTTTTTTGGTGAACTCGTTGAATTTATTAACATTGATATATTCATTAAATTATAATGCATTTAAAATCATCTGCAATTTCTTTATAAGTACTGAAGTTATTTCTAGCTTTTCAAAAAAATTTCGTGAAGTATATCCATCGTTAGTATCTATTACCAAACCCTTGTTTTAGTGTATCAATAATCAATCAAAGTGTTGCTGAAATTGCTTTTGAATATCCGCTTTTTTGCCTTTTTTTTTGGGCTTCCTTCTTGTCTATGGTCTGTTCTTCTTGATAAAGCCCATATGCCAAAACTTCAGGATAAACTCCATACATGTTATTCTATAGCATGTATTGTTGAAATACCAAATTCGTAATTTTTCTCATCTACTTCAGCGGAATCTTCTTCTTTTCGAAAATTTCGAAAAAAGTAAGCGGAGTAGAAGAATCAAATGTTCTTTTTTAGGATTTCCCACAAATTTTTAAAAATTACAGCAAATACATAAGTATGTATATAACAGTTTTTTGCATTAACCATTTCTAACAGAAATATCTTCTTCTTCTTCTTCTTCTTCTTCTTCTTCTTCTTCTTCTTCTTCTTCTTCTTCTTCTTCTTCTTCTTCTTCTTCTTCTTCTTCTTCTTCTTCTTCTTCTTCTTCTTATTCTTCTTCTTCTTCTTCTTCTTCGTCTTCTTCTTCTTCTTCGTCTTCTTCTTCTTCTTCTTCTTCTTCTTCTTCTTGCTTACGTTTTTCACTGCAGGGATATTAATATTTATAATGGACTCGCACGGGAAAATGGCTATAGCGGTTCCAACAATAAATAATAAATTTTATTGTTTAGAATTATGTTCGCAATGTATTTTACTTATTTTAATCATTAATACGCACTCATTTTAGATATTGTTTAAATTATTGATTCCATTGTTATATGTATAAGCTTTGTGAAGCTTTATTTTTACAACAAACGAACACAAGAACAACACCCTGTCCCTGTCGTATGCTCGATGAAATAGTTTGATGTTTGTTTTATGTTATGTTAAAGCTCACAGATTTAACAATCTAATTTATTATTATTCCCTCTTTTCACCTAAGGCTTTGAAAAACAGGAAATTAAAAAAAAAAAAACGCCAACAATTGCAAAAGTGTCTCCTAATTATTATAAAGTTTTATTTTTTTTAATAAAAAACAACCTTTTGAAGAGAAATCCACCTTTTTGTTGGTTAGCTACACATGTCCAATGTTATTATACACGGTAAATCAAGGTCAAATATTTATGACTAATTAATTCGTTTATATTGCTCATTTCTGCTTTTAGTTCGATATTTTGCTTTAAGCATATTTTGATTTACGGCCTTAATACCTTCTCCGCACATTATGGTAGCTTTGACAGCTAATGGCTACCGGCTGGTTTATCTGCGGTCTATAGATATAAATTATTGTATCTTTCTCTTTTCAGATTATTTTAATTTCATTTATGTTTTTTTTTTTCTTCTATCAATATTAATCGCAGTCGCGCCTTCACTCTAATCACAATTAAGATACGGTTGGTGGGTCATTTTAATAATTTATTGTGATGGTAGATGTTAAGAGGGTGGCTGTGTTAATCGGTCGCCATGTTATGAATTAATTTATTATTTTTACAAGTTAATGTTTTGCAAATCTGAAAGATATGTCTGATTTAATTGTCTTTCGAAAAAGAAACTATGAGCAATAATATTTATGTGTGCAAATAAATGTCTTGAAAAAGTTGGTCTGGAAACAGATTTTCATAATGAAATGACTATAAATCAAATTTAATTGAAAGCCAATTATATTTATTGAAAAGTTAGGTAGTTTTAAGCTGGCAAATTATTATGTGAGTTTTTTATGATATATCAGAAGTTTATTTGCGTAAGAAGTAATTCATAAAGATTATATTTTTTTTTCGGACGAAGAAGATAAAATATGTTGGTAGTGTTGGTTACAGAGACCCGGATAGTTTTGCTGCTGCGGATAATCCCCTAATTTAAGAATTTCGGGAAATGTTTCAAATTCAATTATGTGATTTCAATATTATTAAATAAATATATCAATAACTTAATCACATCTTCACCTCCATGTAGCGACCACTGGATAGGCTACTTGTAGAGAAGACGTTTGGATCCTTAGTGATATTATTTGTATACCTAATGGCAATTGCTAACACGAACAGAACCTTCAATGCACACAAAGGTCCGATGCACACAAACACGGAGATGCAGCGACAACGTAATTGTTCAATGCATTTCGATTTTGGCTTAAGGCTATGAAATGAATCGAGTAATGAAAGGAGTGTGTGTGCACTTTGCAGTGCATGACTCTATGTTTCTGAGAGATGTTGATTTGTCGTTATAGAGATAGATTTCAGATTGGTAAAAGTTTTCAATGTGTGAACGGGTGCCTTGCGACGATTCGCATCCAGACTAGACAAAAAAAACATGGACACCTAATGATCTATCAATTGATTAGTTTGATCAAATTACGATAGAATTAAGGTATTTCTCTAGTATCATAGTTATCCAAAAGTTCCGAAAAGCCACCATAGCATAGACTTGTACACCACTTTCTCAACCCCGCTGACGACGAGTTTCGACTGTAAATCTCGTTACGATAATGCCAAATGCAACTCAGGAAGGAAAAAATTCAAATTGAGTGGCTGCTACCGCAAGAATTTCCACGGTCCTTTGCCGATCGATTCTTTAAGTCATATGCAACCATCTTCGAGCATTGAAAAATGAAAACCAGTGGCACTATTGGAAAAAAAGCCATTAGAAATATTTTGACGATGTGTTGCAGCAGGCACATGCAGTTAACCGAGAAGCATATAAAACAAACAGGGTCCAGAGTCGCTAGCGAGTTCTTCTATTAAAAGAGGGGACAGCTTTTTAAAAAGGAAAGGATAAATCACGAGAAGCCCGCAATTGAGAAATGAGAGAGATGTGAATGTTTCACTATAAGACTAAGGTTCCTAGGTCTTAAAAATTAATAGAAAAATTCAGTCATGATTATAAAGCCTGAACCGAAGCCCGCAAGGGCGGTCAGCATATATTATTTGCAGGAAATTTAACGAACTAATAAATGTTGCCAGAATGACAGGGCCAGATCTTGAAAAAAAACTCAGGAGCTTCAGTTCTATACCCTACATTTTTTTATTGATATGAATTCCGCTTATGGTAGCATCTATTATCTTTAATGGCGTGCCTTATACCAAACTTGTCCATTTTGAAATACTTCCACGGGGGAACACACATTGTATTATTTAGATTGCTATTGGTAATTTTGATGTCAAAAAAATGTTTGGGAAACCTCTCTCTCAAGCAACAAAAGTGAGCCTTTACAAGACACTAATTAGTTTCATCCCAGTTCCGACCCGACTTATGGTGCTGAGAGATGGACTCTGTAAATGGATGAGAAAAAGTTATTTTAATAAGAAAATTTTCTTGATAATTTTTGGTTCCAAATGCTTAAGCGGTGAGCGTAGAAAGACTGTTTAGTCTTTCTACGCTCACCGCTTAAGCAACCTTCCCGGGCTTTACAAAGAAAAGGAGCAAGTCACGAAATTAAAATGGCTGGGTCCAGTTGAGCTTATTGATACACCGAACCAGAAAGTTTTTTCGAATTAAACCCCAGGGAGGTACACTGTGACTCAGGTTGCGAACGCAAATTGAGAAGCACCTCAACCAATTTACCGTGCGAAACTGGAGACAGATAGCTAAAGGTTTAGATAACTGGGTACGACTATTTTGTTGAGACATAAGTTCAAAATGAAATATAGCTAGCGCCAACTCAGGAAAGTAAGTTAGTTTGATCCCTAAAAGACATATATTTTTTGGAACTAATGGAAAAAAGGAGCCCGCAGTAAATCGCAAATATAATCTTGTATGTGTATACTGTCCAAGTTTTGTATTCATGGGTAAATGTTGACTGCACAGGTTGACTTCAACGATTTGGTACCGTCATTAGAGACGTGAAATGAAATAATGAACATTTTTTCGGCTTTTAGTGACGTTGGCCTCACGTTGGGCGCCATCGTTAGTAGAACGGTTGTTCAAGATTTCTAGTATTTTTAATTATTACAGATAAGGCCTCATAAAAAATTGTTAAGTCTATTTTCGTAAACCCCGCTCTTCATCGATTGAAGGACTATATATTTTTTTAATCATCTATTTTAATCTTGTGTCCTTCAAAAATGAACGTCATTATCCCCTTATTTGTACTTTTTTTAAATGCTCAAATTATTGGCTACACAAAACTTCGAGAGAAATTTGTAAATGTTTTGCGTTTACCTCGTCCGATGAAGCAAAAAGGACATGCACTGCCTTGAACAAAATCACATACAAACATAAGCAATTCACATTCCATGAATCATAAAAAATTAAGTGTGGCAGCCTCGTACTAAAATAATCCCAGGCATAAAGTCATCGCAATAATGGAAACTGAATGGGTTTGGTTTTCATGTCCGATGATTTTAATTTCAAGGATAATAATTTATCCTTAAATAGAACTGCAACCGACTCGTAAATCTGTCAATATACACATAGTCATTCCATTTTTTTTTATTGATTTTTGCCATTTGTAAGTAAGTTTAGTACTGACAATGACGTGTACAAGGATTTTTATTTCCCATTGTCCTTAATATAACCAAGCTATTATGCCACAGTTGTATTCCCATTATTAAAATCTCCCTTCCAACATCCACATCATCATCATCACTTAATTTCATTGATTTGCTGTTCCATTACCACACATCCCTTTCTCCGCTTTCTCTTTAAATATGCAATCAAAAGAAAAATCCTTTTGTCTATTGAGTTTGTCTCGCCGCGCGATATTGTAAGGATAATGCAATGTTTGACATCAAAAGCAAGAGAAGAATTATAAAAGGAATGTAATTTTTTTTTTCTTATTATGTGTTCATTCTTTTATCATCTTTTTTTTTTCCATGTGTATAGTGTAATGGAATGCGGAATATAAAATCATAGTTTTCAATTATTTATATGGAGTAAATTTAAATACCCTGCCCGAGTGAATCCTTTCTTAGAAATCCCGTTGTAAGCTTGGTTGGGTAGCCCTTCGTTTCTATTATCTCATTGCTTCACGTGCAGCATAACACACAAAAAGGATAATGGTCGCACAGTTCCATGTACAAGTTCAATGCGCTTCTTGGCGCACTAAGTGCTCCTATACACTCACGACTCACGCTGAGAACGAACTTGGTTTAATGTGTACTTAAGCGGGTGAGAGGAGGCACTGTTGATGGGATTCCACACACCGTTATGGTTCCTTAGGTGCGCATAAGTACCTACACAAGAATGTTATAGCACAGGGCATAAGCAGGTCCGGATTGACAGTCAAAGCAATGCCAGTAAGGGCTTCTCTATTTCAAGGGGCCTCGAATAAACAGCTTTCAGGAAGGGCTACACAGACCATGTCCTTGGAAGGAAGCTGTATGCAGTTATCCTTAATCCTTGACTGAGGTTGAATTGTATATTTCTTCAGTGAGATTTTGATTCTAGATACTTTTCCTTTCCAAAAATGACAAATACAATCCTGGTCATTTGAAACGAAGTGCATCACTTCACAATTTAGATGAAAAGGATGAAAAGAAATTGCAAATGCATCCGCATTCATCGTTGATGTTTTTATCTGCGATCCACATTCGCTCACAGCAGAGTGGCATTAGTAAAGGAAAGGAACTGTGAAATTGCATTGAGGTGGCTGTACAAGCAGCAACAGCAGGAGCGCCAGCTTGATATTATTTTGAAGGAGCAAAATGATGTTGGTGATGGAGAATGTCCCTTGGAATGTGAATGTGTAAAGAGATATGTGTGACAATGCAACGAGATGATGCAATTTGAAGTCATTCACATGCGAAAGAGGATTGTATACAAGCTGAATTCTTTGTATTATGATGGAATATGGTAGCAGAGGATTTCTATCAAAATATTTGTGAATACATCACGCAATAATGTAAAGTTATTTATTTTAATAGTGTCCTTGTAAGAAAAAGTAAGAAAACAAAACGTTGAGGTTCAGTTTTCTTAGTGATATGTTAAAGTATTAGATCTTCTTACTTTTATTTTATTTAGATGAGAATTTGAACCCAGAATGGACTTTACAGCTCAACCAACAAGCCTTTCCAGTAAATCCTATCCCCTTCGAGTTACGCATAGCAAGTTTGTTGAGGTCGTTTTTCTCTTATGTGGAGTGTGGGCAATCTGTTTAGAGATCTACCTCTGGTGCTTACACCTTGAGAATTTTATTTGAAGACTCATCGGGCTGCTGAATTGATGTTCAAGCATCTTTTTCTCCACATTCCTCCATTGGATCAAAAATTGATTAAAAATCTTTCTCTCAAGAACCCCAAGTTACTTTTTATCGAAATTTTCAAAGTCGAACAGCGATAAGCAAGACAAATTCGAGGCGTTAGCTCAGTAGTGACGTCATTTTGCGAATTTATAATGGGTCCCAAGTAGACAAAGTCTTTGACTACCCCGAAGTTAATTCTATCTATATGACGTGACATTTTTCCACCGATTTTCGTACAATTGCTTCAAGAACGGTGTTAGAAATAAGCTTCATGATGAAACGTCACCTTGCCCTAGACCTATCTCAACATCAAACGATCCTGTGAAGTTCTTACCGACTTTGACGCAACAACGAGATTTCATCATTCATTATCCTACAAAAGCGGGCTAGTTTGGCAAGGATGCAGAAATACGACATGGTTCTGTATGATTAGTCTCGCTCCCCCCCTATCACATGTGAATTTAAAATTGATAAAGGGACAGTGTCTGGAACTCCTGATTTTTTTTTTTTTTTGAAATCTGTAGGAGTGTGGTAATTTGATAGACGTGAATTACCTGGACTCTTCGTTATACCATAATGGTGGGACGATTACACAAAACAGCAGACAGGATTTTAGAAATTAAGTTTGGGAGACTAGTTCCTCTGTAGTTGGGTCATGCAGCAGCGTCTTCTTTTTTTCACATTAAGCCAAGATGCCATGCCATTGACTATACACTACAGATAAGTTGGTGAATGCTACCAAAACATCTCCTGCTGCTTTAAACATTTTAGCTTATTTTCCTCCTCCCCTGTACCCTGTGTGGGAAATGAGTGACCGGTATGATGACATTTTGCCAGACCGTCATCATCCTGGGTATGTTACAGGAAGTATTTTCGTGCAAACTGTGTCCGCCGACTATTGAACTAAAGATGCTCTTCTTTCCAAACATGGCATTGAAGTCAACCAGGACAATTTTCACGTCGTACTTCATCTCTTACTTCCATAGAGGCGTGTATATATATGAGTACGATGTTTTTATATCTACCTTTGATGGAAATTGTGACCCCTTATCTACGACGGCATAAAAATACATGCGATGGTGCTCCTTAATTTTCATCTCCGCCACTTGGTTAATAATCATAAAACATGTGACCATATATGGCCATGATAAAGTAGATATCAAGAATGTCAACATTTTCATCTGAATTCATTCCATTCTTATACTTCACATCCTTTTTATTACAAAAATGTGTACCATATTAAAAGTAACAAACTGCTACTATCGAATCGGCGGGATTTCGTGATACAAAAGGACTAAGTATTACTTTCGAGTACTAGTATCAATTTCCTGATCTTGAAGTAGACAAACTGAGTTGTAATACGAGTATCTATTCAAAATCCTCCACAGATTAACGCCCAATTTTTCAGAAAAAAAAATCAATTCTTAGTTATAGATATTTATATCTTACCGTACAAAACAGTTAAACCTGTTCTTTCTAACGATTTCTATAGAAAAGCTTGTTGTCATCAGGAGTTTTCCAGTTAAGCTTGCTGTCTCAGAATTTTTTCAGAGAAGTCTGTTGTGTCAAGATTTCTCCAATAAGCAGGTCTGTTGCCTCAGGATTTCTCCAGTGAAGTCTGTGGTCTCAATATTTCTACAGCGAAACCTGATGTCACAGAAATTCGAAGCCTGCTGTATAAGGATTTCTGAAGTAAAGCCTGTGGTCTCAGGATTTCTCCAGCGAAGCCTGTGGTCCCAATAAGTCTGTTGTCTGAATATTTGTATAGTAATGCTTGTTGTCTCAGGATTTCTCCAATGAAGCCTGTTGTCACGGGATTTCTCCAGTGAAGCCTGTGGTCCCAATATTTCTACAGCGAAGCCTGCTGTCTCAGGATTTCTGCAGTGAAACCTCTAGTCTCAGAATTTATCCAGTAAAGTCTGTTGTCTCAATATTTTTATAGTTAGGCTTGTTATCTCAGGGTTTCTCCAATGAAGCCTGTTGTCACGGGATTTCTCCAGTGAAGCCTGTGGTCCCAAAATTTCTACAGCGAAGCCTGCTGTCTCAGGATTTCTGCAGTGAAGCCAGTGGTCTGTGAATTTCTTCACTAAAGTCTGTTGTCTGAATATTTTTATAGTAAGGCTTGTTGTCTCAGGATTTCTCCAATGAAGCATGTTGTCACGGGATTTCTCCAGTGAAGCCTGTGGTCTCAATATTTTTACAGCGAAACCTGCTGTCTCAGTATTTCTCCAGTGAAGCCTTTGATCTAAATATTTCTTAAGCGAAATCTGTGGTCTCAGGATTTCTGCAGTGAAGCCTGTGGTCTCAGGATTTCTCCAGTGAAGCCTGTGGTCCCAAAATTTCTACAGCGAAGCCTGCTGTCGCAGGATTTCTGCAGTGAAGCCTTGTGGTCTGTGAATTTCTTCACTTAAGTCTGTTGTCTCAATATTTGTATAGTAAGGCTTGTTGTCTCAGGATTTCTCCAGTGAAGCCTGTGATCTTAATATTTCTGAAGCGAAACCTGCTGTCACAGAAATTCTCTAGCCTGCTGTATCAGGATTTCTAAAACAAAGCGTGCTCTCTCAAAATTTGACAGCTTGCTGGAAGGACAGACTTATATTTACATCAAGTCTATGAGAACCCAAGCCATTATTTACAAAACTTTGCAACAAATTTTATTGTTGCTCCGTTCAAACAAATCAACCATAAAACACTCTTTCCAAGTTCCCCCAAGGATGCGAGTGCTTAAATTGATAAAGACCATGAAAACAAACCAACAGTCGATTCAAGAATGTGCGATATTGAAAAATTGCAACCATTAAAATTGGACACGACTTTTCAAAAAAATCAACAAAGAATTGCTTATTTCCAACCGAATGATTGTTTTCGAAGGGTCTTCGATACGCAATGTTGCAGGAAATTGCAGAACTCCGGCTTATTATTTCACTGGACATCTTTATTAGAGAATTCTTTGATTTTAACAATACCATTTCAAAAAAAGGAAAGAAAAAGAAAACTCCCTGAGTCCTGCTGCTTGTCAAATGATAAAAACGTGTCCGTTTCATGCATTCAGGCATAGCCAACCACCCAACAAACATATAGGGTGTTGTGCATTCGTGCATTATACGACGCAGATTGTTTGTTTTTTTACTTTTTATGTGGCATGCAATGTTCATTGAGTAAATTGTTTTTTCTTTAACAGGCAGGAGCACCTTACTGCACGTTCAATTCAAGAATCCATTTATTATCCTTGGGGGTGGGGTTGAGTTTTCATTTGTATTATAGAAGAGAATGGGATAGAACTCTTTTAAGATGGGGTGAATATTTTTTGGCAGTAGTGTAGAGGTACACACAACAAAGTGCGATGCATTGTGTTCACAGTTAGTTGTTGCTGGTTTGTGTGTAAAGAAGAGGGTGAATATAGTGTGTTGTGTTTGATTATCGACTCGTGATTGTTGCAATACTCAAAATAATTACGAAATGGGAAGCAACACACTTTGAAAAGGAAGTTCCGCTTTTATTCGTGGACCTTTGGGTTCTTTAGAAGTATAAGGAAATTACGTTCCTTTTTTTATCTTAGTTTGAATTTTGTTTATGCACTGCACGTACCTACGAAGAAATATGTGTTTGAGGGTGGGGGTGGGTTGTACAATGTACATGCGAGTGTATCGTAGTTTGGTCTAATGAAGTGAACGGAAGTGCACTAGAGCGAGTTTATGCATGGATGGAGTGAATCAATATTAGATATTTAAATATCGCATGGCTTTTAGTAATCAAGGCTTTGGTGTATATAAGAATACACTCGCTTTTGCCTTTAGAACAATGACGTAATTAGAATTTTTTAAATGCCATAGCGTTAATTTATATTGTTCAATAGATTGGGTTCATCACTGATGAAGTATTTTTAATTGAAAATTTAGTTTGGCGAGCAAAAAAAAAACTTGGAAGTATTAATGAAAAAAATGTGAAGAGTTATTTTTCAAGATGGGAAAACAAAAAAAACATGCGTTTAACTTCAAACTATAGCAGATTGGTACAAAATGTATAATCCTATCGGAAGATGATAGAACTTATTTTTGTAGCTTCGAAGTGTGAGCTTCGAAGTGACTCGGGCAATACAGCAGAAGAGGTTTTGGAAAGTATCTTATTCATATACATAGTATTTATTTGGATATTTTTGGTGACCTCTTCAATGTTATACAAATAATATTGTGTTAAAGCAGGCCCCAAGTCAATAAAACTAGGTCTTAAATGGTTTTGCAACGTTTCGAGCATGAATACGTTCTTCCTCAGGCAATTTAATTTAAGAAACCTAATTTCCACAAACAAAAATATGTTCAAGAGAACCACACATTGCACAATTGACTTTAAAATACATTTAATTATGAAAAAATCTCCTTATTGGATTACACCTCCCAACACTGACAAAAGACTATTTAATTCAGTGTTGGGAGGTGTAATCCAATAAGGAGATTTTTTCATAATTAAATGTATTTTAAAGTCAATTGTGCAATGTGTGGTTCTCTTGAACATATTTTTGTTTGTGGAAATTAAGTTTCTTAATTTAAATTGCCTGAGGAAAGCGTATTCATGCTCGAAACGTTGCAAACCATTTAACACCTAGTTTTATTTACCTGGAGCCTGCTTAAAAACAATATTATTTATTCATATAGTGCCTTTTCGGATTATAATATTGACGTGGTATAACAATATTGTTTTTGTTCAAATTTTTCAAATAAAAAATTAAAAAAAAAAATGACGATTTAATTAAAATAAATTTTTACATGCCATAACTCCTATATTGTTATTTCTTCAAAGAAAATTATTGTGTGAGCATGAAAAAAAGAAAAACACATATATATATATTCTATCCAAAAGATCTGAGTAAATTTTTTGCCCGATAAGCCTTTGTTGAATTACTTTAGAAGACGCGTTTTCCAATATGACGGCTAAGGCAAACGACTTACCATCCCGCCAATTTTGGATACTCCTGAAAGGGGAAAGCTACAGAATCCCGATTTACAAAATCCCGAATGCGAAGAATTCGGTATTGTCTCCTTTTTTTTAATTGTTTTCTTGATTTATATTAAACAGTGTCTTTGATGATTTTTTTACATTTTTGGCGTATGTTTAGATAAAGTTTCTACCAACATACGTCTTTTGATACCAAAATATGTGCGACATTTCGGAATGAGGAATTCTTTTAGAATTTCACCAGTTTTGGACTAAAAATATATTCATCAGGTGCCTGCATGATGACAGGACATACCCATACCCTAAGCGGAGCAACGAAGTTGCTTGAGCGGGACTGACTATACAGAAAAGGATTCAAAATTCTTTGAGCCCGCACAGGTACTTGGAAACTAGAAGACTGCCGACACAGGTGCCTGCCAGGCCACTGGACACGCTTTAGAAGGATCACGTATATCGTATAAGTACGTAACACGAATTTCCTTCCAAAAAATAAAAATACGTATAAACCATAATTGCTAAGCAATCCGGGATTTTTTAATTCGGGATATTGTAATTCGGGTTTTATAATTTCGGATTTTGTAATTCGGGATTTCGTACCCAACCCCCTGAAAGGCCTATCTGTTTTGCAATCATTTGTGACCTTTAAGGATATTAATTTAACTCTTTCTCTGAACATGAACAATTAAACATTGTGCTAGTTGAAATCGGATTTTTTATTTTTATAGAGAGAAACCCACACACACAATTTTAAATCTCTAGGTCAAATAGAAGAGAAGTTACAATAAAAAAAGAGGTAGGTGGCGCTGCAGTCAAACAATTTTCCCATGCGAATATTAGTAGCCCTGAAGCAATATTACGTACAAAATTTAAAGGATCTACCTTACATAGAAAAAAAAAACAGAAAAAACACATAAAGAGGGCGTTCCAGTCAATCAATTTTTAAAATGAATACTCAGTAATCAGAATATACAAATACAAAACTTTGAAGCTGTCAAAACAAATTAAATTTTAATATTCCCAAAAGAAAAAAAAAATGGTTTCGGTAAGTTTTATAAATTCAAAATACATATTAAAAAAATGCTGCTGAGTAGTTACCTATAATGTTATGTTTTTTTTATACAATGTCAAATAGTGCAATCTTGCAAGTTCATATATCAAATATTTATTTTTTATACTGTTTTATTTTTCAAATTATTTGCATTCTATTTTTTTTTTTTTCATTTTTTATCATTCTTTTCTTTTGTTATTCTTTGTTTTTAACATTAATCAACTTATTTTGCACATGCCACATTTTTGTTCAACTTTCAATTGATATACAGTACGTTCTCGATTAACGCAACTCCTCGATTTTCGCAACAGCTGAATTTATATCATTGTTGACGCAGTAATCGCAACTCTTCAAAAAAAAAATTGACGCGATAAGTACAACTTTTGTTTTTATATGCATATATTTATATACTCAAGTTCTTGGCTATGTTTCTCTTTGTCTGTTGCGTTACATTTTGTCTCGGCAGTTATTTTACCGCTACTTTTCAGTGATGGTACGATGAAGTTGTATGAATGTACATCATTATGTATCTATACAACGCAAAATTTTCTTGTTAGTTTAATGAATTTTGTCCAGTGATCAGTCGCTTGTCAAATGAAAATATGCCCGAGGTTGAGATTACTGCTCGAACACATGAGTCTTCAAAAACTGCGATAAATAGCAATTAAAAAAACTCAAATCCAAAAAATCCAAACAAAAAAGTCCAATTTTTTCCAAAGAAAATAATTATAGCTGATAGAAAACCAAACATATGCATTTATGTACTTATATCAATGAATTAGCTTATTTTTGTTTTGATTCTTATTATTTATGTGTTATTGAATAAAAATTTATTGCATTAAATAAATTATATAAGTGTCTGATTTTCTGATTTTCGATTTGCATTTCGAATTAAGCCTGAAAAATGTTTTACTCGATTATTGCAACAACCTCGGTCGTTGCAACCACCCTTATTTTAATTAGTTGCGATAATCAAGAATGCACTGAAGCTATTTTTGTAACCTTAAATTGTAAACATGTTAACAGCCTACATGAGATTCATCTCAAAGATATCTATGTATTAATAAATAACCTAATACACAATTTCTCGGCACAAGATTTCAAAAATATTCTACAAATTCAATCATTTAATGTTGAATTCTTTCAAACTTCAAAACATTCATATTAAAAGCGCAAGCTTAAAAGAAACTTTATCGAAGGTACAACTTCTTAAGCTATGAAAATTTAATTCTATGTTAAGATACACATACAAATCATAGAAGTTAATAGAGACACACTGCTAAGGGCCAATTTTTCATTCTACAGCTAAACAGTCAGTTAGCTATGAGAAGAATAAAATTATCTGACTCTTTAACAGTCTGATAACATTGGTGGATTTTTCAAGCGATAAAAAGAGTCAGTTGTCTATTCCACAGAATAACAAAATAAACTACATCTAACTTCATAATGTCAGAGTGAGAAAATTTCTTAGCTGTCTATAGGGCTATGTGATGAAGTGGAATAGACATACATTTATTTGTTTACTTTCAGGTTTCAGAAACAAATCGGATATCAATTTTTTCATTCACTTTGTTGTTATTTATTTATTTCAAAAAAATAAACTCTTAAAGCTGCCACAAGGCCACAACATTATAAATTTTGTTGACGAAACAAATAATATATTATATATTGATAAAATCAGTCCTAATTGACTGTCTGTGATTTCGTGTACAAACCACTCCAGTCATGTATCTAAATTGTTGTCTTTTGTTTCTGTGAGACAAACCCAACAAGTTTCTTTTTTTCATTGCAATTTTCAAACATTGAAATTCTGAAATTAAAAACAAAACTTAAATTTTAATACACAAATAATGAATATTGGCTCAATTCTACAATGCTCTTCCAAATCCTGACTCCCAGTCCAAATCAAAACAAACAATTCAATGACAACCATGTTTGATATTCTATTTGAGAGGTCAAACTTAAAGCGCCACAGGTGTCAGTTATTTAAAGCTGTTGCGGTACTTTTTTGACAGTCAAACCATTTATTCCTAGGAATAACCTCTTAACTGGCTCTGAAACGAACAAATAACTTTATTCCACAGTTAAGCTTTTTATTCCTAAGAATAAGCTAACTGACTGTTGAAAAACCTCTTTTTTCACTTAAGGAGGAATAAGTATTAACTGACTGTTTACTTGACCATTGAAAAACTGGCCATAAGTCAAAGGTACAACTTTCGATTCAAGTCAAATTCAAAAGTTTATAAAAAATGATTTAATTAATAAATATTTATTTCATATTTTCTTATATTCAAATATCATTCATTATTAGTTTTTCAGATTTCATGAGAATTCTCAACTTTCGTCATCTCGTCATTAAAAAACAACTTTCAAATATCAGAGTCTTCTAGATTTGTAAAAAAAGAAAAGTTATTCGAAAAGCCCCCGTTAAAAGTTTAATCCTTCTTTATATTCATCATTTCTTGTGCTGCACATGTCAGAAACCATAGAAACTACGAAAATAACTTTTTCCCATCCACCTTTACATGATGACTTTTCGTCTTTCAAGACTTTTAAAAAGTTTTTTTCTGTTGCATTCATTTTAAGTTTTATTTTTTCACATATAAGAAAAACACAATAAAAACTCTTAATGCGACTTGAACTCAAAATAAAGTCATCAGTGCCATGGGATATCAGAGTTTTCGTCTGCAATATAATGGCGCGAAGCTTTTGCAAACTCATCCATTTTGTTTTGTTTTTTATGTGTCAATGTGTGTGTGTGTGTGATTTTGTGTTTTTAATATAGGTAAATCCCGTTAAGCAGTAAAAACTTGAATAAAACTCACAGAAACTCTGAAACTCTTTGACTATTTACAACAAAACAACGTGCAATGTGTCTACACGAATTTTGACGTAATGTTGAAGCAATTAATTATGACGAATGAAACTTTACAGACGGCGACAACGACAGGAGTAGAAAATAAAAAAAAAAACATTTACAAGCACGGCTCAGTAATGAAAATGATGATTACGAGTAACTAAGGACGACTTGAGTAAGAACAAAACTGCAATTACGCTATTATTGTGCAACGATGGGGTTTCGTCCTGGTGATGGCGTCAAGAGTGTTGTAAGTTTGTTTATTAACAGTTACAACATTATAACAAAAGAAGAACTAAAAGCATCACTGAGTGAGTTTAGTAAATAATATGGTAAGGCATGATTGCGAATACGAATACAGGTAGATATATCTCTCAGGGACGTATTCGCTTGGAGGCAGATAATCAGTTGCCTCAGGGCCTTAAAGTTTAGGGGGCCCTTCAAAACCAAAAAAAAACTCACGCTTTAAAAAAAGTTAATGTTTAAAAATTACTTATATTGCGTGCTTAATAGTTTTTTTTTTTTGGTTATTTAAAGGTACCTATACTATTTTGAAAAAAATTCAAATTGAATTTTTACAAAATTTTGCAATATTAAATGCTAGTTTTGTTTACATATTTGCAATGCTCCATCGTCGTTTTAAAGATTCGACTTGCAAATTTATTCTCATTCATTGAAAGCAAACACTACTTACATTAACATATATCTGACGTAAAGGCGATGTCTTTTGACATTTTTCAACATGAGACACACATGTTCCATACCTATACAAACTTAAAAATTCATTTTTTTTCTCTGCTTCACTCTTAGTCCTTCAATTAAATTTCTGTTTACATTGTTATCCCTTTTAAGGTCTTCATTCTCACCAACATGCTGTCAATCTGTTTATTTGCACACAAAGTGACCTTTTCCCCGTCATGTTGCTGATTTTAACAAAACAAAAATAGAAAACAAAAAAAAAATGAATACGGGCTGCCGAATTAGTCCCAAAAACCGCCTTCATAAGGTCACAGGGTATCCTTGACTGTTCACTGTTATCTTTTCAAAGCTGTTTTGCAAATATTTTAGCAAATTATCAAGTCAGCTTTGAAAAGGACCAAACGCGCAATTTTCCATAGTATAGTTGTTTATTTTGCATAACGCGTTTATTATGTTGGTACATAATTCCAAGGATAAGTTAAGAACGTCCATTCCTAACACCTTGGGGTTGTCTGGTTTACTTGGGTGTAGATATATGCGATGAAGATGGCAAGGTCAGCATTTATTAGGCGTATGTACCGCTCTTAATTAGCGCAATGCTATCGTGATAATTCCTTCGCAAAATTAATTCATTGGGGTGGCATAAGGAGGATTATTTATTAACCGTTGATGTTAAGATACTCCTTGCGTTAAGCTTGAGAAACCAAGTTATTGAAGCTAAAATGAAACATTTTAATGACTCAATACAGAAATTATGTGAAATTTAATATTTTAGATGAAAAGCAGATTAAAAATGTTGGTTGGGAATAATATTGTTGAAATTAATGACCTGACTTATAAAGGTTACAAATATTCAATATTTTTTTTATATGTAGTAAAAATTAAATAACTTTAATATCTTATGTAAGCTTAAACATAAAAAAAACCCATCTTAAAGTATCTTTTACCCTAAAAACCGCTATCCATATCTAAAGTATCCTTTATTGAAAAATCTCACAATCTTTCCAGCTCTTTAAATTCTTTCTTTTGTCAAAACTATGTCCATATTGAAAGAAATAATATCCCGTAGTTAAACCATTTTTTATATCACCATGATATCCAACACCCTATGGATACAACCCCTAACATTGAATGTTCGACAAGTTTTTGTTTGAAAATGTGTTCTCCTTCTCGTTTATTAATTTTTTTTTTTTGTATCTTTTCAAAACTTTTATACAAACAAAAAGCAAACGATGAAGGCGTCAGAGCCTTAAGATCCTGAGAAAACCATCTAAATGGACAAAAATTAAACTTAAGAAAAAAAAAATTAAAAAAAATAGAAATGGCCATCTAAAGAAGAAGGACCTTATCTAGAACTTTACTACATCACCAGAAGGAGGATAAAGAATCAAATAGGAGAAAAAAAGGATACGCCAGCATTCTCTCTATATAACAAAAGTGTGAGACAGTGATTATAGAAAGTTTTTCATAATAAATACATGAATAACTATAACTTTTGAGTTAAGTCGTGCCTGGAGGGGGTTTTTAGATTCAGCTTTTTGGTGAACCAAGTCTATAATAATATGTATGTTTTTGTAAAGATATGTTTTTATTTATATGTATATTCTTTTATATAAGGAAACTTTAATAATTGTATAAAACACTTTTGATAGTGCTTAGATAAAAATTTATCTACTACATACATATGTATGTTTGAGAAATTGCTCTACAGAATAATATTTAAAGAGTGTGCGAGTGCTTGTAAGAAAACTAGTAAAAGGGACAATGTTGACAAGTCGTAGGTGGATTGTTGATCATGTTTTTTTTTGTTAAATATATTACGTGCGTATATAATACCCGAAGGAATTCGCGAATGGTTTTGTTTGAATATACCATATAATTTGAGGAAATTTCTGGCTCGACAAACGTTCATTGCACTTTTTCGAAAAAGTGACTCCAGCGCCATCTATTGGTTATTTTAAATAGCCTTACGATACCAGCTTTATATATATATCAACCATTGAACGTCCGGTTAAAATAAGCCAATCCGTTTCCCGTCGTCGCGTCAGTCGGTCCATGAATAAGAATTTTTAAAAAAAGCTACCTCAGCGCCATCGAGGTATAGGGTATAATTTAAATATCATAGATTATTTTCTACAACATCATCAATTTGTCAGTGAAAGTCCCGTCAAAATCGGTTTCTGATCGGATCATTTACGAATATGCGAAAAAAGCACATAGAGAATAATTTAAAAAAAAACTAAGTTACGCACTACAATGATAGATCGGCTAGTGAAAGACTTGTCAAAATCGGTCTAGCCTTTCTCGATATAAGCCAGGACAAACAGACAGACAGAAAGACTAAAATCATAAAAACGTATGTTTTGTTATAAGTGCCGTACGCCTATGCTTGTAGCGAAGCGCTACAATTTCTCTTCGTTATAGATTCGTTATTCGTTCCCCGTAATCCCGTATTATTGTACAAAAGCATACAATTAGTACGATCCCTTTTCGTAAGAACCATTTATATGGTTGCTTCTGATAAAGTACCGAAAATATTACTAAAAAGTACAAGTACTATTTTCCATACTGTAGCAGAAGGTATTATTTTTTTTTGTCATCCATACGATTCACACCGTCTTACGCCAGAAAATGTAATAAGTATACTAGTACCTTAAAAGTGACGGATTCAGTTGAGCTTCGAGCTTTTCAAGCTAGCGTAGCGGCCAATCTAAGTTTTCCTCCTTGGGGGTCCAATTATTATAAGTATTGTAAGTATCCGTTAATCTTCCTAGACAAATCCTTCTGGTTTTTCCCAGTCTAGGTTTTATCGGTGGTTTCAACCTCGCTTCCGTCAATCTTCCTCAGTAGATCCTTCAGAACTAAGTTGGACTGGGTTCTAATGGTGATTCCGACCTAGCTTCCGTCAATCTTTATCGGTAAATCCTTCAGGTTTGCCTTGGACTGATGGGTTCCAACGGTGTTTCCAACCTTATTTCCGTCAATCTTCCTCGGTAGATCCATCAGAACTTCCTAGGATTGGGTTTAAACGTACTTTATAAGTCTCCGCTAGGTTAAGTTACATAAAATACGGTGTTAATTATCACGAAAAACTGATAATGTGAACGAACATTATAAACCGTATTATTATCATTTAAATAAAATGACAACTATTTCGAAACAAAAACTATTTACTATAGTTGTAAAAAAAAAGTAAAAACAAAGGTATCTGTGTAGAAAAAAAAATTTGTAAATCATTTTCGGACCGAGAAGTATACCATTGTCTTTGCTGAGATAAAGTTTGCTCGGTCGCAACCACCATAAATCTGATGTTGTTGCTGACACGAAAATGTTGCATTTCGCATTAGTAATCATTAGGTATGTGGTTTTTTATTTTGAATGATAGAATGAAAAATAAACTGTTTCAGAATTCTTTCAATAATTTTGTACAACATTTACCTTTGGAAGATATAACATACCTATAATGTTGTATGTAGGTATCAAGATCTTTACCTACTCTACCTATGTATACAGTTAAAGAGTAACTCTTTATGTTGAAAATAAACTAATGAAAACTACTTCTAATGCAGGAACTATGTAGTTTAAGTTCATTTTGCAAAATTTAAAAAAAGCATTATAACGACGAATTAAGTCAATTAAGCCGCCCCCAGTAAAGTGCCGCCCGGGGCCTGTGCCCCCCTAGCCACTGCCTTGCTACACCACTGAGTATATCAATGGCAACGTAGAAACAAAAATCACTTATGTCGAATTCCTTTGAAATAAAAAGTTGACTTTTTTCGGACTAAAGTCGCTTTTTTTCGGACTAAAGTTGCTTTTTTTCCGAAAATCATGATCCATAGACAAGAAAAAGTTGCTTTTTTTCCCCTCAGATCAACTTTTCTTGAATCTCGATTTGATAGCAAGATTCACACATATTTGCACACATCCTTAACAGATTTGATTTCTTCTGTCAGACGAGCCGTTTAATTGTGTATTTTGGTTTATTTTAATATAGATTTCTCAAATAAAATAATTTTAAAATAATCTATTGGACGTGAGCCTTGTTGTTAATAGTGCAATATGTTAATAAAGTGAACTTAAGTGAATTGTTTAGATCGCGTCTATAAAATATACACCACACAATTACAGAAAAAAAGCAACTTTGTTTTTTCAACATCCATAGGAAGGAAAAAAAGTCAACTTTTCCGATCAAATCTGAAAAAATCAAAGGAATTCGACATTAGATCACTTAGGACATTTAGCAATTAATTATACTAGGGCCTTAGTTAAGGTGAATAAAAATGTTCCTTTTTGTGGACTTTTGCAGCAAGAACTCTTAATTTTTAATGCTCTCATTTTTTCCTTGAGCCAATAGTTATTATAATCTTCCTCTTGGATGGCTTTCAGACTCCAAAGAGGAGACTTCTGTTAGAATTCACTTTGTTTTAAATATTACTATTATTAATTTCTTACAATTTCAATGGTGGACTAACTTTACAAAATTGTTTCTATAATTTTAGAGATTTTCATGAAGTCCGTCTTAAAAAATAAATAAAATAAAAAACATTCCTTAATTAATGGAAGTTGTTTTGATCATAGATATTTAAATTGTTTCAAAAATACCATAAATATATATCATACATTTTATTAATGTGTTTTAACTTATCTTCATCTTCAATAAAGAAGAACAATATGTATGTATTATTATTCCCTCTGGTTCTTTAGAACAACTAATTTAAGAATTTGCATTATACCAATTGCTCAAATGCAATTACCCTGTTTATATTTCATCTCACACACAATGCACACTATGCATTTTCTAATTAACTCTGCAATAGCAATTACCCAAGTCATTGTATAATAATTAATTTGCAATTTATTCATAAACAGCACGCATATTATAACAGCAGCTCTCGCCTTCGCATCCAGCGTCCCTCCCATCCTTCAGCTGAAATTCCGCCTGAAGCAGCTCTAAATTTGCAGAGAGTAACAATTAAAACAGTATTAATTGCCACGCCCACTATGTCCACCTTCATAATGATTTAATCACAACCTCATCACTTCGGCTATTGACCCAGTTAACAAATAAACACAAAATGTATCAGCAAGTCGTGGCTGCGGGACCGGGAATCCCTGGAGAGGAGCAAAACCCAGCATAGTCCGGAGGGAGATGAAACAAAAAAAAAAAAAACATTCACGATGTATCTATGACCTCAACTGATTTTAATTGAATAATTGTTCGGACTTTATATACACACACTGTTCAGTTCATTGATGACGGCAGCATGATATTGCGTCGGTCGTTTGACGAACGGCAGGCGTGCGAAAAGTTTATTAAAACAATAACAAAAACAACAATGAGGAAGTAATGAGGCCCACCATCAGCAAGTAAAAAGTATTACCGTGTAGATACAGACTGATGTTGGTTTATAGGTTAAGGCATAATGGCATTGCCCAGTGTGCCTGTTCCTGGCGTACTTAATAATTGCTGTACATTTTCATATCTCCTCACTTCGGTTCCATTGTAACATTATGCACTATTCGACCTCGCACCCTATAATGACTTCATTTATCGACATAATGGACTAAAGGGTGTACTGACCTGGCCTGACTGATGTTTTGTTTGAAACCTCTCCTGATCAAAGTGTGAGTTTGAGTTCTTCATTTAATTGATGGATAATGTTGTAAGTGCATTATGATATATTTTGTGTCATAATGTATGTGAAATTTATTAAAATTCATACATATACAAATTGAATGATGGAAAATAATTTATTTTTTATACCAAAAATTCATTTATCATAATGCAATTAACTTACGAAAAATACATATAATTATTATTTAGCATTTAATTGATTTTTCAAAATTATTTTCAAAAATAAATTAGGTTATTTTAATAAAACATTAATGTGCTTTTTGGTGGCTAAACACATCATTATGTAATTTTGATTGATAGTATATGTATAATTGAGATTAAAATTGGATTTTATTCATTAGAAGTTAATTAATACAAATATTTATTTAGCCAACTGAAAAGATTTTAGTTTCGATAATTGGAGATATTAAAGGATAATAATTATTTATTTTATCAACGGTATTTTAAGGTGTAACGATGCATTTAAGCTACCCACACAAGTATTATTTAACAAAGGAGGGGATGACTTCATGTGGTAATTGTGATACCACCGAGGCAACCGGTTTTAAATGGATTTTCTGTTCGGACTAACATTCTGTTTTAACAGGAATTGTGATGAAGCTTTGGGTCATATGCATGAAAGATGAGTTCAAGCTTTTTATTCACTTTTCTGAGAACTATTCTATATAAAGTGGTATATGCAAAGAAAATACAGAGACCGAGATCAATCTCAAGCTGATTAGTTCGAATCGAACTCAAAGTGTTAAGATCGATCTCTTGACGAAAGCTCAATGTGTTCGAATCGAACTCAAAGTGTTGAGATCGATCTCTTGACGAAAGCTCGATGTGATAAAAGTATAGTTTTGATATGCAAAAACATAAGAAAATAAGCTCTGACTCACCTAACAGAAACTACAGTTTTAACTAGTTCATACGAAGAGGTTTGAGTTCGTACTGATATTCATCGAGTCAGAACTGTAGACGTTGAGAGTGAACTCATTATAGAGTTTGTTGGTAGTATCCAGTGTAAAACACAATTATACCTATAACTTCAGTTTATTTGAGAGGTTATTTATTCCGTATATAAATTCTGAGACAGCAAACTTCAGTGTAGAAATTAGACAACATCAGGCTTTACTGTAGAAATTCTGAGGCATCAAAACTCGGGTTGGGGTCAAAATCCCGAAGTCCAAAAGACCAAAAAGCCAAAAGAACGAAAAGCGAAAAGACCGAAAACCCAAAAGATCGAAAACTCAAAATACCGAAAAGCCAAAATACGGAAAACACAAAAAAAGACCAAAAACCCAAAATTTGGTCAAAATTTTCATTTTAAATAATTTTTCGGGATTTAGGGAGAACTTTTTCGGGCTTTTGTGTTTTGTGTTGACTATAATTTTACATCATTGTTTTGTTTCTGATCTGGAAATTCTATTCGTCAGTCTGTCTCTCTGTATCGACAGGCACAGCCAAAATAGTTAGGCTGATTTTCTTCAAACTTGGTATAAATTATTCTTGGAGTAATATATCCCCATACGTTTTTGAAAAGTACTGCTAAACTTGATTAATACTGCAGAATATATTTTGAAAAAATTAATTAATTAGTTTTAGTTTCTTGAAAAAAAACGATAATTCTATTTCTGTCGAAAAACGATCCATTTTGATAAAATCTAATTTTTGATAAAGTGATTTGCTGCCGACGGTGATGGCTTTCATAATTTTATTTTATTGCATATATTTTTTTAAAAAGAATTTTTTGAAAAAGAAAAAATATTTGAAAATATGAAATACTTAAAAGAAAATCATTTTTCAAAAAAAAAAGAATTTTCCGAATTTTAAATCAACCAATCGGCGATTTGATTTTGAATGAATACATTCAAGTGGTCGATATATTTTTGTTTAAGCAGTTGATTTTGGATAGGCATTCAGCCAATCATGGTCAACAAAATAATACGGCATCGTTGTAAAATGACGAAAATTGGGTGGAAATTTAATAAGACCGTTGATATAACCGACTGAAATCAGAGCATTTTCCATCCAAAATAATTGGCTGGAGAACTCTGCAATAACGGATAAATTCGTCTCACCACGCCGACGTTGGTTCTCCATTCTTTTGAAGATTCAATTTCTATATGGAACTAACTGTTCAACCTTATTTCAATCACGTAAAACTTTGTCCAGAAAAGGCGAGTACCAAATTAATTAAAATGACAACATTTGCTCCTCTTACCTTCATCGTGAATGTTTTCCTATTTTCCGTTAAAACAGATATCCATCAATGCCACTGCCAGGTATTGTGTCTGATACCAATTCAAGCCCAAAACCGTGAACATCAAGCGATCCGTTCTCGAGTTATATGTATCGAGTTGTGAGTGGAACACTCGTTTGTTTTAAGCGAACCTTCGGCGGTCAATCTTTTAACATCAATCTATAATGCAGTGTTTGTAAAAACAAGGTTAAATGCGTGCATTTGCATCTTAAAACTTTTGATTTTGTCTGATGACAGATTATATGTGTACTATGACTGGAGTCGTTTGACTGACCAAGAAAGGTTCGCTTAATGTAGTAGATACATGGAATATGTAAAATTCTAAGAAAAAAAAATATTAAAATCGTTTCGGGAGGGGCTTCATCCCCTCAAGCCACCTCTGGCTACGTGGCTGACCATAGCTTAAAAAGGATGGCAATAAACTTAATTTTTTACATATTTAAATATTCACTTTGACAAACAAATTCACAAATGTTTCCCCGAATTCATGTACTATATATATAAATATATTGTGTGAGTAGGTATTTTTCAATTATGTTTTGAAATTCCAAAACTCTCAAAGAGCTTTGTTCACCACAAGGTTTCATAATATTTTCATATAGCTCCTGCCTACTTAAGCAACATTTCTCACTTAATCGACCATCCCCCAGATAATTCCTCCGAAAACCATTATACACTAAAGCTACTTAAAATGTTTACAAGTTTAAATTAATTACATCCCAAATAAATTCAAAACAAATCCTAGGTATCTTAGGAATATATACCAAGTGCGCGTGGATCCCCAAATCAATGATTCCTCAAAATTCCAGCTAAACAACCTACAGTATTAAAATTCTTAAGATTATATTGTTTCATTATACAAAGTATCTATAAGTATCTAAATTATGTAAGAAGGTATTTCAAAAAATATAAAAACATTTTTAAACATAAACATACCTCAATTATTCGACAAGTATATTACCCACCCAAATATAGATATACGCAGATACGCTTGTCTCACACCTCTTTTCTACTTATCACCCCAGCTGTCAATTAATTTAAAGCTAAAATTAGAGCTGGCAGAGATGGAATGGCGCACCTTAAATAGCATTAGGGTAGTCCCCTCGGAGCACCAGCCAATGCATCTAACAATCTAATACTCAAAACAAAAATATAGACACACACAGTGGCCCAGTCATAAATAATCCACAGAAACAAACCTAAAAGATACAATTAGATCTTTAGATCGAACGAGTAGCGCGAACATCTGGAGCTGTAGTTGCTTCTGCTTTAGCCGCTGCAATTCATACCAAAAGTATCTAATTAGTTAAAGAATGCATGGATGGTTGCCGAGTAGCTTCCCTGTTGCAGAAAATAGAACACACTTTGGGGCAAAGGCATTAAGGCATCGACAATCTCTTCATTAAAATGGAACTAAATAATATATAACAAGATAGATTCGGGTAGTTGGATGATCCTTGGTGTGAGCGCTGATACTATATGATGCTGCCAGGAACGTGCTACACACAGAAGAACATGCCAATAGATTGATGGCGGATGAATGTGAATGGATGGATGGATTGTAAAGTGTCATGCCCTAACGCCAATGAAAAGAAAGTTGATTACTGCCGGCCAATGTGTTCTTCTATGTATAATGCCGTGCTCCAACTGATCCAGATACATTTTGGTGGTTTTGCGGCTTCGTGGTTACAGATTTGAGTCAGCATTCAGCAACAAGAAAACAAACCAGAAATGCACCGTAAAGATCGATTTATAATTCAAGAAAAAAAAAACATTAACAAAAAAAGTGTTGGACGGCAAAGGAACGATCGAAGAACGTGCACAATTCAAATCGTCTGAATCTTTTCGCTTGATTTATGCCCTCAGATTTGTTAGACGCAAAGGAAAAGTCAAAGAAAATGAGAAAAAGCAATTTAAAAGAATCATGGCGGTTGAAATGTTCCCAGCTAAAAGAATTTGAGGAAAGGATTAAAAATTCAAAAAAAATTTAACAAATAATTCAATAATAAGTTTGACAATATGTGTTCATAAAATAATTATTGGTCTTTAAGCTTATTCAAAAAAGAACAGTTAGACTTAGCCATTTACTTGCCTTGGAATGTGAATTTTACTTTGTTTTCGATGAGGTTCAGGTTGTTGATCATCGATTTTGAGGATAATTGATGTTGATTGTTGAAACATCGATGTTTCAACAACGATGTTTCTGTATGACAATTATCGGATAATCGATTATTAACCGTTGTCTTCGTAGCCGGTTTCTGTTACTTTGAATTTACAACCTATTTCCAGATAAGCAGGTGTTTTGATTTCCGGTCGTAGATATCGATGCCTATATCGATGATTTGGAAACACCGAGCAGAAACAACGCCCTTTAACAGTAGTTGGCACTGAAAGATTAGGCTAAGGACATTGTTGTATATCAACAGCTACAACTCTTCCGCTGGCACTCCAACGCTCCGGGTAATCGACAGGTACTGAAGATCCTGGTGAACCTAAAAAAAAACAGCAGACTTAAAACACTATGGTAGATGAGGATGTACAAACGCTACCGGTGGCACTCAACTGGCAGGCTTAAAACGCCCTCGTTAAAGAAGATGCACTGAAAGGTTGGCAGGTTCAACGACCCTTTTGGCAATAAAACTGCAGGCTAAAGACGCTCTTGTAAATGAGCTGATACCAAAGCCTCTGGTGGCATTTAGAACGCCAATCTTCCAATTAAGACTGCTAACCACTGGCGGAGGGAAATCTCAAGAGGAAATAGCTAGACGGTCTCACCGACCTTAACCTCACTTTTTTCGAAACCTCCTACCACTGGTCTGGTTCCCAGAGCCTCCCTTCATGTACAGGAAGGTGTGCTTAATTAAACGTAGATGGGAATCAGCTGATGGTAAATTCTATGTGATGCAGTTTGTTGTGCCTCGGGTTAAAGTTAATGGCATTATACGAGAGATACACGATGGATATTCAGGAGGTCATTTGGACATCAACAAAACTCTGAAGAAGAATCGAGAACGTTTTTACTGGCTCCATGCGAGAGAAGAATTTGAAAAAAATTTGCAGAAAATGCAACATTTGTGCAGCTACCAAGAGACCCGGTAGAAAACTTCAAAGTAACAATAGGTATAATATAGGAGCACATTTTGAAAAAAATGCCATCGACATCGCAGGCCTTTTTTCTGAATCCAACAGTGGAAACCGATTTATTCTTTTTGTTATGGATGACTTCAGCTAATGGCCTGAAGCGTTTGCCATTCCAAACCAAGAAGCCAAAACAGTTGTGGATCAGATTGAGTACCATTGGGTAAGTAGATTGGGTCTACCTATGGTGCTTCATTTGGATCAAAAAAGAAATTTCAATATTTTTATATTTTTAAGCGTTCGAAAGTGGTGATTTCCGATCTGTTTATTTCGAGTTAATGTCGAAATGCAGCTGGGGTTAAAATTCTTTTTTCAAAATTCTACTTTCAACAATCTGTTTTTTAAAACTTTGCTTTTCAGAATTCTGATTACAATAATTCTGAAAGTAATAATGAAAAAAAAATTTTTGGATACTGTTAAAAACAGCGTGCTTAATATTCAAAGCAAAACTTACACGGTCAAACGTCGCGTCGTCAGTCATCGTAAACATACATATAATCTATCATCAGGCAAAATTTAAAAGTATGTTTTGATTTTTCGTCAAACAAATGCACGCATACAACCTTGTTTATACAAATACTCTTTTAAGAGAATGTGAAAAATATTGTCGCAAAAAAGCAGATTTTTTTCTTTTGGACAGTGAGAATTTTGAAATTCAACATTTTGAAAAGTTGAATTTTTGTTTTAAAAGCAAAATTTTGAAACCAGTATTTCGACCTTGTCTCTTTATTTCGCTTTTGAAAAATTAAACAATTTCATTTCGCAATGTTTTCGTATGTCTATATTTTAACTTCAATTATATTGCTTCCTCATTTCTTCGGCAATTAAAAATTTAGCAATTGAAAACCGAAAACAAATGCCTGAATAGAGTACACAATTCTAACCTGGTAACATTGTTCTTAAAAAAACCAACAACACAGGTAATATCTAATCGAACAATTCTTCCACAGCCTTCAATAACTTTTTTTTCATTTCCAAAGGTCAGTGGATTAGACTCCAAACAATTGCACGACATAATGCGACGAAACCAAAGTCAGATTTTTCTACCTTAACAAAGGCTATCTATAGGTAGTTTAAACTTTTCAAATAAAAAAAAAACGTGAGCATTTATTGTTCGACAAAAAGTTAGTGTTCTTCTTCCGGATTTTGTTATTCGGTCGATCGTACTTGCACAAAGCGCTCACGCTCTCAAAAGACACATTGTCGATTGTTGGTTCTATTGGATTGGCGGTGCAATGTTCCCCGCCTAAGCCCAAGTATTTATGAGCATCAATATAGTATAGTCTGTTGTGTGTGTAGTGTGTACTGTATTTCAATGGGTATTTTGTAACTGGCTATCATAGAATGGCATCCAACCGAATCGAAATTATAAAATATTACACCGTTCTGTCGATGATGACGACGACGCACGCTGGAGAATACAACGACGACGATGATAATGATGATGGTGATGGCATTGGGAAGTTCGAACCACTGAAGGTGAGGCAGGTATTCCAAAGCTGTGTATAGTGATTTCTTGAATGTATTTTTTTTTCTGCATTTAGAAAGGTTCCTGCTCCGAATCGGCATTCTACTTCCAACGCCGCGCGCCATTTGTTAACACGATGAAGCTGCTGCGGCTGTGGAGTGCTCTGTTTAGTGATGCTGGCCGCTGGGTCTGGTGTTGGTAGTTACAGTGGTCATGCAACAAAAACATAGTAAGACAGAAAAAATCGCGATTTGTAACGCGAAAAATTATTGGCCCAGTATAGAAACGACTCGAGTAGCCATTGAATCCTATTTATCTATACCTAACCTAAAGGACTTCACTTTGTATAGTTTGAAACAATAAATAATAATTCATGACAATATTCACCATCGATGTGGGGTCGTGAACCGGAATGAGTTAGGGCGACTTTTAAGAGCTTGGCGGTATCTTCCATGTGATCTCCGTATTGTTCTTGCTTTACCCACGATGTTGTACGGATTGGATATATGACTTAAATGTTGTTTAAACAATAAGCTTATACCTTGGACTTATTTTCTCATATTCTTGTGACAAAAATTGTGCGATTTCATTCTTGTTCGTGTTGTTGTAACTTTGGTTTTACGACAATGGGCGACATATTTTACAAATCTGTCACAGGTGTGAGGTGAATTTTTGTTGGTTTGTGTGTTTAGATAATGGTAATATGGATATGTAGGTACCTATGTAAGAATATGTAGGTACCTAAAATAACACGGCTAGACAGAATAAATTTTACATTTTGGAAGGAAAGAACAAGGCACTTGGTGCTTTTCGAAATTATAGTGAGACAAACTAAGCCGAATTTTAAAATCGTGCATTTTTAAGAATTGTATCGTGCTTATTTACAAACATAGACAGAACGTTTTAAATCTATGTTAAAATAAAAGGCACGACTTGGTCGCACACACTTGGTCTTGTTTTTCGTAGATATTGACGGCGTTGTTAAAAAAAAATGTCGGTATTGAATAATTTGTAATATTGTTTTTTTTTTTTAAGCAAAATAATATTATCGGTTTTTGGGAAAGAGAAACTTCTTCAAAAATCACTTTTTTTAAAACTTTTTTTTTTTTTTTTTGTTGTAGTTTTATTCAGGTTTACGATATTCTGAGAATATTATATTTCGTCAAAATCGATGCAATCGTTAAAAAGGTGCAATAAAAAACTGTTCTGTGACACTTTACTTTACTTAAGCTCTGTTCCTAGCTAGTCGCTTCCAATTTCGCAACGCAAGTTGGCTGAGGTCGTTTTCAACTTCTGTGCGCCATCTATTGGGGGGTCTTTCAATGCTGCGTACACCTCCGGATTGGACTCGAAGACTCGTCGGGGTGGTGCATTGGTGTCCATAGGCTCCACGTGACCCAGCCCTCTCAACCGCTGTATTTTCAGCTTCTTGACCAGGTTAATATCGCTGTATAGCCCGTTCTGTTCTGTGACAGGTAACCTTAATAAGCTTATTCTGGAAAAAAAAATATGATGAAATATCACAATGGGCAACAAATTACTCAAACAATAATATTATTGCAAGAAAATTTTAATTTTCGCTTAAAAAAAAAAAAAAAAAACTTTCCAAAAATAACTTAAAAATGAAGAACACGACTAGGTCGCCCGAATTTGCTATTCTGGCAAGTTACCTTCTTGCCATAAGTTTCTAAGAAAAAAAAATTTTTGCATTTTCAAAAAAATATTTTTTTAAGCAATTTTTTTGTGGAACATATCCACGCATTGTAGAACTATCTGATCATTAAATTTCTTCAAAAACGGTGAAAAACCTGACGGGTTAGTCGGTATGAAAAAAAAAAACGGTTCTGTATGGGAGGTATACCGTTTAAATTTTTTTTTCAAAAAAAATTTCTGTTGTACGGCTTTATCAACAAATATCACTCATGCGAAATTTTATCAAAATTGATCGTTTTCAAAAAAGTGGATTTTCGTTTAAGGTTATATGGCAGGTACCATTGTTTTTTGGGATTGAACAAAAATCCTCTAGGATACATTGAACTCTACATACCAAATTTTAAGCCAATCAATTCATCATTCAGCCGTTTAGGCTGTATAGGTACTAGTACAACCAGACTGACATACAGACAGACAGAATTTCCGTACACACTATATTCGACTTCTCTATCATCGTAATATCATGTTTGATTGTTATCTCAAATATTTTTATTTCTAATTCCATTATCCAACCGCTCTCGCACATATTGTCAGCGAGTGACGTATAATTCACCACATGTTGATTTTTATTTCTGAATTTTGTTTGTTTGCATTTTTTGTCCCCAAGTGACGTAGGTTAACGCTGAATTTCTTATTAAAAAGTTGTTTCAAATGTTTTTTGTTGTCATTGCTTTGTTTTCATGCACATTAAGCACTATTGATTTTTTCATAGGTTTGGTTAAAGACAAAAAAGCTCCAAAGTTAACGTAATACAAACTCTTTAGTTTGCTTGGGAAAATTTAGGAAAATCTTAACTATTGAATGATTGGACCCCTCCATGATCAAATTTTGGAATTGCCACTGATCAGAGGTCAATGAAATTTTAGAATGTTGTCTAGGAAAGGTTGATTAACATTCTCTCAAGTTTTGTACCTTGACGACCCTTTGCTATACAAGGGAGGGTGGGTGGTTGTGGCTGTAAAATTTTTGACGGTGTCCTGTTTTTCCTCTACAGCTTTTTTTCTTACCTTCTACTTCAAAAGCATCACAAAACAGACCATTGGGAATAAAGTTCTTCACCAAAGAGCAAATATGATTAAGGTTCTTTGATTTATATATCAAAATCATGAAAATAGATGCGGACTTCTATATACAAACAAAGAACAGAGATTATTATACAAATAAACAAAAAATCTCAGTCTTCTATTATTAGCATTCCTTCAAGATTTAACTTGTTGATTTTAAGTACAGACGACCTGATCCTGAGACAGCATGCTGCACTGTAGAAATCCTGAAACAGAAAAATTCAATGTATAGAAATCGATAAGACAGGAGGCTTCACTGCAGACATCATGAGCAAGGAGACTCACCTTTCACTGAACAAATCCTGAAGCAACTAGTTTGATTGTAGAAATCCTAAGACAGCAGATTAGTAATTTTTTTTTGAAAAACTGAATGTTTTTACTAATGCTGTGCAGGATCTAGTATATCCTTGCTTACAATACTTACTCCAAGATCAAGAGTATTCAGTGCTTTACTTTCGAGTTCTCTATATTTATACGAACCGTTTGGTATTAATTGGTACTTACTTCTACTACTAGTTAACATTTCTGTAACAACGAGGTGTGAATTGAAGTGAATGAACAAAATTTACATAAACATTTTTTCATTTGATATGGCATCATAAATGGTCATTCATTGTTTGGTTACTTTGACAATGTGCGTGGCGGCAAAGAAAAACCAGGGCGGCAACACTTTTTTGAAAAAGGTTAAATAATAAGGGTTATCCAATAAGAGGTGTTATTTTGAATAGCCCGCTATATCGGTAGCTGTCACTTTTGAAGCTGTCATTTTTTTGACATTTGACAAGTATATAGAAACTACGCCATTAATAAAAATGGAACGATACACGCTTCAACAACGCATTGAAATTCTCCATAAAAATTGTGAAAATTTGGCAGAGAAGGTTCGTAAAACTAAAACATTTTTGGGTCGTCGTAAAGCACCTTGTCGGGCCGCAATACAGAAATTGGTGGACAAATTCGAGCTGTTGGGACAAGTTAGTGATGTGAAGAATAAAACCTGTGCACGTCGCTAAAAAACAACTGAGAATATTGCTGTTGTAGCCCAAAGTGTTGAAGAAAAACCAAGTTTGTCCATTCCTCGTCGTTCTTTGGAATTAGGCATTCCACAAACGTCATTACACCGTATTTTGCATAAAGACTTGGGTCTTAAGACTTATAAAGTTCAGTTAACACAAGAACTCAAGCCGGCTGATCATCAACAACGTCGTGTCTTTGCTGATTGGGTCCTTGAATATCAAAATAACACCTCTTATTGAAAAACCCTAGTTGATGTTTGTAATGAATTATAGCGCATCATTTTAACTGATATGTAGAAAAACTTCTTTCAGGAACTAGAAAAATAATTCAGGAAATAATTTTATTAGGGCATTACAACAACGGAACTATAATTTGACTGTAAGTTTTATTTCACTTGAGAAATTCAATATAATTCGATAGAACAATATTCTTTTGCCATCATTCTTAATCAATTTTGATTTTCTGTCATGGAAACCTCTGATAAAAAATCTCATTGAAATTGAAACCCCACACCATGTTAAAAAAAAAGCCACAACCTGTAAAAATGATTACCCTGCAATTCTATATAATTTTTTTCTAAAAGTCCCTTCGAGAAATGTTCTCATCCCTGAAAACTCTTAATATCGTGTTCTTAATTCAATTTTCTCCATCAATAAATCGACAGCTTTGTGACAACGAAACTTCTTCACACACCTTCTTCTTATAATGTTGCTGGCTGTGCTTTCAATATTTTCTCACCACAAGTTACATCAGCATCAGGCTTTTTATCTCATCCCTGGTCTTCATCAGATCCTGCCTCGGTTGAATTACTGCTAAATATAGAAACTGAGCACTGGAAACATATAAAATCAATACTATTTTGCGATTTTCCGAAATGGAACGTCGATGTTGTATAGATTTGACAGCCAGCCAACCCAGACATCAAGGATAACAACAACAACAGCAGTCAGTAAAAGGAATATTTATACATTTTCGTCGTATAGTCCTTGTTGTCGCTGGCATTGTATAGTCCTGGTGTAACATTGTCTGCCGAGTTTCAAGAGCAAGGGAACATACATTTGTAACTGTGTTTAACACCATCAACACGGAATCCTTAGACGTTTAGGGAAGACCCGAACCATACGTATATATATATAGGAATGTATGTATATCCGCTAAGAACAACGACAACAGTAGGTACACTATACCTATACACCATTCCAAGTTCCCTGGGATGACATAACAGCCAAGTAGTGTTATGCAGTAGGATCAGAGAATATGTGTGGGAGGGAGTCGTGCTCCTGTAACAATCGCTCTGGTTGTGGCAAGGTCCCTTGGGTGAGATGTCAGCCACTTTGTTGCCACCAGTGAGTGTCGGGCTCATGGATGGAGAGTTGATGAGCAGTGACTGTAGAGGCATGCCAAGAAGAAGGTATACCAGGGCGAATGATTACCAACGTTGTAGGAAAAGAGTGAACTTTGAAAAGTGAATGAATGTCGTCATCTTTCCTAGAGGATGCGTGCGTTTAGGATGAGATGGGAACGAGTTGCAAAGCAAGGTCGGATAGACAAATCGATAATTACATATACCCGGGAAGAGATTAAGACAAAAGAGATTGACATTGGAAACTCTTCTTTGTCCGCGCTGGGTTGTTATTCTCTGTCTGTTCTGTTGGTTTGATTGTGTCATATTCATCTGATGACCTTGAGTTATTGGCTATAACAACACCAAACCAATCGATAGTTTGACAAACTATTATAACTAACAGCAAAGTTGATCCTTTGATACGAACGAACAGTTGAATTAGTTCCTTTGGTTTGTTTGTTTAGCTTTTCATGCTTTTCATCCGATGTCCTTCCGGTGTTATTAGCAGGAAGGATAAAGCGTGTTGAATGATTTATGGTTGTCATTTTGGACAAAGTTAATTGATGGGAAGGGATTAAAATATAGATAAAAAAAAAGATGAAATAAATTACAGAAGCAGAAGCAGTCGGAAAAAAGTTGTTTGTTTCCGGTGCGAAAAAGATATTACGGTTTGTTTTGCAAAGAAGAAAAATCATTAGAAAAAGAAAAGACTTCTAATGTTTTGAAAAAAATAGATTTTCGTTGGAGAAAAGATAGCAAGAAAAAACTTTTTTTATAAATGTCCAATGAAAAAAAAATTAAAATTATGGGTTTTATTGAAAACCCAATAAAGTTGGTATTAGATAAGATTAAATTATAAATAAGTTCTTTATTTTTTCCATAAAAAGTTTAACAAAGTTATTTCCTTAGAATAAGAAAATGGCAAAATACTGCCGTCTGATATGACATTTCATATCAATTAATAAAGAATTACAAGAAATGTAACAAAAAAATAATTAAAATAATGAGAAGGTATTAAGTTAATGATTTTCGTTTTAATAAATGAGGAAATTCATGTTAATTAAAAAATTTTGATGATTTGAAACATAATAATAAAAGTTGTCACTATAAAATAAAGTTTAAAACAAAATTATCATTTTTAGTGATTTGACACACAAAAGTAATTTTACAGCTATTTAAAAAAATTTCAACATAAAAAAACAACAAACTAAAGATTAAATAACTAAACAAACTATCGACTTTATTAAGGAAGACATGTTACATTAAGAACGTGCATGACAGCAATATCTATATGATGGCTCTTAGCCAGCCGACTGCTCCATTTAAGATTTCATGATCGCGTTGCAATGATAAAATAACTTTTTTGGAAGTATGACCGACGAATTTCCTGTAAAAAGTTGGTATGGTATTATTCGACAGCACTATAATTACAGATTTTCTGTAAAAAACTGACCCGAAAGTAAAAAATTAACAAAAAAAAAATTATTTAAAAAAATTTGGTGTAGGAACAAAATTTCATATCTCAGGATTTAACTGTTGTTTAATCAACTTAATTTAAACGTAATTATAAAGGTTCATATTTCTACTAAAAACAAAGTTTTAAGCATTATTTAAGAAATTTTTATTAACATGTGGTAGGTTATTAAAAAAAAATCGATAAAAAATGATGGCAACACTGAGTGTAAAATTTTATGATAATAAAATTTTTGGTAAAATTTTGGTTTAAATTGCATTCAAATCCAAATATCTTACGGGTGTGCACTCACTTTTGACGTTCACTGTATAGCTATATTATGTAGGTAAGGCTAGTTTTGTGCCAGACCATCAACAGAGCTATGAATGAAGAGTGTGATGCAGAAAATATGAAGAAATCTCTGTACCGAACTTGCTTTCAGAAAGCAAAATCACTGTTGGAAACCGAAGGACTTTTCCATCAACATAGTGGTAGAGCGATGAAGCCAACGCAGTGATGACTAGAAAAAATAATTATGTAAAGAAATTTTAAATGAACGAAAAATTGCCCGATATTACAATTGAAGAAGTGAGGGTGGCGGAGCTGTGAAAAATTAATAAAATTGAAAAGCGATACCCTCTGAATTTTGGAAAAAGAAGGGAGACAACGGACGTAGACGGCTCAGAGTTCTAAGCTCCATGATCTTATCAGCGGTTACCTAATCAATGCTAAATCAATTACCTTTTCACTCATAATAACAAGGGGAATTGAAATACGCGATACTGCCATAGATACCGTTCAATAAAGCTGACTTAATACATCATGAAGATAATTGGGCGGGTATTGCATTGACATTTTCGAAAAAAATAATAAAGCTATCTGATGAGCAGCGCGTGACACCATTCAGAATGTATAAAAATCAAAATGGAAAAACATCCGAATAGAAAAACTTCATAATAGAAAAAAGTTAAATGCTCTGCAGGAGTCACTGAAAATTTCTTACCAGAAGTTGGCATAACGAAATGTGTTGCGTCCTTTTTCATTTACTGGAAGAGAAGGTGAGAGACTTAAAATTTTTATTCAAAAGACTGACAACTCTGCCCATTTTCTGATTCACTTAAGTCTGCTCCGGACATTTCTTAGAATGGAACAGTGCTTCTCAAATACTAAAATTTTAAATATCTTGGATCTATGATCAATTACAAAGCATTTTGTGATGACGATATCAATCATTGCTACGTAAGCGTAGGTTGCGTAAAGTGGCGTGAGAACTCAGCTATCCTGTGTGACCGAAAAATCCCTTTAAGCTAAATGAAAAACTCTAGGAGCGCTAACATACAGTTCACAATGTTAGACAAGAAATATTAGGGCGAATGGACAGCGATTGAGAAAAATATGATGCTTCGCTTGACAGCAAGAGTGACAAATCTTTATTCAATTTGAAGTAAGCGGATCCGTAGAAAACTTCGCATCAAAAATACCATCGTGAATAAGACACAGCACGACAAATTAAGCTGGTGCTACTGTCGTGCATACCTACTAAAGAGAGACGCTGAGATCATACAACTTTTTGTTACAATCACGCATGATAAGTAGGCCGATAAGAACTCCTTTAAAGAAATGCCACAAGCAGCGTTCAGTTGGCCTAAGACGAGTAACAGTTCATAACCTGGAAACCTCCAGACGTTTTCTGAGGTCAACCTAACGAACCAGCGAATCTGTTAGTGAAGTGAAGTGAGAAAATTGTGATCCTATTCAAGATCATAACATCGTCGGAAAAGAGTTACAACCTTACAACGGACTTACATATAGTTACAATTCATTAGTCTGGTATTTCTTTTTTTATAAAGTAGATACTTCATTAAATAGAAAATCATCGGACTCAACTAACAAAGGAAAACATGACAAACATATAGAAAAGCGAGCAACAATATAAATGTTCAAGTATCTTCTTCTAAACCTTAAAACTAATCCTGTTCGTTATACCATGTCATTAATGTTTTTATATTAAACCATTCCCTATAGCTTCCCAGCATGACTTTCCAGACCAGAGAATTCTTAACAATCTCTTTTGGCAGCAGACAAATTACAAACTTTTCGTGAGAAAGTTCACCAAGTTCCCCACAAGAACTTCATACTCACTCTTTGCACGAGCACTTAGCAATCCAATCCAATTGAAGTCATTCATATATAACCATCAGACCCAGTAGTATATGTATCTAGATTTTAAATAATTCCTCTTAACCATAAAAGCGCAAAAAGATGCCTTTCAAATCTATGCTCCAATCCAATGCTCCAATAACTCTTTATATATATATACAAATTTACAAGAGCTACCAATTTACTATTAAAAAGTAGGCCATGTAATAGCCAACATCCAAA
>OX578274.1:59827190-59854115 GCA_951217065.1 Baccha elongata
GGTCTAACAACGAGCATGTTATAATCGTCCTTTCTCACCTTCGGTATTGACAGAACATACAGGAGCATTGAATTGTTCGCATAGACTGACGGAGTTCCAAATTCGATTGCTTCAATTTCATTTTCATAAGGCAGTGTCTCAAACTCGTTTATCAGCATATTAATCTCATCATGGTTCAGTAAGTTTGTGTTGATAATACCACTTTTTGCCATCTGACAAGCTCTTACGATTTCGTTTACCTCTTCTTTGATAAGTAGGACCTGATGGATGATGTCCTGTTCAAACTTTTGGATATCGGCCACCATTATTTCGTGATTCGAATTGTCGATAACCCAGTTGATTTTTCTTGTCATGTCTTCTATAACGTGTGAGACCTTTTCATTCAGTTTGTACTGTTGGTTATTATTTTCCACAATTTCTTGTTGGCTTTGTAAGATTTTGTTCCAATCTGGCGCATCTGGATTTCCTGCAACCCATTTCAGTGCTGAGCCAATCCATTCAATGGACCTTGGTTTTCGCAGTGGCTTGGCTTTCAGTAGCTGGATGCGATCCGTTATTTGAGTTAGATGAAAGCTTACCAGCTGCTTCCTGTCTAGATCCCTGAAGTTTTTCTTAATGGAGTCAGTCAGCTCATCTAGTTGACGCTCGAATTGACCCAGGTCGATGACATGGATGAGGTTAAAGTTGCCGTTGATTATCCAGGCTTTACTCTCTTTAATCGAAACAAGTGGTGATGTGTATGGAAATAGTTGTAGGCTTTGGACTCTTGTTAGGCAGGTTAAGCAGGTAAGTCTGTAATTTAATCATTCGTATAAAGACATCTTAATTAAAATGTATATTATTAATGTTAATTTGGAGAAAAGATTTTTCTGTTACAGTAAAAAAAGGTTTGGAATACATTTTACATATAGTTATAATTTATAATGCAATTACAATGCAAGTGAGAATATTAAGATACATAACGAGAAAGCTCTTTTTTTTATAATAAATTTGTGATTAAAATAATTTATAAAAGCATTTTGAAATACAGTATAGATGTACAATATATTTAAGGATATATTATCCTTTTTTTTCTTTTTTTTTTTTTTTTTTTTTTTTAATGATTTAGGTTTTTAATGTGGGTTTTATGTACCCTTCTGCCAGTTGATGTTGTGACAGTTACTTTATTATTCTTTGCCACTATTTCCTTTCGGAAAAGAGGCTTATTTTTTGCTTTTATGCCTTTAGTGGCTGTATAAATAATTTCGCCTTTTTTATAATTTTTAGGCTGTGTTCTTTTTTTGTTTCTATGGAGAATTGTTTCTCTTTGTTTTTTATGAATTTGACATTTTAGTTGTTTGTTGACTTTGGTGCGGAAATCGATTAGATTTTGGTAATTAATTTTCTGACTTCTTTCGAAAAAAATGTCGCTGGGCTTGCGCTTAGTAACAGAATGGATGGTTCTATTATACCTGTCCACTGCTATGCTAATTAATTCTTTCAGTCGAAGGTCTTTATGCTCTTGCTTGAGGCATCGGAAGATTTCTAATATTGTCGAATGAAATCTTTCGACTTGACCATTGACTTCAGATCGGCGCACTGGTGTGTTATATAATTTTATGCCTAACATTTTAATGAAATTGATTATGATAGGGCTGAGAAAACTACTCTCATTGTCTGTGACCAACATTTCAGGTGCTGTAAAGTAATGAAGAATTTTGATGATCTTCTCTCGGAGGTGTAAGACGGATCTGTTCTTGATGTGGAACAGTTTACCAAATTTTGAAAATTTATCAATACAGCTAATGAACTTTTCATTTTGTATTTCGACTATGTCTAAATGAAGAATTTGACAAGGATAAGAAGGAACAGGAGTTGGTTGGAATTCCGGATGAATCGGATGTCTATCATATTTATTGATGTTACAGACATCGCATGTTTTGGTGTACTTTTTTACCAAACTGTTCATCCGTGGGAAATAATATTTCTCCAACAATTTCTCCTTATTCTCACGAGGATTTCTATGAGCTCGTTTGTGTTCACTCATGATCAGTTCGCAAATTCTGTTTTCGTTTCGTACGTCTTCAACTACTCTTTGGGTGATTCTAAGTTTATATCTTGTAAAGTTATCTAAGTAAATTTCCTGTAATAAGGTCAAACAATTTTCGGGTATTTTAATCCCGTTTACAACATTTGGATTTAGTTTTTGTTTTAATAAAGCCGTTAAATTTTCTCTATTTGGGTCCGAAATAGCTATGTAGTAACGGAAGTAACCTGGATGAGGCTCTTCTTGGGCTTCTAGTCCCCGTCCCACTTTGACAATAATCTGATTACGAAAAACATTGATTGGGGCTTCCACGTGTGGGATAAGATCTGTACCATCTTGATCGGCACTATGAACAGTGGAACTTGACGATCGAGCTTCTTCAGCTGTTTCAGTAGTATTATCGTTCACGGGCTCATCTGCATCAACAGTGGCAGCATCACTACTACAGTTCTCTATTGCAGTTTCGGTTGATTCGTTATCAGTTAAAATCTCACTTGGTGCCGTCTCAGTGCGTTCTGAGTCGGTCAAGTGATTGACTTCAGTTTTTAACCTTGACAGAGCATCTGCGACTACATTTGATTTTCCAGGTTTGTAGATAAGTTCGCAGTTGTACTCCTCTATACGAGCCTTCCAGCGTTTCAACTTAGCATTGTGGTTTTTGTTTCCCAATGAAAAAGTTAATGGCTGATGGTCTGTATATATACGAATCTTTCTTGCACCATAGAGATATGAGCGGAGATTGTCAAGTGCCCACACGATCGCCAACATTTCTTTTTCATTTGTGGCATATGCCTCTTCAGTTTTACTAAGGGATTTTGAGATGTAGGCTATTGGGCGATCCTTCCCCCATTCGCCTTGAGAAAGGACAGCACCTATAGCAAAGTTGGATGCATCTGTTGTAAGGTTAAATGTTTTTTCAAAGTCCGGAAAGGCAAGCACCTCAGATGATGTCAACAAAATTTTTAAATCTTTAAAGGCTTGTAACGCTTCGTTGTTCAGATTTATCGAGATACGCTTAGATTCGTTAGCCCTAACCTGGGCATGTTCTCCTCTAGTCAAAATGGTCAAAGGCTTCGCCACTTTTGCGTAATCGCGTATGAATTTTCTATAATAGGACGTAAGTCCCAGGAAGCTTTTTAAGTCTTTAAGAGTTTCAGGAGGTGAGATGGCTTGTATGGCCGATACTTTGCTTGGGTCGGGCTGTATGCCGTGAGGAGTAATTACATAGCCGAGAAATTCTACTTGAGTTTTCATGAATTGTGTTTTTTCCAGATTTACCTTCAGATTTACTGTCCGGAGTCGTTCAAATATAGTGTCAATATTCTTGAGGTGTTCCTCCTCATTTTGGCCAAAAACAATTATGTCGTCAATGTAGACATAACAGATTTTTCCGATAAATTCTTTAAGGACGTCATCGATCATCCTTTGGAAGATCGCTGGGGCGTTTCTAAGTCCAAATGGCAATCTTAGGAATTCATACTTGCCATTCATGGTTGAAAATGCCGTTTTGGCTATATCGGTAGGTTTCATCGGGATTTGATGAAAGCCGGAAGTAAGATCAAGAGTTGTGAAGTACATGGCTTTGCCAAGGCTTGCCAATGTTGAATTGATGTCGGGAATCGGATAGGTATCTGCAATCGTGATGCCGTTAAGGCGTTTATAGTCTATGACAACCCGATATTGCTTTTCGCCGGATGGCTTAGGCTTTTTCGGTACAACCCATATAGGAGAGTTGTACGGGCTCTTAGAAGGACGAATTGTTCCTTCCTCAAGTAAGCTTTTTATCTCCTTTTCAACGACTTCTCTCATACACGCAGGGTATGGGTAACTTTTAGCGTACACGGGTTCGTCTGTACTAGTTCTTATTTCTGCTTTAACGTTTGTTCTGATTACCTCTTTTGTGTCGATTGGTCCAAAAATTGGTTTGTATTTACTAACCATTTCTCGAATTTTTGTTCTGAGACTTTCGGAAAGAGTTTCATCGAGAACAGGATTTATCTGAGCAGAAACTCTAGCCTTCAGAGGAATAATAATACCGGGTTTAAGAGAGAGAGTGTTTTCTTTACGGTCAATTACCGCTTCCAACTCCTTTAATGAGTCATCACCGATAATTCCGTCGAACGACACCAAACCGGGAAGGACGTAAAATGTTAAAATTGTATTATTGCCTATTTTTTCGAAAAACTTACCAGAAATTTTTTTGTTAACTTTAATATTTCCAGCAGCACAACGCACGGAAAATGGTTTCGCTAATTTTGTGGTGTTTTGGTCTATTGATTTTTTTATGAAATTTTTATTGGCACCAGTATCAATGAATCTGGAGCCCCCTTGAGTTATGTACTCTATATATGGAACGCTGGAGAGGCGCCCGTCATAAAATTTATGGTATCCTCAACAGCTTCCTCGACATTTTCTGAGGCTGTTTGCTGATATTCATCAGCGTACCCATCGGATTCATACGCCACATCAGAATTTTCTGAGGATGGCTGATGCTGATATTCATCAGCGTAGCTCTCGGGCTGATATACCATTTCGGTGTGGTATAATCTTTGCTGCTTATTGTTATATTTATTGTGGCGATAGCCTTCCGATCTGGCACCCCTTTTGAATGGGTTACCATAACGAGGACGGTTGATATAGTCAACCTGCCTCGTTTGCACAGAACCCAGCTCCATTTTTTCATGGGGCTTGGGAGCAGTCGGCCTTGGTGGAGGATTATCGTTTCTATAATTTTGGGAAGACCCAGGATGAATAAACTTTCTTGGCGGCACATTGGGCTTGAAATTGTTTGATCTGAAAGACTGATTTACTGGAGCCGTTATTGTGTTAGGAGCGTTGGGGTTGTGTATTGTATTGCTCCTGAAGTTAAGATTTTGAATTTCTAGACAAGCCGTGTAGGCTTCGGGTAAGGTCTTGGGTTTTTGTATGATCAGCATACGAGAAATGTCCCCAGACAACCCACGCACAAAAACATCTAACGCACGATTGCGATAAGTTTCAATCAGTGCGTTCACAGTCTCCTGTGAATAGGTCTCGGTCTTAATCTTATTTATAATAAGAGAAAATTGATGGTTTACGGTTGCGTAAAACTCATCAATCTTTGTCCCCTTCTGGGACAGCTGACCCAATTGGTGCTCAAGGGTCCGTATATCCCTTTTATCCGCATAGTGCAGAGATAAGCATCTTTTGATGGCGTTCCAGTCGTCTTCGAAGATATTATACGAGATCAACGCCGTATCCGCATTCCCACGGATCTTTTGTCTGACATGCTGTAAAATTGCTCTATATATTGGCTTACCTCTGACGATTTTAAAGTCTTTCAAAATCGACTCCACGTTGTGAATCCATGACACATATTGTGTCGGATTCCCATCGAACACTTGCAGTTCTTTTACATTGTCCGGAAGCTTACTGATTTCCTTGAGTTCCGCCTCATTTTTAGGAGATACTAAAGGAGCTTCAGATGGACTAACACTAAAACCAGATGCACTTTCACTGACACTAGCACTAGCAGAATTTTGTTCGAGCGCCACCAGCCTATTTTCGACTTTTTTAATTTGATCGTATAATTGATTAAATCCGCCGGTCAAATCTTGTATGGATTTTTTTATCTCATCCATTATTTAAATTCTTTTAATTATTATTTTTTTTGAACTTATTAACTTTTATAAATTTTTGCGATTTCTTTTTTTTTTGCACAAAATTTCAACAATACAACTTAATAAAGAAAAGATTTATTCTTGATAGTTTTCTTAAACTATTTTTTTCACAATTTCACAAATATTATTTTTTTGAACTTATTAACTTTTATAAATTTTTGCGATTTCTTTTTTTGCACAAAATTTCAACAATACAACTTAATAAAGAAAAGATTTATTCTTGATAGTTTTCTTAAACTATTTTTTTCACAATTTCACAAATATTACAATTATTATTTTCTTTGAATTGCTGCACCAGCATAAAGTTTTTTTTTCTTTTTTTAATTAACGTATTTTCAAGTTGCTCACTCACAATTTAAGCATCATTGTTCTATTCTATTTTAAGTATTCTTTTTTGAGTTTTCCAATTTTTTCAGTTTTCCAATCGTATCTGCGTATTACAAAAATAATTAATTTCTTTTTTATTTTAATCGCGATGGTTCTCAAACGGAAACCGGCGTGCGTGGGAGGTGTCGTGTTAATCCCGTTTAGTTGCAAGCAACCTACTAATGGCACGATCGACCATCACCGTCGTATCCTTTAGCCTATCAGGATATCCACATGTTCCCATGTGTATGCGGAATTTCGTGACATTGGCCTCAAAATGGTCAACTGTGTTCCCATGTGAACAGCGACTTGCACTCCTTAAGGAGCGTATTGGGCTTGTCAACAATCCTTAGGCGAAAAGGATACCGTTTTGCAGCCGGTCCCTGCTCGGGCGCCACTTAATGATTTGCGGAAGGCATATCTTAAAAAAATATCGAACGCCAGCCCGGAGGCTGGCCCAACGGTTCGTACTTATTAAATAAAACGAGATAGATTAAATGATACAAGTTTATTAAGTTCAACTTTACTCTATTGCGGTCACCAAAAGACTAACTGCCTAACCCACCTATTCGTAGTTAGCTGCCTGGCCAATCAAACTGCTGACCAGGCTATTTCCCATATCGTTGGTCTTCGTATATCGAATATCCGTTCATGCATATGCAGTCGATGCAGTTATGCGTTCACCTATTCATAGTTAGCTGCCTGGCCAATCAAACTGCTGACCAGGCTATTTCCCATGCATTCATTTCAGTTCATCGACATTCGAACGGGATCGTCTTTCCGAGGTCAATGTCGCTGGCGTGTGTTAACTATAATAATAATAATAATAATAATAATAATAATAATAATAATAATAATAATAATAATAATAATAATAATAATAATAATAATAATAATAATAATAATAATAATAATAATAATAATAATAATAATAATAATAATAATAATAATAATAATAATAATAATAATAATAATAATAATAATAATAATAATAATAATAATAATAATAATAATAATAATAATAATAATAATAATAATAATAATAATAATAATAATAATAATAATAATAATAATAATAATAATAATAATAATAATAATAATAATAATAATAATAATAATAATAATAATAATAATAATAATAATAATAATAATAATAATAATAATAATAATAATAATAATAATAATAATAATAATAATAATAATAATAATAATAATAATAATAATAATAATAATAATAATAATAATAATAATAATAATAATAATAATAATAATAATAATAATAATAATAATAATAATAATAATAATAATAATAATAATAATAATAATAATAATAATAATAATAATAATAATAATAATAATAATAATAATAATAATAATAATAATAATAATAATAATAATAATAATAATAATAATAATAATAATAATAATAATAATAATAATAATAATAATAATAATAATAATAATAATAATAATAATAATAATAATAATAATAATAATAATAATAATAATAATAATAATAATAATAATAATAATAATAATAATAATAATAATAATAATAATAATAATAATAATAATAATAATAATAATAATAATAATAATAATAATAATAATAATAATAATAATAATAATAATAATAATAATAATAATAATAATAATAATAATAATAATAATAATAATAATAATAATAATAATAATAATAATAATAATAATAATAATAATAATAATAATAATAATAATAATAATAATAATAATAATAATAATAATAATAATAATAATAATAATAATAATAATAATAATAATAATAATAATAATTGTTTCGGCGACAATCTCGTATGATGGCACACGTTGAAATAATTAGACTTTAAGATTTTTATAGTTTTTTTTATAGATTTTTTATAGATTTTTATAGATTTACAAAAATAAATTACTTAATACTCAAAAAAAGACTAGCAACATTTTGTTGGCAAAAAAAGAAAAAAAGCTAAACTTTGCAAAAAAAGAAAATCAATTGACGAGGTTGAAAGCGCTTGAATGAATGAGGATTTTTGTTCTGTCTTTTTGACATTTATACATGACAGTGACATGACAGAAGGACATGTTTGAAAAATGAAAAATGCGGGTGAGTTCGTGCATACTGGCAATTTAGTACTTTTCAATAAGAGTGCACTCAATGGTGCAATGAAAATTGAACCAAAGTGCCAATATGCACGAACATTACTGCCCGCCTTGGCGAGATGCGCAAAAAAAAAAACTATTTAAATAAAGTAAGCGTAAAAACTAAAATTTTGATAGGCATTTATTAAGATTTAGTCTTTTGGCAAAAGGCATAGCTTTACAATAGGCCGTGTTAACTCCCCATGTTGGGTTTTAACCGTCCGCGTCGCCACCCTCACCCTACCATCAGCACCGGGGTGTACATTGGTTACACGCCCTAAGCGCCACTCAGTGGAAGGTAAGTTTTCATTTTTAACAACTACCAAATCATCTACCTTGACATTTTCTTGAGGGTATTTCCACTTGCACCTCTGATGCAACTCTTTTAAATACTCCTCTTTCCATCTGCTACAAAATTGCTGATGGAGGAATTTCACTTTTTCCCATCGATTGATCAATGATAAATTTTGGTTGGTAATATTGGGTTCAGGAAAGGTTAAAATTGGACTTCCACGCAATAAATGACCGGGTGTCAATGCCAACAAGTCGGATGGGTCATTTGACATTGCTGAAATAGGGCGAGAATTCAGACACGCCTCAATACGTGCTAAAATAGTGGCAAACTCCTCAAAGGTGAATTTGGTACAAGCTCCTAGTTTCCTAAAGTGGTTCTTAAAGCTCTTTACACCGGCTTCCCATAAGCAGCCCATGTGTGGAGCCCCTGGAGGAATAAAATTCCACTTAAGACCCTGAATACCATATTTCGCACTAGTTTCTTGAGGGATGGAAGAGATAAATTTCTTAAACGTTTTCTTCAACACAGTATCAGCTCCGATGAAATTCGTCCCGTTATCAGAAAACACCTCCTTTGGTAGACCTCGTCGTGCTGTAAACCTAGCAAATGCTGCTAAAAATACTTCTGATGACAAATCGCTAGCTGCCTCAAGGTGAAAAGGGGCCTGCAAAGTCAATTCCTGTAAACGTAAAGGGAGGTGAGAAAGTACATCTTTCTGGAGGTAAAGCCGCCATCATTTGCTTACTTAATTTTTTTTTATGAATAATACAAGTCTTGCACTGACGTATGCATAATTTGATGAGATTTTTTAATTTCGGGACCCAAAAACATTGACGAACTAACCGGAGCATAAGAGAATTGCCTCCATGGATTGAAATTTCATGGATAAAGCGAATCAGTAGAGTGGAAAATCTTGATTTGTATGGCAAAATGATGGGATATTGCTCGTTATATGAAAGATCTGATTTTGTGATTCGACCAATAACTCTAAGCAACCCCTTGACATCAAAGAATGGGTTGAACGACAAAATTGAACTTTTCAAGGGAATGGGTTTGTTGCATCGCAACATGGTTTCAACGGTTAAAATTTAAACCTAACTTAAAGATAATTAGCCATCAGGAATTTCTCTTGCCAAAAAATGCAAAACACCGACGGCACTACAAATTAACATCATTTATCATGGCATAATAAGTCTCCAATTATCATCGCATACCCAAAATTGCAGCAAAAGTAACCACACCTTGTAGGAGTCAACACAGCAAGTCTCCAAAATAAAAGAGAAACTTTGGGACTGTAGCTCCTCCCCAATGCGATGTTTTCAAATCTATGATCGATCAGCTGTGGAGGATCTGCAAGATGATGTGCAGCGAGAAACTTAGAAGAAGAACATCTATGAGGTCAATGATCTGTAACCGAATCAACTGTAACAAAATCATGCGATAAGAGGTTTCTTGAAATAAAATTGGAAAGCTGTTAATCAGTTCGATCTACGGTTCTATCAACACAAATCCATACTTCTGTTCGTCTCTCAAATACAGAAATAAAAAAACGATTTTATTTAGATTCAAAAAATAACGACTTCAATTTGTTTTATTTTGGTGGTTTACTTTGGCAAAGACTAATTGTTTTCTGGTTTTTTTTTTGCGTTCAATCGGCGCTTGTTCCACTTCTTTTATTTTTTGAGTGCCCATTTTGCACTGTCATTTTGAGGGTTCCGACGGCAATCTACGAATTTGAAATCCGCGACAGTTCTTCGACTGCGGTAGAGAAAAGTGATTTTCTTTTTATTTTGCGAGTGTCCTTGCGATACATTGTGGTCCTTCGAGCCGGATTTAAAGGATCTTAAAAAGGATCAGTGCTAAATACTTTAAAAAACTAAAAAAATTACATTAAATTGACTGTGTATTTAAAAGATCCACGTGGAGTGCGTAGATGGTTTAAAATAAAACCTATAGACAATCGCTTATGAAGTGCGTCGTGTAAAGGATATTTTTTATTGACTATCTACGGTTGGTTTTATCTTGGAGAAATCTGGATTTGAAGAATCTACAACGAGGGAGCAACGCATAACTGTACAGGTGTGTGGCATTTTTATTATAATAATTATTCTTAATAAATTAAATCATTGATCCTCCTTGATCTAATTATACTTAAACCTTAATAAAAATATTTTAATTTGTTGTGTGTTCTTCGGGGTTTTTATTTTTTGTTGCTTTCAAAAATGAGTAAACCAAAGGTTCCAAATTTAATCGATGCGATTCAAACTATTGCTCAAGATATCGATGCTGATTATAACGCATATAGTAATTTAACAACAACAAAAAAGTCAGTTTATATGATTGAGGCGCGTTTGGCAAGTTTGCAAGGAGCCTTTGATGAAGCTAACATAATTCATCAGAAAATCGTTGAAGCCCCAACTGAGGAAGCAAAAGTAACCTACATAAAGGATCTTATTTTTCATAAATTAAAAGAAACTTTCTTTGCCTACTCAAGTGACCTTAAAGAACATTTAGCTAGCAGCGAGAGTCAAAGTCTTCTCAACAAATCTCTAGTTAGCACACACACCCCGTCGGTAGAATTAAAACTTCCTCTTATGAAAATTCCCACGTTTGATGGTTCGTTAAAAATGTGGCCTGAATTCAAAGGATTGTTTGAAGGTATGATAAATAAAAATTCGTCTATATCTGATGCACATAAACTGCAATATTTAAAGGGAAATTTAACTGGTGAAGCGGCGCGTATTCTTCGAAACACAGATACGAATTTTGAAGCTGCATGGGCGTTGCTAGTTAAACGTTTTCAAAATATTCGTTTACTGAAAGACAATCAGTTTAAATTACTTTTTGAGCAACATCATCTTACTGTAGAATCGTCAGATGATCTTAAATTATTGTTAGACACGACAAACGAAGCACGACAATCGCTCAAAAATATGGGAGTACCTATTTATTCATGGGAAGATGTTCTTATTTTCCATACGGTACAAAAACTTCCATGTACAACTCGTGTGCTTTGGGAATCTCATATTTCCACTCATGTAGACTACCCAAAGTACAGCGTTTTAGAAGATTTCATCCTTATGAGATCGCGAACCTTGGATGTCATTGGGGAATCCTCATCAGGTTTAAATCAACATAAAGCTAAAAAACCAGGCACAGTGCGAGTTCATAACTCAACAATTAACACAAAGTGTTCGCTGTGTCACGGTCAACATTCAATTCGTTATTGCTTCAAATTTAAAGCGTTTAACGTATCAAAAAGACAGGAATTTGTAAAGAAAAACAAATTATGTTTCAATTGCTTGTCAAGTGCGCATATTATTCAAAACTGCACAAGCACTTTCACGTGTACTACGTGTCATCAAAAGCATCATTCTTTACTGCATTATACCGAACCAGCTAAAGCAATGCATGCTAGTGAATACGCTCCAATAGGAGCTGTTCAAAACTCAAATAAACCAGCATCTTCTTCTGCTAATATAATTCAATCAAGGTCATCAGAGAACCCTGTATCCCCCGTCGGAATGGCTTCATCATACAACGCGTCTTTAGCCGAAAACATTCAAGTACCTGTTCTTCTGGCTACGGCCCTCATCCAGGTGTTGACACCTGCTGGCCAACCGTTGCTGTTGCGAGCTTTATTAGATCCTGGATCAGAGGCGTCCTTTATAACTGAATCGGCCACTCAACTTTTAAAATTAAAAAAGGAAAAGAGCTGCGTTAACATTCATGGTGTAGGTGAAACCAACACAAGCACCACCAAATACAAAACCACGTTCACTATTGTATCTAACGTGAACAAACATTTTAGCTTACAACTTAGTGCTTTGATCTTACCTAAGCTAACAGCTGTGCTTCCAACGCACCATATTCCTTGTGCTAACTGGAGTCATCTTCAAAATATTGAACTTGCTGATCCAAGGTTCTTCAAACCAAGTAAAATCGATATTTTACTGGGCAGTGATGTTTATCCTTCTATTATCCTTGAATGTATTATAAAAGGAGAGCCTGGTACTCCTATGGCTCAAAAGACGGAATTAGGATGGGTGCTTTCTGGAGGCATTTCATCCATAAACCAACCAAATATAACATCTTTGCATATAACAACTGAACCTCAAAACTTGGACAGTTTGCTTCTTAGATTCTGGGAACTTGAAGAAGTACACAACCGGAAATTACTTTCACCAGAGGAAGTAAAGTGTGAAAGTTATTATTGTAGAACCCATGAACGTCAACTGGACGGAAAATATGTCGTCCAACTTCCTTTTAAGGAAGGAACACATCCTTCGATAGGTTGGTCACAAAAGTCCGCGCTTGTAAGATTTTTACAGTTGGAAAGAAAATTCCAATCGAGTCCGTCATATCACGAAGAATATAAAAAGGTGTTTACTCATTATAAACAACTTGGGCATATGACAGAAGTAAGTCCAAAGGAATTAATTTCTCCTCACTATTTTCTTCCCCACCACGCAGTGATAAAAGAATCTAGCTCAACCACAAAGCTGCGAATTGTTTTTGATGCTTCTTGCAAAACTGCAGATGGAACGTCCTTAAATGACCATCTTTTCGTTGGGCCAAGATTGCAAGCTGACATCTTTGATCATATTGCTCGGTTAAGAAGGCATAAAATCGGATTTACAGCCGATATCACTAAAATGTACAGGCAAATCTGGGTTCCGCCTGCGGATTCACTCTACCAACTCCTTTTATGGCGAGATGACGAGGGAGGTGAAATAAAGATGTACCGTCTAAACACAGTTACTTTTGGAACTGCCTGTGCACCATATCTAGCCATCCGAACGCTTCAACAACTTGCGGCTGATGAACGAGATGACTACCCTATCGCATCGAAAATTGTAATGCAAAACTTTTACGTTGATGACGTAATTCATGGCGCAGATTCCGTAGAAGAAGCTTTGGAAATGCAATCTCAACTAAAAGCGATGTTGAATAAAGGAGGTTTCCCATTACGAAAGTGGGTCAGTAACCATGAGGAGCTATTGACATCCGTCACAACAGAGGAGAGAGAGATGAAAATACCATGGTCATTTGACGAGAACAATGCGATAAAAGCACTAGGTATCCAGTGGAATCCTGTAAAGGATGTTTTCACTTTTCAATTATCCCTTCCAGAATGGAAGAAGAATACAAAGCGTATTATTTTATCAGATCTTGCTCGCCTTTACGATCCAATGGGTTGGATAGCACCTTGCGTCATCGTTGGAAAAATCTTAATGCAAGACATCTGGAAAGAAAACAAAGCTTGGGATTCTGAACTCTCAATAACCATCGTTTCCGCCTGGAATAAATTAAAGGGCGAATTAAGTTCTTCAAAGGCCATCGAAATACCACGTTGGATTAATCTCACCACTCGATCAATCGTCGAGTTACACGGGTTTTGCGCTGCCTCCGAGAAAGCATATGCTGCCACAATATACCTTCGAAGTACGAATGGGAATGACAGTTTCGTAAATCTTATCGTTTCAAAGACTAGAGTGGCACCTCTTAAAAATAAATCATTAGCTCGTTTGCAACTTTGTGGAGCTTTATTGCTGGCACACGTTTTGGTGCATACTATAAAAACGATGGAACTTCAATCTGCAAAGGTATTTGCGTGGTGTGATTCTCAAATCACACTTGCTTGGATTAAGACTGCACCATACACAAGAACTACGTTTGTTGCCAACCGAGTAGCAGAAATCCAGGAGCTGACGGATCCTAATTGTTGGAACTACATCCCTTCTAAGGATAATCCTGCAGACATTGCGTCGAGAGGAATTTCTCCGAATGAACTTATCAAAAACGACCATTGGTGGCATGGACCTACATTTTTGAAAACTTTCGAGGAGAAACACTATCCGCCATATGAAATAAAATCCACCGACCTTGAAACAAAAGCGTCGAGGATTTTAAAAACCAAAAATGTTTTGATAGCATCTAGGTACCCAATTGTAAATATTTTTCAGCTCTGCGTTCACTTCTGCGCTTTCGAAACTAACCAACTTCTTTTTAACCGTTTTTCATCCTTAAACCGATTATATAGAACGACGGCATATTGGCGTCGGTTCCTAACAAACTTGAGGTTTAAGGCAAAAAAGATACCAACTCGCATGTCCGGACCATTGTCAATCGATGAATTATCTTCAGCTCGTCTACGATTAATTATCCTCGTACAGGAAGAATTTTTTAGTAAAGAACTGTCACAGCTAATCAAAGGTCATACTGTCTCTATGAAAAGCAAATTGGCAAGGCTTTCACCACTCATTGACGATAAGGGAATTATTCGAGTTGGAGGTCGGTTGGAAAATGCTGATTTACCTTATTCGCAGAAACACCCAATAATATTACCGTCGACCAACTTCTTAACATCACTCATCGTCCATGACACTCATTTGAAGTCTTTACACGGCGGTCAGCAATTAATGATGGCAACTCTGCGATCTGAATATTGGATTCTTCAACTTAAAAACACTGTCAAAGGGTGCATACATAAATGTCTAAAATGCTACAGATTCAAAGCAACGACAATGCAACAAAAAATGGGTTCCTTGCCAGCGCCACGAGTTACCCAAGCGCGACCATTTCAAACTTCTGGAGTGGACTATGCTGGTCCTGTGCAACTAAAAGCATGGAAGGGTCGATGCAGTAAGATAACAAAGGCGTACATAGCCATTTTTATATGTTGCTGTACAAAAGCAGTACATTTGGAGCTTGTGAGCGATTACACCACATCTACATTCCTCGCAGCTTTTAAACGCTTCACTGCTCGTCGTGGAATTTGTTCAAACCTGTACAGTGACTGTGGGACAAATTTTAAAGGAGCATCAAATGTTCTGGATTCAGAAAGGTCGCACATGTCAAAGAAATGGACAGAGGAGATTGCACTTCTAATGCAAGCCAATGGTACTCACTGGCATTTCAATCCCCCTGCTGCACCTCATTTCGGTGGTCTTTGGGAGACAGGTGTAAAATCCATGAAGTACCACTTAAAACGGATCATTGGACATTACACTCTGACGTTTGAGGAATATTCGACGATACTAGCGCAAGTTGAAGCTTGTCTGAATTCACGTCCACTCTGCCCTATGACGGAAGATCCAGATAACCTATCAATTTTAACACCAGGACACTTTTTAATCGGGTCAGCTTTAAACACCACACCGGAAAGGGACTTAACGGAAACGAACCCAAATTATTTGGACAGATGGCAGCTCATGCAGAAAATACAACAAGACATTTGGAAAAAATGGAAGGCTGAATATTTGGTTCGATTACAACAGCGCCCTAAATGGCTCACACCAAACGTCGAACTTAAGATTGGACATTTAGTGCTCCTATCTGATGAACACACGCCTCCTACGCTTTGGCAGCTTGGCAGAATTACGGACACACATCCAGGAGCAGATGGAAAAATTCGTGTCGTTACAGTTAAAACTGCAACCACTTCGTTTAAGCGTCCAATAGCAAAACTTTGTTTTTTACCAATGCTAAACGAATCATTTCCACCCACACACACACATTAACAACATTTTTTTAATATTTCAACTAAAACTTAATTTTAATAAGCTTAATCTATCTATCTGAACTAAAACTAATATCGTTATAATCTCCTATTGCCACACACCATTCACCAAACATACCTATTTTTTTTTCTTCTTTCATGTATCCAACATTCGCATTCTGAGGATCAATTATCTCATGCCTCACATATCGGGCAGATGAATTTTGATGACATCAACTGAATTCTCGGCGGCCCGGCAGGATGTTGCATCGCAACATGGTTTCAACGGTTAAAATTCAACGGTAAAAATGTTATCTTTAAGTTAAAAGATAATTAGCCATCAGGAATTTCTCTTGCCAAAAAATGCAAAACACCGACGGCACTACAAATTAACATCATTTATCATGGCATAATAAGTCTCCAATTATCATCGCATACCCAAAATTGCAGCAAAAGTAACCACACCTTGTAGGAGTCAACACAGCAAGTCTCCAAAATAAAAGAGAAACTTTGGGACTGTAGCTCCTCCCCAATGCGATGTTTTCAAATCTATGATCGATCAGCTGTGGAGGATCTGCAAGATGATGTGCAGCGAGAAACTAAGAAGAAGAACATCTATGAGGTCAATGATCTGTAACCGAATCAACTGTAACAAAATCATGCGATAAGAGGTTTCTTGAAATAAAATTGGAAAGCTGTTAATCAGTTCGATCTACGGTTCTATCAACACAAATCCATACTTCTGTTCGTCTCTCAAATACAGAAATAAAAAAACCATTTTATTTAGATTCAAAAAATAACGACTTCAATTTGTTTTATTTTGGTGGTTTACTTTGGCAAAGACTAATTGTTTTCTGGTTTTTTTTTTCGTTCGATCGGCGCTTGTTCCACTTCTTTTATTTTTTGAGTGCCCATTTTGCACTGTCATTTTGAGGGTTCCGACGGCAATCTACGAATTTGAAATCCGCGACAGTTCTTCGACTGCGGTAGAGAAAAGTGATTTTCTTTTTATTTTGCGAGTGTCCTTGCGATACAGGTTTCTTTTCCAATAGTAAAGAATGTTCCTTGGGATAATGAGCACTTTGTGCCAGCATTATTAAACGATTTTTTGCAAATTCTAATTCTTGGTGCGAAACGTCAAGAGAATCATTGGTGAAACATTGATTGCGCCTTTTTGAGGCCTTGTAAATAAAACGTAAAATATACGAAATAACGCGTAATGCACGTGGCAGTGTAGAAAAACGGTCAAGGATGTCTTCATGATTTTGCTGAACTACCAAAGAGACAACAGGTTTTTGTTCGAGATCGTCAACACAAAGGGGGGATGGCAATGAAATAGGCCATTGGGCAGTAGGCTCACAGAGCCATGAAGGCCCTTTCCACCAAAGTGTATTAAACCTCAATTCAGAGGGCTTCAAACCTCGGGTGGCTAAGTCCGCTGGATTGTCTCCCGATTTGACATGTCTCCAAGAAGCATTTCCGACATTGTCCAGAATCTCACTTTTGCGATTAGCGACAAATGTTTTCCAGACGCAGGGTGGCTTCTTAAGCCAAGCTAAAACGATGGATGAGTCTGTCCACAAAAAATTATCAAACGAATGTACTGGAAAACTTTGCAAATAAAATTTCATCAACTTTGAAAGTAATAGTGCTCCACACAACTCGAGGCGGGGCAAAGACACCGATTTAATGGGCGCTACTTTGGATTTTGCACAGACCAAGTGAGATGAAGTATTACCATTTAAATGACTAACGCGTATATATAACGCCGCAGCATAAGCCTTCTCTGAGGAATCGCAAAATCCGTGGAATTGAACCTTTGACGTAGGACAATACTACACCCATCGTGGAATTTGAATAGATTGTATTTCACCTAAAGATTCAGCAAAAATTTTCCACGTTCTAAAAGTGTCAGTTTTTATAGGGTCGTTCCAATCAGTTTGTTGAGTCCAAATCTTTTGCATCAGCATTTTTGCACTTATCACTACGGGGGCCAACCACCCTGCAGGATCAAATAGCCTTGCTATTTGGGAAAAAACTTCACGTTTTGTGGGACTTTTTGACAAAATAATTTGTTGAGTAGAGAAATAAAATGTATCCTCCTTTGCATTCCACCGTACCCCTAAAGTTTTTGTGGTGCTGTCCGCATCAAGCCGTAAAAAGTTTTCGCACAAAATATGTTCTCGAGGCAAATGATCGAGTAAACAAGGAGTGTTCGAGGTCCACTTTCGAAGCGGAAACCCAGCTGACTCAAGTAAAGTGATAAGTTCTGTTTGAGCCTTTTGTGCGGCTTGAATACTGTGAGCACCAGACAATACATCGTCCACATAAAACTCAGATTGCAAAATTTTAGATGCCAAAGGGAATTCAACTTTTCCATCTTCTGACAGTTGCAAGAGAGTACGGATGGCCAAATAGGGGGCACAATTAACTCCAAAAGTGATAGTTAATAGCTCAAAGTCTTCAATCTCTGAATGAGGAGAGTCGCGGAAAAGGATTCGCTGAAATGGGGTGTCTTGTGGGTCAATCAAAATTTGGCGATACATCTTTTCTATGTCCGCATTGAAAACGTACTTAAAAAATCTCCAGCGAATTATTAATGAAGACAAATCTTGCTGTAGGATCGGCCCAGGATACAATAAATCGTTCAAGCTAATACCACTTGATGACGCATTTGAAGCATTAAAAACGACGCGCACTTTAGTAGTAGTGCTTTCCGGTTTTATGACTGCGTGATGTGGAAGGTAGAACGATTTTACTTGGCCATTTTCAACTTTCTCTAAGGGAGCTACTTTTCGCATATGATGAAGTGACAGGTACTCTGAAATAACTTTCGAATATTGGGATTTAAGATCCGCTTTTAAAGCTAAATATCTTTCAGTTCGTGAAAACTGTTTAAAAGCGATAAATCTCGAAAGGCCCAATTTGCTTTTTGAGGTTCGCGGTTTGAAAGGCAGACGGACAACATATCTCCCGTCAGCACGTCGTGTGGTCGTTTTCTTGTATAACTCGTCACAAAAGCAGTCCTCGACAGATCGAACATTAGTGGATGGTACTTCCTCAAGCTCCCAAAATTTTCGAATCTCTTGGTCTAAAGTGTTGGAACCTTCAGTGGATAAAACGTGAGTAGAGAAGGATTGAAATGATTCTGGAACTGGGCCAGAAAGTATCCAACCAAAAATGGTATTTTGCGCAACAAGTGAATCGGAAATAATTTGTAATCCGTTGCGAATGATAGATGGATATAAATCTGCACCGATGAGGAGATCAACTTGAGAGGATTTGTTGAAGGACGAATAAGCTAATTTGAGCGCACCAAATCGATTGGTATCAACCAGAGAGAAGGAAGTACTAGGAAGGTTGTTTGTGAGCGATTTAAGAACAATAGCTTGGACTGAAAGTGTAATTTCTTCGTTTTCGAAAAAATTTATTGAAAAAGAGCAAAGTTTTTTTGAAGTGGTTGTATGATTTCCACTTATTCCCGAAACTGTAGTATCCTTATTCACAAACGGTAAGTTAAGGCGTTTTTGAACAGCTTCTGAAATGAAAGATATTTCAGAGCCGGGGTCTATGAGTGCTCGCACAATGTGGTTTGATTCCCTTCCAACAATGCTAACTAAGGCAGTTGCAAGCAAGATTCTTCGTTGCGATGAAACAAAATAGTTTTGAGCGGAAACATGTGGAACAAATGGCTGAGCAGATGCAGATATTTGCGTGTCAGTCGAAATAGCTTTTTGAGAAGCTGACTGTATTTTAGATGATGTACTAACATTGTTAGTGTTGGGGTTCGAAACTAAATGCAGTAGTGAGTGATGGCGCTTTTTACAAACGCTACATGAATGTTTACTGCCACTCGCAAATTTCAGATGTTTGGTACTCAAGCAATTATTGCACATTTTATATTGATGTACCATCGCAATTCGAAAAGGAATTGGCATTGCTAAAAATTTTTTACACTCATAGATGGAATGTTCTTCCGAACAAATTTTACATTTGGACACTCCCGCGTTAGCAAGAAAAGTGTTGACTTTGTTTTGTTGATGTGAGTTGCTGTTTCGGGGAGAAAATTTAGGTAGATTGTTTGTAGTCACTAATTTTGACGATGTTGTATCCGCAACGGACTCCAACACTTGAAACCGCGAACTAAGAAATTTGTCTAGTTCTTTCCACGTTGGAACTTTTGTTGGATCCTCTAAGGATTGTTCCCAGAGCATTAGAGTTGTTTTTGGAAGTTTGTTTGAGCATGCAAAAACTAATATCGGATCCCAGTGGTCCGTTTGAACATTGTGCACTTTCAGTATCGCTATTGAGTCGTTAATAATGCTTTGCAAAGTTCGAATTGACCTAGCCGATTCCTCATTTGCCGAAGGTAAATTAAAAAGTTTTTTGACCTGATTGTTGACAAGGATACGTGTATTGTCATATGCTGCCCGAAGTGCTTCCCAAGCTAAATGAAAACTCGCATTTATTAACGGAAATTGACTCACCAAACGATAAGCGTCACCTCTGGTTTTGGCTCTTAAATGAAACAATTTTTCGACATCTCCCAGACTTGAATGTTTGATGTAAACTGCATCAAACATGTCCCGAAATGCTGGCCATGATAGATAGTCACCTTGGAATACATCCGTGTCACATGGTGGCAACTTAAGACAGTGTCTTGAAGATAAGGGTGTACCTGGTGGTTGGATATTGGGTGACGAAGGTTCTTTTATCTGAGAATGGTTGACTAGTCTTTTTTCGTGATCCAAAAACAAGGCTAAACAAGAAAAATACGTTTCATTACTGTTTACGTATTTAGTCTCAATCGCTTCTTGGTCGGAAGGAAATTCTTTCGACCGGGCGCATAAAACATACTTCGCTTTGATGTCAGCGCATAATTCCTTGAGTTCGGCTTTTCTGGCAGTCAAAGTGGAAAGTGTATGCTTAGATTCAGGAACCTCTTTAGCCGATGCATGAAACTTTGTCAACAAATCGGCTGAGAAAATGAAGTCATCCAGTAGCGACATCGCAATGGAGTTACACAGACCGTGGTTTCAAATCAATGAATTTGGTTCTGAAAAGAACCTTTTAAAAAAAAAATGACTGGGGGAAAACGGTGAGCGTTTTATATTGATGGAACGAGTGATGAATAATTTGGTTGAAATCAGCAGATTGTTCAATAAAAAAAATTAGGAAAAAAATTCCGAAAAGGTTTAAAAAACTTATCTCCCAAACGGCAAACAAAAATTATTTTTCGCAATTACAACTAGTTGAAATCCGAAAAAATTGAAAAAAAAAGTTTCAAAAGATTCAGAACAAAGTTAAATAACTTCTGTCCCAAACTGCAAAAAATTATTTCTCGCACAAATGTCGAGAATGCGTTAGTAAGTCCCAACCAGTTGAAATCCAAAAAAAAAATTAAATAAAAGATTCCGAGCAATTGGTTTAATAACTTATGTCCCAAGCGACAAAAGTTATCTCTCGCACAAGTGTCGAGAATGCGTTAATAAGTTACCTACAACCAGTTGAAATCCAAAAATAAAAAGTATTCAGAACAAAATTTAACCAACTTTTGTCCCAAAATGCAAAAAATATTTCTCGCACAGGTGTCGAGAATGCGTTAGTAAGTCCCAACTAGTTGAAATCCAAAAAAAATTAAATAAAAGATTCAGAGCATAGTTTAATAACTTATGTCCCAAGCGACAAAAGTTATCTCTTGCACAAGAGTCGAGAATGTCGAGCGTTAATAAGTTACCTACAACCAGTTGAAATCCAAAAATAAAAAGTATTCAGAACAAAACTTAACCAACTTTTGTCCCAAAATGCAAAAAATATTTCTCGCACAGGTGTCGAGAATGTTTTAGTCTATCACAACTAGTTGAAATCCAAAAAAAAAAAATTCAGAACAAAGTTTAAATAACTTATGTCCCAAGCGGCAAATATTATTTCTCGCACAAGTGTCGAGAATGTTTTATTCAATCACAACCAGTTGAGATCAAAAAAAAAAAAAAGAATTGAAAGAAAGGATTCAAAAACAAAGAACAAAGTTAAATAACTTCTGTTCTAAACTGCAAAATTATTTCTCGTATAAAAGTCGAGAATGTTCCAACGGCAAACAGCAGTTTGGTTCTCAAAAGAACCGTTTAAAAAAAAATGACTGGGTGAAAACGTTGAGCGCTCTCTATACCCAAGAAACGTCTTAACCACCGATTGAGATATTAAAGATGAAATCAGAAAATTGTTTATCGTTTAGAAAAATGCATCCATTGAAAATCGATTTAAAAAAAGTGAAAAAAAAATCGAAGCCTATTTTATAATTTTATGAATTGTATGCTACCACTCAAAAAATGTCAAGATATATTATAGGTATCAAAATAGTTAAAGCGGGGTGAGGGGGCGACGCAACGTCAAATACCCATGAGCAAAAAGATACAAATGTATATATATATATATAAAGTACTAATGCCAATCAAAAAATCAATTTTTTTACTTACCCTGTACATTTACATATATATATATAATATAATGTTGATTGTTGATTGTGATCAGGTGATGTCTTCTCAAATTTGTTGATAGCAATGGCAATTTAAAAAACAGCAGCAACTGTACCTCGTCTTTACAGGAATGTATGGCTTGATGTTGAACAAATCAATGTGCGAAGTCTTCAGGAACGTCGATAGGTACCAACACAAATTTGCGTTTTAAATGCAAATATTATTATGCGAATTTTTTTGGTTTCTGACGGAAACAACCAAGCAAATTCCAACAGCAGCAATAGGTCAGACGACAATTCGAAAAAGATAGCCTATAGTTTGGCTCTATACAACTCAGCACATTCAGAGGATCAGCAGCAACAGCTCGAGCAGTAACACGGCAACGCAAAAAGGTGCTCTGATGATAGTTGAAGCCCAACACTGGCTCGAAAAATGACGCAGCAGCCAGCAAAAGTATGTAGCGGTGGCAATAGCAACAATCAGGCCAGACAACAGCAAAAAAAAAAGGGCCAGCAACTTGAGTTGTGGACGTGACCACAGCAACGGCAACCAATCTCCAGATGGCAGCAAAAAAGAGACAAATTCCGTTGGCAGCAACGGTACAAAAGATTCCGGTGGTCTATTGTATGGGGCACAATAAATATGGCGTCACCACCAAAAATCCAGGCGGCTATAGCAATAGCCCGGCCAGATGACAACCACCCAAAAATCGAACTCACTGGGTTCACAAATATTTAACAATTCCTCTAAATATAAAAGGCAGCAAACAGCTTGAGTTGTAGCAGTGACCACAGCCAGCCACAGCAGCAAACAAAAAAAACAGAACAAATTCCGTTGACAGCAACGGTAAAAAATTCCGTTCGCTTGTTGGCGTCGTTATGGTGTCGCCTAACGAACTGTACGTACAATTACGTCGTTTCTTCGCTGCACTGGCGCTTTTATTTTAGGGCTCTGATGGACCAATGTTTCGGCGACAATCTCGTATGATGGCACACGTTGAAATAATTAGACTTTAAGATTTTTATAGTTTTTTTTATAGATTTTTTATAGATTTTTATAGATTTACAAAAATAAATTACTTTATACTCAAAAAAAGACTAGCAACATTTTGTTGGCAAAAAAAGAAAAAAAGCTAAACTTTGCAAAAAAAGAAAATCAATTAACGAGGTTGAAAGCGCTTGAATGAATGAGGATTTTTGTTCTGTCTTTTTGACATTTATACATGACAGTGACATGACGGAAGGACATGTTTGAAAAATGAAAAATGCGGATGTGTTCGTGCTTACTGGCAATTTAGTACTTTTCAATAAGAGTGCACTCAATGGTGCAATGAAAATTGAACCAAAGTGCCAATATGCACGAGCAATAATAATAATAATAATAATAATAATAATAATAATAATAATAATAATAATAATAATAATAATAATAATAATAATAATAATAATAATAATAATAATAATAATAATAATAATAATAATAATAATAATAATAATAATAATAATAATAATAATAATAATAATAATAATAATAATAATAATAATAATAATAATAATAATAATAATAATAATAATAATAATAATAATAATAATAATAATAATAATAATAATAATAATAATAATAATAATAATAATAATAATAATAATAATAATAATAATAATAATAATAATAATAATAATAATAATAATAATAATAATAATAATAATAAAAATAATAATAATAATAATAATAATAATAATAATAATAATAATAATAATAATAATAATAATAATAATAATAATAATAATAATAATAATAATAAATAATAATAATAATAAAAATAATAAATAATAATAATAATAATAATAATAATAATAATAATAATAATAATAATAATAATAATAATAATAATAATAATAATAATAATAATAATAATAATAATAATAATAATAATAATAATAATAATAATAATAATAATAATAATAATAATAATAATAATAATAATAATAATAATAATAATAATAATAATAATAATAATAATAATAATAATAATAATAATAATAATAATAATAATAATAATAATAATAATAATAATAATAATAATAATAATAATAATAATAATAATAATAATAATAATAATAATAATAATAAATAATAATAATAATAATAATAATAATAATAATAATAATAATAATAATAATAATAATAATAATAATAATAATAATAATAATAATAATAATAATAATAATAATAATAATAATAATAATAATAATAATAATAATAATAATAATAATAATAATAATAATAATAATAATAATAATAATAATAATAATAATAATAATAATAATAATAATAATAATAATAATAATAATAATAATAATAATAATAATAATAATAATAATAATAATAATAATAATAATAATAATAATAATAATAATAATAATAATAATAATAATAATAATAATAATAATAATAATAATAATAATAATAATAATAATAATAATAATAATAATAATAATAATAATAATAATAATAATAATAAAAATAATAATAATAATAATAATAATAATAATAATAATAATAATAATAATAATAATAATAATAATAATAATAATAATAATAATAATAATAATAATAATAATAATAATAATAATAATAATAATAATAATAATAATAATAATAATAATAATAATAATAATAATAATAATAATAATAATAATAATAATAATAATAATAATAATAATAATAATAATAATAATAATAATAATAATAATAATAATAATAATAATAATAATAATAATAATAATAATAATAATAATAATAATAATAATAATAATAATAATAATAATAATAATAATAATAATAATAATAATAATAATAATAATAATAATAATAATAATAATAATAATAATAATAATAATAATAATAATAATAATAATAATAATAATAATAATAATAATAATAATAATAATAATAATAATAATAATAATAATAATAATAATAATAATAATAATAATAATAATAATAATAATAATAATAATAATAATAATAATAATAATAATAATAATAATAATAATAATAATAATAATAATAATAATAATAATAATAATAATAATAATAATAATAATAATAATAATAATAATAATAATAATAATAATAATAATAATAATAATAATAATAATAATAATAATAATAATAATAATAATAATAATAATAATAATAATAATAATAATAATAATAATAATAATAATAATAATAATAATAATAATAATAATAATAATAATAATAATAATAATAATAATAATAATAATAATAATAATAATAATAATAATAATAATAATAATAATAATAATAATAATAATAATAATAATAATAATAATAATAATAATAATAATAATAATAATAATAATAATAATAATAATAATAATAATAATAATAATAATAATAATAATAATAATAATAATAATAATAATAATAATAATAATAATAATAATAATAATAATAATAATAATAATAATAATAATAATAATAATAATAATAATAATAATAATAATAATAATAATAATAATAATAATAATAATAATAATAATAATAATAATAATAATAATAATAATAATAATAATAATAATAATAATAATAATAATAATAATAATAATAATAATAATAATAATAATAATAATAATAATAATAATAATAATAATAATAATAATAATAATAATAATAATAATAATAATAATAATAATAATAATAATAATAATAATAATAATAATAATAATAATAATAATAATAATAATAATAATAATAATAATAATAATAATAATAATAATAATAATAATAATAATAATAATAATAATAATAATAATAATAATAATAATAATAATAATAATAATAATAATAATAATAATAATAATAATAATAATAATAATAATAATAATAATAATTAATAATAATAATAATAATAATAATAATAATATAATAATAATAATAATAATAATAATAATAATAATAATAATAATAATAATAATAATAATAATAATAATAATAATAATAATAATAATAATAATAATAATAATAATAATAATAATAATAATAATAATAATAATAATAATAATAATAATAATAATAATAATAATAATAATAATAATAATAATAATAATAATAATAATAATAATAATAATAATAATAATAATAATAATAATAATAATAATAATAATAATAATAATAATAATAATAATAATAATAATAATAATAATAATAATAATAATAATAATAATAATAATAATAATAATAATAATAATAATAATAATAATAATAATAATAATAATAATAATAATAATAATAATAATAATAATAATAATAATAATAATAATAATAATAATAATAATAATAATAATAATAATAATAATAATAATAATAATAATAATAATAATAATAATAATAATAATAATAATAATAATAATAATAATAAT
>OX578274.1:59859315-59971815 GCA_951217065.1 Baccha elongata
TTTATTTTCATTTCAGATACAACCGTGAAGAAGTAGTTAGATCATTAGGTAAAGAAGTAAATTTAAATCCGCCTCTAACTTTAGGGCAGCTACCAGATACTCCAGAAGAACTTTTAAAGTTAGATCAAGTAAGTATCGTTTACAATTTTTAAACATCCGTATTCAAAACAAATTCTATATGAATATATATATTTTTTTAATTATTTTGAAACGCTTTAGTTATGAAATAAAAGGCACGACTGGGTCGGACAAACTTGCTCTTGTGTAAGATTACTAACCTTTGGCTTAGGATACTAAGCAAGAAACTATAATAAATAATCGGAAGTAAAAATAGTTTCTGTAGTGTTTTTATGGCAGGTACCGTTAATAAGGTGATTTAAAAAAAATTCTAACGAAAAACTTACTTATTGGCAAAAAATCAGTCACACAAAATCTTATGAAAATCGATAGTAGCTATTTTTTTTTTTTTTTTTTTTGAGAAAAGTCGGATTTTCTATAGAACTTATATGACAGGTACCGTTAATAAGGTGATTTTGAAAAAAAATTTCCAACGAAAAACAAAAAACTCCGTCATTGGCAACAAATCAGTCACACAAAATTTTATCAAAATCGATCGTATTTTTTTCGAGAAAAATTGGATTTTCTGTAGCGATTTTATGACAGGTACCGTTAAAAATCTAGTTGTAAAAAAAATTTTTTGTCGAAAAACATCACCGTTTTGAAAAAATCAGTCATGTTAAATTTTATCAAAATCGATGGTATTTTTTTCGAGAAAAATTGAATTATCTGTTACGTTTATTTGGCAGGTACCGTTATTCCAGACTGACAGACCAACAGACAGACAGACAGAATTGTCGGACCTACTTTTTTCGTGTTCTCTATCATCGTAATGTCATGTTTCATTGTTATCTAAAAACTTTTTTTTTTAGAATACAAAACTTGCCTTATAGTACCAATAATCGCAAGTAAAATTCGAATTTGATACACAGCACACAATTTGTAGCTGCTTTTTAGCTTCAAGATATGTACATCGTCAAAGAATACAAAATTTAAAACATCGAATTCGTATGGGAACAGTGAAGTGTTTTCTATGCTTTCAATATTTATGATACATGGACGCTGAAAAGCAAGTATACATTTTGTGGTGTGTATCAAATATGATACATTAGAGAGTGAAATTGTTAATCAATACAGAAAATTATTGAAAGGCTATCAAAAATTGAAAAATTCTAATAAGAAAAAAATTAATATAATTTCAATTTATTCAGTCGAAATTTTTTTCTTTGATTCAAAAATCTCATCTTACGTAAAAATACGATTACCTTACGATGCGAACTAATGATTCGATTTCCTAATTTATGTATTGTTGTTAAATGATTGTAATAATTTTCAATTCAAGTCCAATCCTGATCATAATAAGACTTAATTATATCATGTTAACTTGTTTCTTGGCGTTTTTATTGAATTATTGAAAGGAAAAGATGTGAACAGGGAGGCAGCTTAAATTGGTATGTCCCTAAACTTTTTTAATCAAATGTTGATACTATTCTTATATAAAATCTAAAAAAATAAAATCATACAAGTATTTGGGAACGAGAAAATTGCATTTTCACACTGTTTACACCCTTCTCCTACTATTTAAAGCAAAAAAGTGTTCAAGCTAGGGTCTTATTTTTTATAAGAGTAGATTTATCCATACTTTACATTATTTATCACATAAAACCATTAAATTACTGCTTTTCTTCTTTTTCAATAAAAAGGTTTTTATTAAATCTGAACTAAAAGTTGGTGTAATCTTTGTTAAAGAAGATCAATATACTGAGGAGCAGATATTAGACAATAATGAAAATTCATCGTTATTTGAAGAATTTCTACAGCTATTAGGTGATAGATGTAGACTTCGAGGTTTCGATAAGTACAAAGGTGGCCTTGATACTGTCCATGATTTGACAGGTACGTAAAAATTTTGTTTTGAAAATATATGAGCATACCTACATATATGTTTTTATTTCCTTTTAGGACTTTATTCAGTTTACACAAACTGGCGAAATATTGAAATAATGTTTCATGTATCAACATTACTGCCCTATGAAAAGCATGATCCACAGAAATTGCAGCGCAAGCGACATATAGGTAACGATATTGTTTGTGTTGTTTTTTTGGAAGCTGACAATACACGTTTTAGTCCTGCCTGCATAAAAAGTCATTTTCTACATACATTTATTTTGGTAATTAGTTTGATGTATGAATTAAAAAAAAAAGAGATATTTAACAATGAAATATATATGTAGGTTCGAGTATCTGCACGGATAAAACACAAACCCACAAGATATGAAGTGTCCGTAGTGACAAGAGATGAAGTTGGTGCCTATAAGCCTTATTTGTGGGAACAATCTGTTTTCGAAAAAGCACCTATGTTTCGGTAAGATCACTTTTTATTATTCATGATTTTTCTTGTATGTTATTATTTTAATTTCACAGTGAGTGGTTACTGACAAAAATCGTCAATGGTGAACGTGCCTCGTATTCAGCTCCTAAGTTTGCCCGCATGCAGGAAAGGACAAGGTCGCAGATGCTGGAAGATTTGGTAATGAATCTGTCGAACCATGCTGAAACTGGTCAAATACCTAAGCCATACCGAAGAGGATCATGGAGACCCATTGGTAAGAATATGCTTTTTTTTCTTTTTTTTTATGTAGTTGTAGTCTGCAATACAAACCCGTTGAGCTCAGTCTGTCATGGTAGACATTTAAAATGTTACTATTTAGAAATCAGGAACGTATTCCTTGATCGAAGCCTTAAGTTTTTCCGTACGTATTTTTTTCTAAAAACAAAAGAGGTGATGCTATAATTATGAAAGAAAAAAGCCATAGTGAACAATACAATGTTTGTTTTTGTTGTTGTTTTGTTGATAAAAACAAATGGTTCAAATGCAGCGGAAATGAAAACAAATCTTTTAAGAAAGTTAAGAAACAACTTAAGGCTTTTAATCCCGTATGTATGATTGGAAGGATAAAAATGGGAACGTGATAGTCGATTGGCAATCGGTGATAACGATATAGTAACACCATTTCTGTAGAATTCTAAACAGTGATGTTGAACAAAATGGCACCACTAAATCTTTAGATTCATCCAAATCGAACGGTTACAGACACCGGCCAACACGTCCACCCGGACGGAAGTTAAAAATCTTAAAAAAGTAGAAATGATTGGGTAAGGAGCATCCAAAAACTTATCATGAAAAAATTATCAGAGTCTGCCCGATAAATAAAATCTCAGCTTTATACGTAAAATGCTGAAAAGGGGAAGCCCTTTTAGTTTTACCAATTACTTTACCATAAGCTGTTTCATAGAACCATGTTTATCTTTGGTATGCTCAAAAAACTCGTTTAGCTAAACAAAATGCTACTAAATAGTGTGAAAGAAAGAAATTTAAATAATAACAACAACTATAAGTTTCGCCCAAGTATGGCCATTTACACTCTCCTAAGACACATATTTTATTTTAGTCGCTGCAAGTGATCATTTTGCTATGCGTTTTTCATGGTCACTTCCTTCAACTAAAATTAAATATGTATCTAAGAGAGGGTGGATGGCTGACGATGCCCACCATCTACACTTGAGCGAAACACATCGGCTACTAAAAGCTAAACAGTAACAAACATTTCGTTAGGGCCAGGAATAACCACACCGTTATTGATATCAATAAAGGATTTAGGAAAGGAGATGGATTCTCAAGCGATTTCTTCAACTTCATCACGTTGAAACTCGTGTTTTAATCCATGAGGCCAAATCTTACAAAAGTTATACTAAGGCTGTCATTACGTCGATGTAGACGGCATGAAAGTGTATTTTTAACTAAATTATGCCCTTAAACTGTACAAAAAATACGCATGTAATGAAAAATTACTTGTTATAGCTTGTGGAAGATAATAACCGTATATGTAAGTAAGTTGTAACTGGAGAATGGACCGTTCGATTTGTTTTTAAAATTCATATTGGGGCATATTCATAGACACTGTTTAAGTTGTTTTTAAGAAAAACTCTAAATTAATTAAACCCAGGCTAAGCAAAACTAGTTTAAAAACAATATAATTACGGCCGTACTGATGTATTCATAATGTTTTTTCAAGTGTAAATCAAAACGTTAAATGCGGTTGCTTTATCCCAGCCAGACATCGAGCGATCGCCACGACATCGTACCACAAGTTCATGAATTTGATCATAAAGCAAAAAAATTTTTGGAGCTGTTAAATGTTAAATGTAGAATTTAGAGTTGGTACAAAAATAGAGAATACCACATTCACTGATGATTTTATTTGGTTAGTTAATAAACTTCGTCTTGACCAACTTAATGAAATTGATGAGACTGACGTCAACTCCACATGCATTAGTATCAGATACTACATTAGTCGTGTTTTGTTGGTAATTTTTAATAAGTCAGCACTGGAAAGAACCAATAAAACGCTATATTCACTTTTGTATCCACTTTTTTATTTAAAGTTGGTATTCTTGACTATAAGTTTCGAAAAATTTTATGGATGTGTCTGCAAAGTATGGCTATTTGTATATGCCGAGTTGATCAACTTGTACCCCACCTTCCACTACAAACAAATAAAAACCGGATAAATAATCATTATTTAGCTTGAATATTACCAAATTAAATTCCAAATTATATAATAATACATATTTAAAAAATCTGCTTTAACCAATTTTTATTTGTTTTTAAGCGAAAAGTTCAAATTCATCAAAACTTTTTGGCAACTTTCGTAGGTTGAAAGCTTTTTACTTCCTCCGCAAAACGCGGCCTTAAAGGAAAACACAATGAACACAACCATTAATAATCATTGTATGGAGTCCATGTCTTCAGCTGTCATAGGTCCCACCAACCTTTAAGCAAAAAACGTATTGACATTATATTTCGCGCCAAAAATTTCCAGGCATTCCAAGATTTTATTTTCACTTTTATGATCACTTTAATTACTGACCAATTTATCGCCACTTTTCGTATCCCATACAAAATTTTGCTAAAGTGACTAAACACTTACCAATAAAACACGCCTACTGATGGATATCCGCTTTATCTGCATCGATCATCAGTTGATAATGATAAAACAATTACGATGATTATGAGAGGACCAAATACGCACCCAAAAAATGGAACGAGAAATGTTGGGTACCATAAAGCATTTCATTGAAAAAGTGGAAGATTAGGTTGATTGATTGAAACCGTTTGACATATTTTATGTAGACACTTCAGTTATTTCCATAATATTGTAATAAAGAATATGAATTGACCGGATGAAGCAGCATGTGCGAAAGTACGGAACGGACTTAAATTTAATATTAATTAGCTTTTCGATGTTAGGGATACTTTTTTGGAAAAACGAAATAAATACAACAAATTACTAAATATAAGTATGTAATTATTTCTTTTTTTTTTCATTAAGGACACATGCGACCTTCATCACCACTTCTTGACTCAGTGCGTGATCAATTTGAAGACTATGATCAGCTGGCAAAGGACTTTACACGTGTTTTTCTCAACGAAGAGCCATCATGTCTCCAAAATGCTCATCTATTCGATATTGTATTTTTAGTTGGTCAGTCAAAACAAAAAGCTCGATTTATTGGAGTTCGGGCGATACTTGGAGTACGGAGTCGTGTTTTTCAGGTAAGTACAAAACAAAACAATTTATTGAATGTGTTTTAACAACAACAACAACTTAAAACAATTTATAGTTAATTTATAACATTTCTGTTAAATAAAAAATCAGACAAAAATATTTGTAGAGAACTTAATTTAATTAATATAACTATATGCATATACCAGACACATATGTACATATATCCAAATGATACAAAATACATTTATTTTCAGGAAATGCTATATGGAATTCAAACAGGTTTTGGTTCTCCACAAATTCCAGTTGCTGAAATTTTTGCTCGGCCAGCTCCATCATTAGTTTCACCGCAAAACCAAAAACCCAAAAGCAATAATTACCTTACAGTTCCGGATATTGAGTCAGCTCGTCCAAAGAGTGTGCCCTCATCGCCAATGGTAAAACGAGCATTTTCTCGTATTGGAACAATTACCGCTGGTTGGGGTCGATCGATAAGAAATAAAAATAATCAATTGAATCCTGATGACAAAAAGAAGTGGATATCTTCGCAGGATTGTTCGAGTAAGTTTTTGACTACCAAATTTTATTCGAAATTTTCATAAAAAAATATTATATTAGTTATTTTTTGACGTGAGTGTAAGTAACTAGCAAAGTAACTAGACGTGTGAATTTCGTCGTCCGATTAAAACCTAATTTTACTTAGTTTAACCGCAGTAAAGTATCTTATAACAAACAAACTTATCGGACTTTGCTTTGACCATCTATTTTCGTTTCTGCTGTAAAATGTTTACAAGTCTTCAATCTTCAGCGTTTCGCTTCCTTCTTTTTCCTTAGAACCCAGTGCTTACATCTTCTCTTCTTTGAATTGAGTAGCCAATCTAGATTTCATTTGCAACATCACTTTAAAAGTTTTCTTGTAGGTTTTGCTGCAACTCGTCGTTGGCATTCATCATGGAAACATTGATTTTTTTTTGTGGCGGGATAAAACCTTTACCACATTGATTGCCACCATTTCGATGTCTTCTAGGCTTACATGTGGGAACGCAGATAGACATACCAAAGACATACCTACTAAACATGACATAGAAAGACATACCTAAACTTGACAAATACAGACAACAATACGAACTGCAAAAGTAGCACTCGGCACTCAGCCATGTTCCTTCCGTTTTTCTTTTTAAATGGTTTTCCAATAAGAGGTGTTATTTTGATATTCAAAGAAAAATTGCATTTTTTGAGATAAATGATCGGATGTTTATTTCATTATAAAGAGGAAGGTATGCCGTTAATAATGGAACACAACATCAGCCAAATAGCCGCCACGACCACGCTTACATGACCATATCCTTTTCCCATAACACCTCCTATTGGAAAACCCGTTATTTATATTCCTTTTTACAGCAGCTTGCATTTTTTTTAAACAGTCGTTGTCGTTATTCAATAATAAAAGGATTAAAGTTCGGCGGTCAGCCATCAGACGAATAGGGGGAATAACATGTAGCATAAGAAAACATGCACGAGCCGTAAATATTCGGGACTGATGGAAGTGTGATCATAGCCTCTTCGCGCGGCCGCTAGTAACAAGCCTTTTAAAAAAAGGTTTGACTTATATGATCAGGCTGGTTCCTCAGGTTGGCAACAGGTTAATTCCCTGTTCCGTAAAACTTCGAATTACGAGACTGACAACAAGCCTCGGAAACGGACTGATCTCACGACGACAACCTATGCAACGAAAACGGCAAAACGATTTACGAATTTTCTTATGGAACGTACGATCGCTCTATAGAGCTCGAGCTGCTCAGCAGGTAGCTGATGCCCTGTCAAAATATAAAGCTGACATAACAGCACTTTAAGAAATCAGATGGACAGGGAATGGTGTTTTACAGAAGAAAGAATATGACGTATACTACAGCTGTCATACAAAACACCATGTGCTCGGGGTAGGCTTCCTAGTCAGCGAAAAAATGAAGTCTACCATTATCGGCTTTAACGCTATAAGCGAAAAGCTATGCACCCTTCGCGTGTGAGGCAAATTTACGAACATCAGCCTCATTAACGTTCACGGACCTACGGAGGAGTCCTCAGACGAAGAAAAAGAGACTTACTACGAACAAGTCGAGAGGACCCTCAATGCCTGTCCCAGGTATGACGTAAAAATCATCCTTGGGGATTTGAATGCAAAAATAGGTCGGGAGCCGGTATTCAGGCATTACGCAGGCACCCATAGTTTGCATGAGAACACTAATGACAATGGACTTCGAGTCTTAGAATTGGCAGCATCGAAAAACATGGTCGTTGCGAGTACCAGGTTCCCGCGAAAAGATATCTACAAAGCCACCTGGGTATCACCTGATGGAGTCACTCGTAACCAAATAGACCACGTGTTTATAGACCGTCGCCACTACTCGAACTTGAAGACGGTACGAACGTACCGAGGCGCCAATATCGACTCGAATCACTATCTTGTTGGTATGGTCTTCCGAGGGCGGATTGCCTTGCGAAGACGTATTGCATCCGCCGATCAGGTTCGAATCAACACGGCCGCCCTGCGCAATGAAAATGCCAGTAACACCTTTGGTAATGCGTTAGGACTCGCCCTAGAATCACTTGATTTAGAGAGAGTAAGTCCTGGAGCCAGTATGCTGGGCGTAGATGAGAAGTGGACACACCTTAAGAATACTGTCATTAGAACTGCCAACTCCATCTTAGGAAGCAGTCGTAGAAATCGAAACGACTGGTTTGATGATGAATGCAAGCTAGCGACTGAACGTAAGAATGTTGCGTACCGAGCAATGCAACAATCTCATAGAACGCGGGCACGCGAAGAAGAATATAAAGAGCTCAGAAGAATAGAAAAACGGCTTCACAGACAGAAAAAAATAGCCTGGGAGAAGAACTTAATCTGTGAAATAGAAAAAAGCCGAGAGCGAGGTCCGCACCAGGCGCGGAAGTTCTACCAATCCGTCCGAAACATGACGCAGTACACACCACGCTGCACATACTGCAAGGACGGAGAGGGAAATCTGATCACCGATCCACAAAGCATACTGGAGCGATGGGAAGTGCACTTTAATGAATTGCTAAATGGTCAACTCACTGCAGAAGTGGAGGCTCCACTGCTTCAAGACGAATACCCTATGTTGCCGTCACCAAGCATAGAAGAGGTTGAGAAGGCTATAGACCGGCTAAAGAAAAACAAAGCCCCGGGAGCTGATGGTATACCAGCCGAATTATTTCAACACGATGGGCCAGCTCTACGTCAGGCAATTCATGATAGAAATGCCAGAAGACTTTTTTTTTTTTTTTTTTTTATTTTTTTTTTTTTTTATTTTTCTTAAAATTATAGATACATAACAAAATTAAAATATTCAAGTTACTTATTCATATTAAAATAATTCATTTTTTGTTAAGATGTATTCTAACATTTTAAGAAGTAGGTATCATTCTGTAGCACTTGTGTGACTAGTGGCGAATGATCCGTCAATTTTGAAATTAAGTTTTTTTATTTTGTGTATGTGGGGTAAAAACTTTAGATTAAAACTAAAATAATGAACAATGTTAATCGCATATTTAATATAGATTTTAAGAGCAAAAACTGCAAAAGCAACTAAATAATGTTGTCAGTAAAAAGCTGAATTCAATAATATTTTGACCATAGAACTATCCAAAGTGAACAGCCAATTCTTCAATTTATTTGTGAACAGAGAAGATTGTGTTTCTCTTCTAATTTCTAAAGGTAGTTTATTAAAAAGCCTAGGTGCCGCCACAGTATAAAATCTAAAAAAATGTGTTTTCCTAGCCAAAGGAATGTTAACCATTGCCATATTATTAATCCTTAACCCATAAGCGTTAGAGCTTCTTAAATTAGCACTGTATCCGCTTCGCATATAAAAAACCTTTAAAACCTTAAAAATATAAAGATGAGTCATTGGAAGAACGCGGAGACTATGAAAAAGAGGCCAACTATTCGCAAGCCTATTGACTTTACAAACTATACGTATCAGATGTTTTTGGGCAACGTTTAATAGCTCAATTATGTAGCTATATACACCACCCCAGCTTGCAATACCATACTGTAGTTTGGAGTGTGCTAATCCATAGTATACCATCAAAAGAATTTTAGTTGAGCAGTGGGGTTTCAATAGATACATTTTGCGAGTAACAGACAACATATATTTTTTTAATTCATCCACATGAGCTTTCCAGTTTAAATTTTTATCAATTAAAACACCTAAATATTTAAAGTTTTCAACACTTTTAATTTTAAAGCAACTCGAATCACACACAGATAAGTCAGAAAAATTTTGTTTGCCACACAAATGACAAGACAATGACATTTTTGAACAAGTACTGGAATGAAAAATAACCTCACAGTCATCAGGACAAGGACTTCTTAAGTTACAAATCATTAATTTAGTTTTCTCGCTTATAAGTAACTGATGTTTAGTGAACCATTGCCTAAGAATTTGAATGTCCATATTCAGAAAAACAATAGAGTCAAAAAGGTTTTTATTAGTGAACGTAAAAGTGATATCATCAGCAAACGCGGTGACTTGGCTATTAAATTTTTGTTTGAATAATGAGTTCACGTATATTAAGAATAAAAGGGGCCCCAAAACAGATCCTTGGGGTACGCCAATATTAACAATTAATTCGTCACTATAATTTTGGCCAAGTCTCACACGTTGACTTCTCTCTAAAAGATATGATGAAAACCATTTATGTATAAAGCCTCTTAGTCCAGCTTTGAAAAGTTTTTCCAGAAGTATATTGATGTCGACCATATCGAATGCTTTAGTCATATCTATAAAAAGTGCAATAGAGATATTATTTTTGTTAAAGCCATTATTTATTTCACTGCATACTTTCAGAATTGCATCCTCAGTAGATTTCCCTTCTCGAAAACCAAATTGTTCATTACTAAAGAAATTATATTTGCTCAGAAACGATACTATGCGCTTTTTCATTAGTTTTTCAAATATCTTACAAAACGTTGGAAGAATGGAAATAGGCCTATATTGGGACAACAAATTTCGATTTCCTTTTTTGAATAATGGAATGACTTCGGCGGATTTTAAAGCAGCAGGAAAAATACCAAAATTTACGCTTTCATTAAATAAGTGACTGAGTACATCCACGATATACAATGAAATTTTTTTCAGAAGACAGTTTGTAATATTATCTGAAGTACTTGAATTTTTATTGTCAAGGGATAGTATTTGTTTGTGGATTTCTAACGGCGAAATCGGATAAAAAACAAATGTTTTGTTTTGAATTGCCTCATCAACTAAATCGGCAAAAAGATTACATGTGCAATTACTTTGTAAGGGAACTGGTTTTGATTGATTTGGGATCGATGTAAAAAATGTATTAAAATGGTTAGCGATGGTCACAGGATCTGTTATTATTTTACCATCAACTTCTATTTTGGAAAGATTTTCCTTCTCAGGTTGATTGTCAAGAATGTCGTTGACAACTTTCCATTCACTTTTGACGTTTCCTTTGCAATTTTGAAGTTTATTTGCAAAGTAATTGTTTCGAGTAAAATTTACTAGTTTTTTAACGTTTTTATTTACCATTTCGTAATACTTTTTAAGATTTGAGTTAAGTGGATGCCGTAGACATTTTTTTCGAATTTCATTTTTTTTTTTATTTATCTTTTTTAACAACCTCTGATTTATCCAAGGCCTAAAACGTTTTAATTTGGAATTGTTAGGGTTAGATACTTTAGTACAGATTTCAATATGATTATTTAAGATACTAACAAAAATGTCGTAAGCTACTGAAGGATTATTTTGTTCATAGACTGGTTCCCAAAACTCAAATGTTAAACGTCTTATTAAAGTAACAAAATCAGTTTTGCGGGTTATTTTGAAAGGTATCGGCTTAGGAATATTTAATAATGAATTTGTCTCTAAATTAAGAGTTATCATGCAATGATCGGTAATTTTAAGGTCTAGAACTTGAGCAGATTGGTTTTGTATACACTTTGTATTAAATCTTGCATAAATATGGTCAATACATGTTTCTGATGAGTTTGTAATACGAGTAGGTTGCATTATAAGAGGTTTCAAACCATATGATGACATTAAAAGCATATAGTTATCCGTATCTAAGCTACTGTTTAATATGTCAATATTAATATCCCCTATGATCATCAAATTCTTCATCTTTACATCTGGCGAAAAGGTATAATATGCCCCATACATAAGAAAGGAGATGTCACAACGTGCAACTATAGAGGTATCACGTTGTTGAGTACCGCCTATAAGATACTCTCCTCTATCCTACAAGACCGGATAACCCCATACGTTAAAACCATCATCGGACAATGTCAGTGTGGTTTCATTCCAGGCAAATCAACAACTGATCAGATCTTTACCCTTAGGCAGGCGATGGAAAAATGTCTAGAATTTAACATCCCAACATACCACCTGTTTATAGACTTTAAGGCCGCCTATGATAGCATAGCCAGGATAGAACTTTACAAAGCCATGAGAGAATTCGGCATCCCAAATAAATTGACACGACTATGTAGGTTGACCATGACCAACGTAACAAGCCAAATAAAAATAGCCGGATTGCTATCCAGACCAATCAACATCTTTAATGGACTCCGACAAGGGGATGGTTTGGCCTGCCTCCTCTTCAACCTGGCGTTTGAGAAAGCAATCCGTGACTCTGGCACGGCAACAAGAGGGACCATCGTCAACAGGTCCAGCCAGATACTGGCTTACGCAGACGACATCGACGTCATCGGAAGAACCGAGCAAGCTGTACACGATTCCTTCATCCAGATCGAGCAGGCGGCACAAAATCTGGGGCTGCACATTAGTGAAGATAAAACAAAGTACATGGTGGCTTCGAATGCGAGAGGAACAGTTGGTCAAACAATCAAGGCAGCGGAGCACGAATTTGAAGTGGTGCAATCCTTTAAATACCTTGGGTCAATAGTAGCAGCCGATAACAATATAGAAGAAGAAATACGCGGGCGGCTTCTCAAATCCAACAGAGCCTACTACAGTCTGTCAAAGCTCTTCAAATCCAGAAATCTCACCATAACTTCAAAACTACTGCTGTACAGGACCATGGTCCTGCCAGTACTCACATATGGATCCGAGACTTGGGTGCTTAGCAAAAGGCACTCTGACCTCTTAGCCGCGTTCGAGAGAAAAGACTTAAGGAGAATTGTTGGCCCCATATGTGAGGAAGGACGATTCCGGAGACGGTACAATCATGAATTGTACGCAATCTACTTTGAAGCAGATATCGTGACAAAAGTTAGGCTCGGTAGACTTCGGTGGGCAGGGCGCCTAGCTCGCATGAGCGAAGAGGAACCTGCTCGGAAAGTTCTTTGTGGTACATTCTATGGCAGACGACAGCGTGGTAGACCATGCTTGCGCTGGAGAGATGGCGTAGACCAGGACGCCCGGAGCCTTGGGGTGCGCAACTGGATGGCGTCGGCTCGAGACCGGGATAGGTGGAGAGACTTGTTGAAGGAGGCCAGGACCGGACCCCGGTTGTCGAGCCGATGATGATGATGAAAGTTCGGATAATAAAGAAACATTTGTATATTAAAATCATCTATGTATTTTTATTTAATATTCATTCCCTACATACATGTCATTTCTTTAATACTTATTGGTGCTGGTAGCACGAAATTAGGTGACGGCATTGACGTACTAAATATGGACCGCCAGTCGGTTGAAATTTTCATACAAACAGCCAAGAAAAGTTGTTCCAGCTAATAACAGCCTAAAAACGCCATCATCTTTTAGTGTTAAATACGTGTACTAATTTCCCCATTTGAATTTAAATGAAAACGATAATAATATATTCATCTGTAAGAAACTCATGGCATAAGGAGTAGATGTGTTTTGTAAAATAAAAGTAGTTTGATAATAATTTCCACCAAAATATTTCAATAGTAAATAATTAATTAAAAAAATCATATCACTGCTACGCTGATTCCCTGCTAGTAGTTGATGGCGCCCCTAGTTATGTTGGAACACGCGTGAAGTTGGCTACTGCCGGTCCACACCTAATACGTCAATGGGTGACGGAGTAAGAGAAACATGAAACTGGCAACTCCTTTTGATTGAAGTTCTCTGATGTTAAGCTTCCTATTGACGTTTAGTGGTTTTCGCGTGGTTTTCGCAGTTCTCACTCATACCAAGACCACAATGATTAGAGTGAATGTTTTCTTTTCGGAAAATTCGGAAGTCTAGATTGTGTACGAGTGTTTTCAACCGATCGCGTTAAGGTCAACCTCGGAAAGAACGGTTGATCCAGTGAACTCCTTATGACTAAATAAACAAGAAATCGTCTACATTGTTTTTACCATTTTATTTAGATTTTCCATCACTTCTTAAAATTTAAGCGTAAAACATATATTTTTCTTATACCCTTTTTTATGTCTTTTTTACAAACAAAAATAAACACAGATCGAGAAAGTAAAGATAAGGATGGCAAGGATAAGTCTGCTAATAATCAGCTGGCTGTTCCAAGGCTATCAGTTTGTGCGGACGCACAAAAGGTAGATCGAGCAAAGTTGGCACAGACAGAATTCAGCATTATTGAGTTTGATCCTGAGACGTTTCGTGTTCTATTGGATTATTTACATACGGGGACGTGTCCACTAACGTGTGTATCAATACCAGGTAATTATCAGTAATATTTTTTAATTTAATTTCAATAATTATGTAGCGAATTTTGATCACGTATAATCTAATGAAAGGGGTTAATTTTTTTATTAGCTAAGGGCAACATCGATTTGGCTAACTATATGTAGATTTGTTGAAAATGATATCGAATTCCAAAACGAGTTTTTAAATTGTGGTACTGTTCTTTATTTTATTTTGGACAAAAACACACCACATATCATTTTGTATTCCATTTCATTTTGTAATTCAATTTATTGCTTAAGCCTATAGTATGTAGCTGAAGTGAAACGAAATTTCCCGTCGTCTCCAAAAACACAGACGAAATGATAACGATACAGTACAGGAAAAAAATTCACCATTTGCAAAAAAAATATTTTTCAAAACACATTAAAAAACAAATAAAAAGAACAGAAATCCATTTTATAATAATAATAAAGCCTAGTTGGCAGCTGAAGTGAAACGAAAAATCTCATATAAAAATGACACAGTGAAATCATAAACGAAATTTTCCGTCCTTCTTTCCGTTTTGTAGTACGCAGCTCCACGGTGAAACAGTAGATAACCGGTTCAAGTCTCCATGACTCTCTACACTCTTTTCGCTCACAATTTAATTGACCAGGTCATTAATTGCTCGTGAAATTTTAACGTTTCTATTTTGTTTGTGTTTATTTTTGGAAATTATTATTTTTAAATGAAGTTCTGTTCTATTTGCGTGTTTTAAAAAATATTTTTTTTACAAATGGTGGAACTCTACATGAATAAATTTGTCTGGTACCGTTTCGTTACCATTTCGTCTGTGTTTTTGGAGACGACGGAAAATTTCGTTTCACTTCAGCTGCATACTAGGCTTAACTATGAACATACGATTCCACGACAAGCCGGTATTTCAAAATAATTTTTTTTTCTTTTCCAACAGGACTTCTCTGCGCAGCTGAACATTATGATCTTCCTGAATTACTTCAAGCCTGCTTCCATCACTGTAAACAATTTCTGCGCATCGAAGTTGTATGTCCTATGCTCATTTCATTAGAAAACTACTACTGGCGATATACCTCCGCCTCAGAACTAGTAAATATGATCCTAACATTTGTGGAAAATAAAGCACACGCCTTGTTCAGACAGTCAGATTATTTAAATCTATCTGAATCCATGGTTCAAATGATTATGTGCCGAGATCTTCAGACACCAGAAATTCGTAAATTTGAAGCCATGTTAGCATGGGCCCAAAATAAAGTTGACAAAATGAAGATATTACCGAACAAGGATACACAATTTGAATTTGAATGCATCATGGAAAGACTAACGAGAGATTTGAATCTTTGTCGAATTTCACCAAGTGAACTATTGACTGTTGTGCTGCCATCAAAATCACTTAAGAACGAACGAATCATGGAAACATTAATGGTTCAAGTCAACCTTGGTACGTATCGTATGCAGGAATTGGACGAATATAGAAATCAACTAAGAAGCCAAGATTCAAAATGCAGCGAAGGAAGTGTGACGGTTCATAGAGGTGGATGAGATAGGAGGAATGTCAGTTTTGACGATATGGACCATAGTGATGAACTTGAAGATTAAGAAGGGCAGTGAATTGTATTTTATTTAATTTTGTTTTGGTTTGTGTTTTATAACGTTATTTTAAAAACCTAATTAAAACATCTTTAAAAAGATGAAGGCTGTGTTATGTGTGTTCATTCGGTTTTTTGAAATTCAGTGAATTTTTATGTAACAATAATTTAAGTTCAAGTTCAAAGTCAAAGTTAAAATAATTTGGCTACGTACAGTGTCAGTGTCAACATTTAATAAAATTATATTATGTTAATTCAATTTTATTCAGCTCAAAGTTTAATTTTTTTAAGTTGATATTAAACAGAGTCTGGAGAATCGAGAGTTATGAGAAGTGTGGTTAGAGTGAAGTATTATTTTATTTTATTTGGTGAAGAACTCCTTCACAACTGTTTGTTCGACGCTTGTGAAGGAAATAATTGGAACATTGAAAATGTTTAATTAAAGTTTAAGTGTGCGCCCGCCAGTGTCCCCTTTTTTAGTGACGGGCGTAGTAATATGCAAACTATAACTATGTGTTTTGTGAGTTTCTGTTACCAAGAAAACATGCCTTTTTTAACCTATTTTTCGAATTGCTTTACGACCCATAAAAAATGATGCATGAGTCTTATGTTGACTTCATCACTGTTACGGAAGCGGTTTCGACAGCAATGTAACTTTCGCACTGTTGGGGCTGAGTGACTGTAGTGGCAATTTCACAATATGCCTTCGACAGGAGACCATGATACAATGATATAAATTCATTATTTGATATACTTTACTTAAGATAACTGTTACAGCTTACAGCACAGGAAATATTATGCACTACAGCCTCAACTAACATGCCTCTTCAGGCAGGTATATTCCTAGCTAAAGCTGCCTCCAGTAACGCACAGCAAGTCGGCTGACTCGTTGGTGTCCATATTTGTTCATATGTGTTCTACCCATTTCAGGTTCTGTATGTTCACGTTTTCGAGCAGAGGTCATAGTTAATAGGTGATAATAAAAATCATAATTAGAGCTCCTTGTTAAGGTGACTACCAAAATAGGACAACCGCTTTATCTGCGATAATTTTAAGCGAGTCAACGGCCTTGGCTCTGATAAAGCATCGCTTCCCAATAGATCAGCGAAATCAAGCATCATTGCGCGTGGTTAGTACTTGGATGAGGGACCGTTCATGTGCTATCCATGTGCTGTTGGCATCTGTTTCTCTGTTCTGTCTTTCTTCTGTTGTGTATGTCTCTGTCATGTATCAGTCTATTTCTCTTGTGTTGTTTCAAGCCGATAGCCTAAGCTGCTAGTGCTTATATGTGTCTCTACTTCGTAGATTTATCTACGGAGTAGAATATGTAATGAAATAATAAATAATAAAATTTTAAGCGACCAAGCTAAAAATAATTGGTAGAGGTTGCTTAACATATAGCCATGAATAGTTAATAGCCTGAAACGGCAATCAACAAAGCAACAGTCAATTTCCTTAGCCGATTCCACCCCAGGTAAAGCCAGTAGAGCTCGTCGTTGAACCTTCTTGTTCATGCTTCATCGATACACACAGGGACAAAAATCACTCCAAGAATATTTTTCTTTCAAAGCACTCTTTTCATCCGAAACATTGAAGGTTCATGCTTCTGCCCGTACAGCAGGACTGCTATGATTAAGGCTATTTATAAAGTTTCTTTGGTTCTATGAGAAATAGCCCGCGGTTGGTAAGAGTAATTCTTTATTTAATCTGTGTACTGATGTTATTCCGCTTTGTAAAAGTGGGTCACAGATAGATCCTTGACAACTTCGAAGTTATATTTTTCAATCATTAAGTTTTCTCGGAGTCGGTAATGTTAAGGTCTTTTCTTCTTGAAAGCATATATGTAATTCGTTTTGCCTTTTTTGACAGCCAATCTCATTTCCGCCGCCTCCGATTCTATACTGGCAAATGTACAAGCCTCTGCTTATTCGGCCGATTTGTATGTCTATGCCATCCGCATCAATAAGTAGTTGAACGGAATATTATGAATCCTACGGTAGTGTGATAGACGCAAGAGAATACCCAGATAGTCGACTGTACTGTGTCGCTCTTTTGAATGCTACAAGCATTATTAATTTTCTCGATTCCTCATTTTCAAACTTGCAATTTTCCGACAATTATTGTTTCATGTATTGTGCTTGTTAAAAAGGTTGAACGATAACGCATCGCCTTGCCCTTGACTTTTCTTAATATCAAACGGTTCGGTGGTTTTGTCACCGATTTTGGCAAAGCAGCGAGATTTCTAGATCATCAAAGTGCACAATCTGACGAGTTTGGCAGGGATGCGGAGATATTATGACATGTCTCTTTATAATTCTAATCTATCTACACTATCTGACCTGACTTTAAAATCGACAGATAGATGGTGTGTCAGGAATTTATGTGTTTTTTCCAAAATATGTCGTAGTTTGAATATTTGATCGACTGTAAATGGTTTTAAGTGCAAAATAAAAAGAATTTAAAAAATAAATTAAAGTTCGCTGCTCAGCTCTTTTGTTTAAAAAACTAATTAAAATACAAATAATACTGGCTTCATTCATTTAAAGACGAGATATTAGAAATACCGTTTTTCTCATATTATGGTTATCCGAAAAATCGGCGGAAAACAATACGCCCAAAACTAAAAAGTGAATAATCGTCCAGAAATATTTTTGGACGATTGATTCTTCATTTTGTACTATTTGTGATTTTTCATAATGAAAAAGCGCCTAAAATGTATAGACAGTTCTATAAAAATCGGAAAAATTTCATTGCAAAAAAAAAAATTTTAATGAGTAATCAATCATCCAACATTTTTAAATCATAAAAAATACGAGAAAGCTAAAAAAAAATGTGTTCAAGAACACCCACAAAATAATTAAAAATCAATAAAAAAAAACAAAATTTGAAAACAAAAAACATCTAAATCGGAGATTTTATCGAGAACATCCGAAGATTGCCTGTTTTATGTATTCATTGACTCCAGTATAGGTATAGTTTGGTGCGTTATTGTGTTAGTTCTTGTAAATTTTAAAGTCAAGGAATTTTATCGGCAACAGACACGGCAAAGAGTGCAGAATGGTTTTGAGTTATGGAATACTTTCTTTCTTTAAAAATGAAATTGCTTTAAGTGTTGAATAAGAATTAGTTCATTTCATACTTTGTCTAAAAAAAAAGTTGGGCCAATTTTCCAGTAATAACCCTCAATCGGACAGCTTTTATAACTTGATAGAATAACAAATATAGAATCTTAAGCGCCCGCTTTGAGAATATTTATTATAACTTTTAATTTAATACAGGTAAGCAAGATTAGGCTCATTTTGTTAAAGTCTTATACGTAGTACCATCTTAATCTTGTTATTTTTATTTTTATAAATAAGATTCGAACATAAATTGAGAACTTATAGTTCTGCTAGCTAAATACACAGTTGACACGGCCTTAAATAACGATATATTAATTTTTTTAAAAATCTACCATAAATGATTGTATGAATAATGACTCGACTAACCACATACTATAACATAAATATACTTATTACTTTTTCATCCAGCCTTCGTCTTGATTGTTAATCCACTTTAATTGATTTCAAATTATTTATTGATGTTTATAAACTCAAAACTAAAAAATATACAAATTCTAAAGTTATTATTGTAAGGTGTATCTACATATAAGTGTTTTTTAGAAATTAAAAAACAAAAAAGAAACCTATTTCATTCAATGTTTTGAACAGTTAAGGTTATTGGTTCATAAGATTTTTTCTTACATGTTTTCTTCTCCGAAAAGAAAAATAAGAACGCTTAATGTAAACAAAGACTAAATTTCAAATAAATATGTTTTAAATTAATATTATTATACCTATTATGTTACTTTATAAGAATAATTATAATATTAAAACAAACAAAACTATTAAATTTAATTTTGTTCTTAATTATGTATAAAGTGATGTATTACGTAATTATGTCAACCATAAGAGGTGAGTTTTGAAGTTTTGGAAATTTATTTTTCAATAGATTTTTTTTATCTAATCTGAGGCCCAATTTTCTCATTGACTACATCAGTTACATTGTAGTACACTGTCATTGAGTAACATCATTTCTGTTATCACAAAAACAATGTGGCCAAGTCACAAATTGTTTCAATATTTCCAGTGAACTACATTCATGTAATAAACAATATCTACATTGTTTTTATGCAACAGAAATGATGTTAAAAAATTGTCAGTGTAGCTTATGTAGTTGGTGTCTGAGGCCAACTTAATGCATTCGACTGCTGGTTGCATTTGTTTTTTTCCAGCTGTTTTAAGATCCGCCTATCTTTCGCTATTGTACACGAACGTTGTATGAAAAGTATAACAAGGAAAAAATTCCGAGGGAAAAATGTTTCCCATAAAGTTCCCGATAGGGAACTTTACCAGGTTCTCAGCGTCTCTTCTTAGTACATAACATGACAGTAGCAGCAGTAATTTTGGTATGAATGCTTCTACGCGTCCTATTTCTAACTTTATCAAGCTTTGTCAATCTTGCTGTCATGGTACCATCTTCATCTCAGTTGCCGTCAATTCGCTCTCATACTTTTTTGTAAATTGTACAATATTGTGAACCGTGTATAGCTTTCCTTTCAGTAATTTTTCGGTCACAGAAGATGACATAGTTTTAACGCCACCCCACGCATCCGCTATGGTTCATTGATGTCGTCATTAGAGGATGCTTTATTGTTGATCATAGATCCAATATATTCAAACTTTTGCAGTGCTTCTAAATTTTGTTATGGCATGTTCGTACATATCCATGATTATTCGCATGCATATTTCTGGTTGTGGAAGTCTAGCCAGAACTTATATTTTCCGCTTGCTTTCACACTGGATGGGCACTAAAAATATTCTGGCAGCATCCATGTTGGAGAATAGCAAAGATGATGAACACGACGGCAATCAAAAGTCACTACGAAGATTTCGTTTTGTTTTTTGTGGGCCAAAAATTGGTTGCTACTTCGGTCAAAAGTCTGTGTGAAATTACTGCAATTGCGAGCTGAGGAATCGGAACTTTTTCGTAATTTCTTGTGTACTCAGTTCTACAATTTGTTAAAAAAATTAAAAAAAAAAAATATGGTGATTTTGAGTCACTGGCAAGTCTTGTTAAAATGGCGCTAGCATTTCTCCATATAAAATCGCTTAGTGACAACGCAGCGGTATGTTCCGCTTAAATATGTGCATGTGATCGCGAACTACCTTGACAACGATTGCATGACAGAAATTCGCGGCAGCCATTGTTAAGATACAGGGGTGGAATCGGCTAAGGTGATTTGTGATAAGTGACAGTAAAAATCAACACTTTCTGTCTGCTTAAGGTGATCATCACAGTGATAGCTAAAAACCAATCACCAAAATATTGTGATAGTCATCTTCTCATGAAATTGACGTTTCATTTTTATTTTTGTGGCAATGTGACTAGAGTTACCACACGCATACAAAACATTATAAAATTTTCAACTTTTTTTCAATTTTAGTCACCAAATCATCAAAAACAATATTTCTTTTACCATATGAGTATACAACAATCGAAAATAAATGGTTAAATTTAGAGTTATTGCATTTATTCACTAAAAAAATAACAATTTAAATGAATTTACTTGAAAATATAACTACGGCAACAATGTTTTTCACAAATGTCACTGACAAATTGAGCAAAGTTGAATTGAGTTGAGTGATCACCTTACGCAGAAGGAAAAATCAATTTGATCACAAGTGATGATCAAAAATGTGACAATCAACTATCATATTACGCGATTCCACCCCAGTCTTTGCAATAAAATTGGTAACCAAAAGAAGAAAAAGTCATTGCGTCCGATCAACTATGATCGGATTAGGATGATTATGCGGCCATCTAAAATGGTCATTCCGATGATCCAAAAATTAATGCCATCATGGTTGTCATTCTATAGCCGTATGTGCGATGATAGTTTACGGTGGGATCACACGACAAGACGATTTTGGACAAATAGCTACGTCTTTATGGCGTCAGAGTGTCATGGAAATAGCCCATTTTCATGACCGTGTAATACTAACTACGACGCTAAGACAATAACCAAATTAAATATTCGTACTACGACATTATAAGGGCAATTTGCTCAAACGATATTTAAGCATCTACATATGTTCTACATAAATCCTTAAGTAATAATTTTTCCTTTGCATAAACTGTCACTTAAGGATTTATGTAGATCATAAATGCCTAAGTAATAGGAAGTTATGCAGAGCTTTAAAATCGAACCTTATACACTCTCAATCATTTGACCTCAATCATAATGTGTAGTGTTTGTTAAAATTAAGACTGTGATCATGCATTTGTTTGACGAAAAATCAAATCACTTTTGATTTTGCATGATTTACGTGTACGTGCGTCATCGGTCGTTAGACTGACCGTGTAATGTTCGCTTTTTTTGCTTAACGCGTATTCCAACATAACTAGTGGCGGCATCATCCCGAAGCGGGGAGTCTGCGTAGCAGTGATATGATTTTTAATTAAATATTTGCCTTTGAAATATTTTATTGGAAATTATAGTCAAACTACTTTTACTTTACAAAACAAATCCACTCCTCATGGCATTGACTTACTAACATTTGAATATATGTCATCGTTTTCATTTAAATTTTAATAGCGAAATAAGTACACGTATCTAACACTATGAGATAATGTCGCTTTTAGCTTGAACAAGTTTTTTCGTTCGTTTGTATAAAAATTTCAACCGACTAGTACGTCAATGGCCTATAGTTTTATTTTCCAAGAACTTCAAGTCTTAAACCAAATGCTGTCTATCCTTACATGAAGACATCATTTTATACAAATGTTGTTATGTAGAGTATAGTTATAGGTATATGTAGATATAATACAAATTTATGTAGGACATGTCTTTTACAATTTATTACATACACAATATGATTATTCACAATTCGATGTATCAGGTCCTGTTTCTTTGAAGAGGTATATAACTTATTATGATATTTTCTATATCTTTTATTGTTATGTATATAATAAACATCAAGACCATATACATCAAATCTTGAAAACTCTTATTGTTAATAAAAAAAAAAAAAACAGTATTTGTGCATCTTCTTGTATTTATGTAAAGAAGTTATATCTAAACTCAAAAAAATTGCATATTGTGCTTTGTAAAGTAACGATGTAGTTAGTTGAAATAAATGTAGAAAAGAAGATATAAAATTTTCAAACAATAAAAAAACAAAGCTAAAATATATTTTAAATGTGTAAATTTGCATAAATATATTAAATAACTAAAATTAAAACAAAATTTTTTGATACTGAATTAAACAAAAAAAAAAAAACAAAATAAAAGCAAATGCTAACTAAATTAAGTTAAAACCTTTCGACAAATACATTTGGAATTTTTTATTTATTTATAATGTTAAAAAAAATATAAAAATTCTATAAATAGGGTACAGAAAAGTTTATCATATCTATAATAAAATAACCCACCAATAAATATTATTGTTTGTAAATATAAAAAAAATAGGTAATGTTTGTACCTATTAAAATTTTAAATAGAGCTAATCTACTAATTAAATAGGTAACAGTCAAATGTTATAAATTAAAAAAATATCCACTACCGACTTTTGACATTATAACATCTCAACCTTGATTCAAAACATCTCTTAAAGATTCGTGGCAATTTAAAATTTTGGTAGAATAAAAAAAATATTGTTAACAGTCTTAACATTTTTAAACGAATCGAAGGTACATCTAGACTTTATTTTAATGTTCTGATTTTAGACCATCAGACTATGAAAACGACAAATCGAGGAGGAAACTTCTAACTTCTCAGAAACAGCTCAGTTTTATTTGTTTAGAGACGCGGTTTCAATGCAATATTTTGATTCTGTCAACCATGCTGTCAACTGTTTGTTTATTGACGGCAATCAATAATCGATTTCGATTATATCGACTAAAATTGATTATTTCAAATTACAACATCCTTAAGTTAGCACGGAAATTCAGTCTTGTGCGTCATCCGCCATCTGGAGCAGTCAATCTCATCTTCACTAAATACGATTTAATCATGTCTCTATTCATTCTGCTGATTATGTCTATGTCGTTCAACTACTTTCTTATGTCCGTTTAAGTAGTTGAACGGACTTTGAATTTTACTTACAATTTGTGTACAAATTATTGCTTCAAGTGAATGATGTTAAATAGGTTGAATGGTAACGTCGCATGTCCTTAGGCTTATACCTTTCTCAGCATCAAACGATTCAGTTATGCTTTTACCGACTTAGGCGGAGCCTTTTCTCGGTGAACGCCATTTTAAATAATGGCTGATGTTGAAAGTGTAGAAAACTTCGATGGGGAGCAGCCTATCGAGAAGGAGCCAGCAGCAATTCTGGACACAACCTCTTTGCCGCAACCAGCGTCCAATTGAGCTTCCCGTAAGGCTTTATGCCCAATTGTGGAGCGTCGACCGGTATCGGTCGTGCTGGTACTGTTCGTTTTCAGGCAGTCGATGTGTCGCTTTCAGGCTTTTAGAAACATCAAGACCATTGCTAAATGTTTAGCCGATGAGTTGCTATCTTTCAAATCTTATGCTATCAAAAAGAAAGATGAAGTGGAAAGTGTTGCCGATAAACATTGCACATTCATGTGCATCTCTTACACTAAATAAATAAACTAAAAAATGATTTTCGCATCGATGCCGAGAAAATTCGTGGCTCTGTATAAATCTTCTCCTGCCACGCTTTCATGGAAATCTATGTTTTTCAGATCCTCAGCACGAAATCAGTCTATTACCACTCTCATCTCGATTCATTCTGTCCTTGCAGCCTTGCGTAGATCCTTATGCAACACGGTCAGTAAGAGGACGTCAGTCATCTACACATATAATCAGTCATCAGGCAAAATCAAAGGGAGACGGACATAATACCGAAATCCTAAGGACCGAAAACCCAAAAGACCGAAAATCCAAAAGGCCAAATGACCGAAATTAAGATTGATTTTTTTTTTCAGAATTAAAATTTTTGTTTAAATAGGTAATTTTATTGAACAAAAACAAAATCATTAACAACAAAATTCTCTCTCACCTCAATTCAGAAAAAATGTTGTTATAAATACCAAAACAATAGCCCTACTTTAATTCCTGGTAGGATTACCCAATCTTAACTGTTGGGGGTAAAGTTGGCCACCCAGGAACTGTTGAACTTGGAAACTTTGGACTCAGGCGCCTGCTAGACGACTGAACATACCCTAAGTGGAGCAACAAAGTTGCGTGAGCGGGACTCACTACAGAAAGAGAGTTAAAATCCCTTGGACCCTGTTGAACAGGGAAACATTGTACTCAGGCTCCTGCCAGAAGACTGAACATACCCTTAACGGAGCCACGAAGTTGCGTGAGCGGGACTGACTACAGAAAAAATCCCTTGAACCAGCGAAGCGGGCCACCCAGATGCTGTTAAAGTAAGTAAAATACCCTCAAAAGGTATATATATATGAAAAAGAAAGTAAGGAAAACAGAAAAGCCCGAAAAAGTTATCCCTGAATACCGAAAAGTTATTTAAAATGAAAAATTTGCCCAATTTTTTCATTTTAAATAATTTTTCGGGATTTCGGGAAAACTTTTTTGGGCTTTTGGGTCTTTTGGGTCTTTTGGCTTTTGGGACTTATTTTTACAAACACTATACTACAGATCAATGTCAAATGACTGACCGTATCGGTTTACACCTTTTGGTTGAAGTTTCTAAGACCACTCCTGCCGGTACAACCTCAATATACAAGACAGCTCGCTTGACGGGCTTGCTCCGTGTTTTCCTGATAAACTTCTATCATCTTTTTTTGCTTGTAGAGCTCCTGGTCTACTCTTTCAATAGTTTTGGATCTTGAGCTTTGAAGAATTGCCTCGTATGCATCGTTCTTGGCTGCATGTAGTTTCGTTGGCTTCTTCACAATGTCTCTACTGTTTCTCTATACTTTCTGCTGGTTGTGAGCTTGGCGGAAGATTAAGAGAAACGTTTTTAGCAAAAGTTTTGAATTTTGACTTCACGACATCAAATCTTTTCATAGCATCGTTCTAAGTCGCTGTGTTATCATGTTGTCGAGACAATACCAAGAACAAAATATCGAGTCTTTGTTTCCTTCTCGGAATCGAAAAGATCGGACATCCAAGCATGCCTGGCAACTATTGCGATGTGATCAATTTGGTTGACGGTTTTTTGATAACAAGAACGCCAAGTCTTCTTTCAATTTAAAATTCACGACATCAAGTCTTTTATCAGCATCTGTTCAGCGTTGTAGATGTCTTTTGAACATCGCCAAAAATCTCTTGGAGCTAAATTTTGTTGTATATGAACTTTGAAAATGATAAATGAAATGAATGATATAATGATGTAATATACATAATATTTTTGAGCAACGATTCCTTGGTTAAATCGCACTTCTATTCTTGGGAATTTAGATTAACATTAGGTATGTATGTATGCTTAAATTTTGCCTGATGCGCATTGGGACCAGGCGCTGGGTTGAAGTCATAGTATTCAAGATTTCTTACCTAATTCTTTCTCTTATCACAAAACTGAATTCAAACCACGCGCCGGACTGCTGACCCTGCTTCACGTACGACCCTCATATCCGAAATTCACTGTCGTTCTTTCGTTTGCTGAGGTCGTCACATTCAAATCATTCATATCTAAGCCTTGTTCTAATTAATGAACCAATGTTTTTTTGTATGGCAGCGAAGTTATTCTGACGAGCAACTTTTATCCTAGGGGAGCAGATTCTTAGTTAGCTTCAAGAGTGGAGAGCTAGATAAAACAGCTTCTTAAAGGTCTGAGCTGACAAAATTTGGGAGTAGCCCACAAAAGGATTTCACCAAGTAGTTCAGCTGAATTAGAACTACAGACGCCACCGTTGACTTCATCTATATAGAATTCATCTGCTACCATCTTCCAATGTTGTACTTCTTCTTAATACTTTATGATAGACCACTCGGTGAAAGTTTTACGACACCTCAAACTCAATTAGTCTTACTCTATGACCGTACATGATGTCGTACGGTATTAATTTCCCCATAGTTTTACTTTTTTACATTGCTTATAAATTTTGACGAGAGGCTCGTAGAATATTTATTTGTTATCGTCATCTAGCAGACTCAATTTATTTTAATTGACCCTCTGATAACAAATCCACAGGCGAAATTCATCGAATTCTTCATACCAGGCATATCCTTGTTATTTTATCAAGGTTATTTTTGTCCTTTTACGACTTGTGAGGCCAGGGCATCCGGTTGACTGCTGTTGAATCACACCGGATCTTTATTGAATCCACTTTTATTATGAACAAAGTTGCAATATTTCATAAGCCTTAGCCTTACCAATGATTAAGTGTTATTCGGCCAACGGTCCTTCCTCGCTGGTGGCTCGTGAAAGTGCTGGCGTTGATGTAAGCATTACTACTTAACAGTACGCCAATTTGTACAATCATCTGCATTATGTTATATACCTTTCTGACTTATTTAAATATATATCAACGCCTTACCACTCGGTGACGCATCCGTTGCTTCCTAAAAATGTAAAGAATACTAAAAATGCAAAATTAAATGTTTAATCTTAATTCAAAAATAAACCACATTTTATATGAAAATTCCTTTTTTTTTATAATTATGTTAAATAAAAATAAAATTAACGAAAGCAACTTAAACAAAATTGTATATAAACTGAGTTATGAAATTAATGATGAAGAAAATATGAAGAATAAAATTATGAGAAGCATTTATATGTACCTTAATTATGTATAATCATTTCAGCAAAAGAAACGTTTGGTTCAGTTTCAAAGGATGAAGATGGAATTCCGGACTATTTTTGATGAGAAAAAAGAAAAAATTCTACCGTTTTGTTTGCAAGCATAAAAAGGTAAAAACAAATAGCTTGAAATATGTTTTTTCAAAAAAAAAAAAATCATTATATAAAAAAAAAGTAAGTAGCCATTTTGTAAAACTGCATTAGCAACAAAATTGAATCTATAAAGCTGCGTATCGACTATACGCGGCTGCCGCGCGAGCCATGTTCGATCGCGGCAAATCAAAAGTTTGGTTCGCGAGCCAATTTTTGAGAATTTTGTGACCCAGCGCGCCTGCCGAGCGAGGCACATGATCCAATGCTTGCGAGACGAATTCATTTATTATTTGTTTATTATTTTACTTTGCTTTGGGAACGAACACAGAATATCAACTTATAAACTGATATTAACGAGAACAACATTTTCTTGTTTTCAACAGTCTCTGTTCTGTTTTCTTAACCACGAACATAGAAAAGCATTCAACACAGTCCCATTGCTCGCGAGCCAAACGCTTGCTGCGCACAAAAATCAACCGAAATTAGCTCGCGGCTAGTCATGTTCGTGCGCGGCAATGTTCGAGCTGCCGCGTGCGGCAACCAGGTATACATTATGCGCGGCTTGACATTTTTATTCTTTAGACTTCCCTAATGTCCCTAATGGTGACTATAATGTCGAATTCCTTTCAAATAAAAACTTTACTTTTTTCGGACTAAAGTTGTTTTTTTTTTCGGAAAAAGATTGCTCTGAGGGGAAAAAGTCTTAATGTCGAATTCCTTGGATTTTTCAGATTTGATCGGAAAAGTTGACTTTTTTCTTTTCCATGGATGTTGAAACAACAGAGTTGCTTTTTTCTGCGATTGTATTGTGTGTATTTTATAGACGCGATCTAAACAATTCACTGTAGTTCACTTTATTTACATATTACACTATTAAGAACAAAATTCACATCCAATAGATTATTTTAAAATTATTTTATTTGGGAAATCTTTATTATTAACATAAACCAAACTACACAAATAAAAGGTTCGTCTGAAAGAAGAAATCAAATCTGTTAAGTATGTGCGTAAATACGTGTGAATCTTGCTATCAAATCGAGATTCAAGAAAAGTTGATCGGAAAGGGAAAAAAACAACTTTTTCTTTTCCATGGATCATGATTTTCGGAAAAAAGCAACTTTAGTCCGAAAAAAGCGACTTTAGTACGAAAAAAGTCAACTTTTTATTTCCAAGGAATTTGATATCAAATAATCATGATCCATACACAAAAAAGTTGCTTTTCTCCCCTTCAGATCAACTTTTCGGAGTTCGACATGAATTTCAATTTGAAGGAACATACTTAAAAGATTTTATTTTCCTTCTGTCAGATGAGCATTTTATAGTGAATGATTAAAATCGCTTCTACAGAAATATACACAATTTTTTGTGTCGCAACTTTTTTGATCATGATCCATAGGAAGAAAAAAAGTCAACTTTTCCGATTAAATCTGGCAAAATGAAAGGAATTCGACATAAGCGATTTTCGTTTTAAGTTCGTAGCAGTGCACTGAGCTGTCAAACATAGATCTGTATTTCTTTTTTAGTTTCGAGTACTCAGAGCACTCAACTTGTGCTCCTTTTTTTAATCACTTACGCAAAGCGCGCTCTAGTTGGAGCTTTAAGGGTAGTGCTTTTGTAGGTGGAACTTAACGGGGGTGATACTTTTTGTGGCTAGGGGTTTACGAATTTGTATGGATGGATTTTTTAGCCCAATGAACCAGCGGCTGAGTGGCCTAGGGCCTCAGTGAACCAGCTGCTTAGCGACTCAGGGAACCAGCGAACCAGTGACTGAGTGAACCAGCGGTCCAGTACCGTTTGAAAAAAGCGGCGCTATGCAAGAATTCATTTAAAAAGCTATCTAAAAATTCAGGTTCGTTTTATTTTGCGTTGTAGATTCGCGTTCGGAACCCAAAATTTTTTTTTTATATTTATTGACGTTAGGAATCCAAAATCGACATTTTTGTGTGTTTCATATTCAAGTTGAGAACCCGAATTTCAGGTTTTGTCCATATTCGCAACACAAAATTTACGTATTTTGCGTTTAAAAGTTCAAAATTTGCGTTTATCTTATGGAAAATAAAAAAAACACATTAACCACGATTAATAGTGACATCCGCGCTTATATTTGTATACCAATTAAAAGTGCAAACATAAAATAGTGTACGTCTTTCTCCTAGAACTCAATATAATGAAATATTAAAAACCAATCCAAAAATAAAAAAAAAAACTTCAACATCTTTAGAGTGATTTTATCTAAAAAAATTTTGAAGAAAGTTTTTTACAAATTTGAAGTAGGTACTCCAATTTTAAGTGATAAATAGTTTGCATTTAATATCTATATTTAAAATAAAAATTGTATGTCAACCCGTTTTCCGAATATTGAATCACCCAAAACTGTATCTACCTACACGAAATATTAAGAATATCCGTCAAACCTTAACAGATAAATCCGCACCTACGCACATCCTTACAAACATAGACCCATGGAGGGCATAACAAAACCTACTTTAGCTCTATATCATCGTAATATCATCGTAATATTAGTTTTCTTTTAACCGGATTTTATGTTTACCCTATTGAGCAAGTAAAAACAGATTTTTTTAACAATTAAACACGTTTTTTCTCAAAATTTATTGTACTTTTGCCTTTTTTGTAGAGAACTATATATCCTACAGTTTTGAACTAAAAAAATCTTCGAAAAAATTCATAACTTCGAAATTTGCAAAAAACTGAATTGACCCTTTTAGTCCAAAGGTCCCCACTAATGTTGCCTAATTTTCCTGGGCTGAAGGGGATTGTTCTAATTTTCTATCTACACTCTGGCACTTTACGACTTATAAAAAAAAATTCAACTCTTGTAGTGTTCTTGTTCAGCAAGAAATGATAACCAGAGAAACAGTTAACCTAAAGGACTTAGAAAAAATTAAAGTCATAAGTATCTAATCATATCGGTATATTTCAAAGAGACATGTATGCAATACAGGTGGCCTCAACATGGTCTAGCTTGTTTCAATTACAATAATTATGGGTCGGGTACGCAGGACAAAATCTTGACCCTGAACTTTGCCTATTAATCCAAACATATTTCCATTTACAATTCTGTTATCCCCCTTTTCATTACTCTATGATTTCAATCAAACAAATAGGTATGTTTAGCAGTTCAACCTGCTCACTGTTTAATCAAATTAAAGCTTTCAATTTGCCTCAATATGACAACCACAAAATACTTTTATAATAGGATTGTTTTATCATTCTACCTTCATAAAATTTTGTCATTTGGTTCGATTGTAAAAGCAAATAGTCTAGTAGTACAACCTATATTTCCTTATGGACATTTGCTATTATTATTAAATAGGTTTTGGATTTCATTAATATAAAATATAAGGTACATACAAGAAAATATAAGGTACATACAAGAATAATTAAAATTTTAAAAAGTTTGTCTATTTTAACATCAAGTGCCTCGATTTTTTTATTTTGTACATAACATTTGTGGACGGAACTAGTTTCTCAAATTTCATTCCGCAATTATAAGAATACATGTATTGGAAGAATTTTTTTTTTGGCTTTGGGTCATATTCAAGCTTTTACTCACTTTTTTGATAACTTTCTTATTAGAAAAATGAGTAAAAGCTTGAACTCATCTTTTTGCATATGACCCAATAACACAATAAAGCTTTCCAAAAAGCGTGCAGCAAAGACTATAGGGTTGCGCAAATGCAGATCCCCGGCCGGCACGGTAAAAGCCGATCAAATAAAACATGAGACAATATAGTGTCGAAAACATTCATGGACAAATTTCGAGCATTAAAGAAAGAAGGAGTAACTAACCCGTCAGGCAATACCCACAGCTATACAGGGTGAGTCATGAGCAATGCGACAAAATGCTAGGGCGTGTAGGTTGCGTTGAGACAAGAAAAAAATCGTATGGGAGGGGGGGTCTATTCCCCTCCGTTTAGCCGGGAGGGGCAATTTTCGAAAAAACTGACTTAAAATGGGAAAAAAATTATTTAAAATCAACGGCTTCATTCACAATGCTGTGCGATACGTTTTTGAAAAGCCAATAACTTTTTCTTTCATTCTGTGTTTAAATAATCTATTCTAAGAAATAGTTTTTGAAATATTAATTTTCAAAGTCAAAATTTTGAAAAAAAAAATTGAAAAAAAAATTTCAAATTCATTTTTTTCAAAATTTTACGTAATTAAGTGCTAATTTTAATTTCAAAATTCAATGCTGTTATTAATTTTAAGTCTAAATAAGAAAACCGGATGCAAAAATTTTATGTCGTTCTCAAGAAATTAAAAAAAAAACCAAAACCACCTTTTTCTAAGAAAAACATTTATTTTTATTGTAACGAAGCAATTTATTTATTTATTTAGCATTAATCTTAGTTTTTTTACTTTTTTTTTAATTGGAGTTTTATGAGAACGTAATAAAATTAAATAGTATTGGAATAACTCTGGATTAATATTATTTTCATTGATAACTTCTGAAAACTGACCTGTCAATATTTTTGCCTTGGCCTGCCCGCAGCCCATGGGTTCTACCTGTTATGGGGACAATAGGGACAATAAAACCGCATTTTTTTTAATGAAAAAAAAAGAAAATTGCAACGCAAGATAAATAAAAGGCATTGCAGTTTTGCTTAGTAATTATTTCAAATTTGAATATTAACTCATTAACACGTAACGATGTCAAGCTCATACACCCGAGAAGAATTAACGGACATGCATTTCTGCTACGGTTTAGCTAATGGTCGAAGTCGTGAAGCCGAAAGACTGTACGCTGAAAGATATCCCGATAAGAGGTGTCCCCATCATAGCACGTTTCCAAGAATCCACCGACGTCTAAGAGATCATGGAGTGCTGGAGCATCGAAGAAGCGAAAGGCCAGTTTCTGATGAGTCAAGAATCTTAGATGAAAGAATTCTGGATTTAGTCCGAAATAATCCCTCCGTCAGTACAAGAAGGATATCCACTATGCTTGGAGTGTCCCAATCTAGAGCATGTCGAGTACTTCGGGCGGAAAATTTACACCCGTACCACTTTACGCCTGTTCAGGAACTCACCTCAAACGACAAGTTATTGAGAACCGAATTTTGTAGAACATTACTACTTAGAAATGAAACCGAACAAAACTATTTTAGAAGAATATTCTGGACGGATGAAGCACAGTTTACTAGGGATGGGGTTACTAACTTCCACAATTTACATTATTGGAGTAGCGCCAATCCACACAAAAAAAAAAAAAAAACAAATCACAACACCGCTTTAGTTGTAATGTTTGGCTTGGTATTGTTGGACACACTGTGATCGGGCCCCGGTTTTTGAATTCCATTATTAATGGAGAATCATGCCTGCAATTCCTACGAGACCTTTTACCCGATTTATTAGACAGCGTTCCATTGGTTATAGCAGATACTTTAATCTACCAACAAGATGGTGCTCCAGCACACTACAGCTTACAGGTGAGAAACTGGCTGGATGATCATTTTAGTGACCGTTGGATCGGAAGAAGGGGCCCCACGGGATGGCCGCCTAGGTCACCAGATTTAACTCCCCTAGATTTCTATGCATGGGGATTTATGAAGAATTATGTTTACGAAGTGGAAATAGTATCATTGGAACAACTGAAGGAACGAATTGAAGCCGCTGGAGTCAAATTGCAGGAAAATTTGTCAAGCATAAACTTATGTGAAGCCATTACAAGGAGATATAATCTATGCCTTCTAAACAATGGAGATCATATCGAGAATTTTTTATAAGTACTTCCAATAAAAAACATAGTAAAAATAAAAGGAATAAAAAAAACTAAAAAAACTAAGATTAATGCTTCTTAAATTGCTTCGTTACAATAAAAATAAATGTTTTTCTTAGAAAAAGGTGGTTTTGTTTTTTTTTTAATTTCATGAGAACGACATAAAATTTTTGAATCCGGTTTTCTTATTAAGACTTAAAATTAATAACAGCATTGAATTTTGAAATTAAAATTAGCACTTAATTACGTAAAATTTTGAAAAAAATGAATTTGAAATTTTTTTTTCAATTTTTTTTTTCAAAATTTTGACTTTGAAAATTAATATTTCAAAAACTATTTCTTAGAATAGATTATTTAAACACAGAATGAAAGAAAAAATTATTGGCTTTTCAAAAACGTATCGCAGAGCATTGTGTATGAAGCCGTTAATTTTAAATAATTTTTTTCCCATTTTAAGTCAGTTTTTTCGAAAATTGCCCCTCCCGGCTAAACGGAGGGGAATAAACCCCCCCCTCCTATACGATTTTTTTCTTGTCTCAACGCAACCTACACGCCCTAGCATTTTGTCGCATTGCTCATGACTCACCCTGTATAAGGTACTGATTGATGGGGACCGAGTCAGAGCTAAGCGGATTCCGGAGGCTAAAGGAGTAAAATGCAAGTGCAACAGATAAGCCGAATGGCGAGCTGCAACTATGATTATTAGAAGGCGATTGGACATTTTGTGCACTCAAGAAACAATATAGCGAAATAGTTAAAACAAGCGCTGAATTGCACAAGCGTGAGTTTTTCTACGAAACTTACACTCACGCTCACTCCCCGTGCACTAATGTCACATCACGAGATTCTATCTAGTCCCCCGATCATGGAATACGAAGCGAATCGTTTTAAGAGGCGAAAATGAAGTTTTGTATGACACACTATTTTTGATTTTATATCTTTTGTTTTGTATTTTCGTGGAAAAGGATTTCAATTAGAAGGATTGAAAGGATTCGCTTCGAATAAAATAATTAAACAACTCAAGGTGGGTTAAAAAGCAGATATCGAATTGAAAACGACTCGCTTCGTAATCAAGGACCTAGTGCTTAGTGCTTCTTGAGATACGGCATCAGGAATTCTACTAGTGAATGAAATTAAGATGGACTAATATTTGATGGCCAGTAGCACGTATCATGAAAATGAAACTACACAAATAATGAAATTCTAGGAAGAAACATATAATCAAACAAAAAATTGTCAACGGTAGCGAAAGGGATAGGTGGATATAAAAACATGAAACGTGAAAAGGGTGTAATACTGTATACTATTGAAGCTGGTATGAGAGATGTACGGCTAGCTCAGTCGGTAGAGCATAAGCATCTTAATCTCAGAGTCGAGTCGTGAGTTTGGGTCCCATGTAGGGCGCCATATTTGCTGCTGGCTATTTTGGGAAGAAAAGAAAAAACTAAAAGGCACGATTGGCTCTTGTTGCAAGTTACTTAAGGCTTAACAGAAAAAAAAACACGACTGGATCACGTGGACTTCTCTTGATATCGTAGTTAAATTTTTTCGATTAAATAAAATATGTATAAATAAATTACTTTGAAAATTAATATTTATCAACCGAAATATTTCCGAGAAAATCGGGGTATGCCATTAATTTTGATGTATTACAATATATTTTATTATTTTTGTTAGCACCATACCATATTCATACCACTGAGTGTCCTGAAGATGTCCGAAGAAGACGAAACTCGTTTTTAAATTATTAAATACAAAAAAAAGTAAAAATAACTTTTTTTAATATAACTTTTGTTAAATTTAACTTTTGTTAAAAAATGGACTGTAATAAAGAGCAAAGGGCTAAATCCCCAAGCGAAAATGGAGCAAAATCGAAATCCCCAAGAGAAAATCCCCAAAGGGACGAAATTCCCGAAAATCCTAAAATAAGCAGTGCAAATATAGTGAATCTAGCAATAAAATCGCACTGCTTATTTTGAGATTTTCTCTTGGGGATGTTTTTGCTTGATTCATGCTTCATGCATATTCCTCATACTTTTTTTAATACTATTTGATATCATTTAATAAAATGAATGCTTTACAAAGTATAACTTTTTTAAACACAACATCACCTTAAATTGTCGATATTGTTCTTTGAATTTGTTCGATTTAAATAATTTTATTTTACACGTTTAGTCGGAACGGAATGAGAAACTGAGACTGAATGAATTTGTAACACATACTGAACTAAAATATTTCAAATAATAATAACTATAATTTATTAACTGCATAACCTTAAGCTATACAAATTAAAGGGAACGACTGCATGGCACAAACTTGCTCTGTTGGCAAGTCATCTGAGAAATTACATGTTTGATTATCATCTCATAATGTTTTCTTTTTACGAATGCATAACTTACCTTTTAGTACCTATAAACGCAAGTTAAAACTTGTTGGGGATTTTGTCGATTGGGCTTCTCTCCCTATTGGGATTTTATCCTTCAGGATCATATGTCCTTGGAGATTTCGTCCAATGGAGATTTTTTTTTTTAATTATGGGTGTTTCCCAAACGACTCAACACGCTCCACTGGTGTACACTAATTTTGATTGAGATTCTTCGTAACGTTTCCGGAACATTCTCGTCCATTTCTATTATCTATAAATCTCTTAATCTACTTCTTTTTTAGCTCAATTAAGGTATTGGTGTTAATTGGAAAATAAAAACTGTTCCTGAGGAAATTAACATTTTACAAATACTATAAATTTTAGCACTATGTATCAGACCGATGCCTCCTTTTGGAAAAATCAAATCAAGTCTTATAATGCTACACGCTATCTTTTTGCTGGTTACTGCATTCTTGGTGTAAACGTTCCCGAAAACAATAAAACTGCTTATTACATATACTCTGCGATTCTGAATGGCCTAGTTACTATTTGTCTGCCATTAGCATTTACTATAAGCTATATAACATCAAGTACTGAAATGGGAATAGGAACTCTCCTCACGTCATTACAAGTTGCCATAAATGTTTACGGATGCGCTGTCAAATTGGTCATAATGAGTTCCCTGTTGAAAAAACTACAAAATGCTGAGGCTGTCATGGATAAACTAGATCGGCGATGTGTTGAAGAGGACGAGCAGAATCAAATTAAAACGATCATCAAATTTGGCAATCGCATGGTAATATTGTTTGCGGTAGCATACTTTAGTTATTCTACAAGTACTTTTCTGAGCTCTGTGATAATGGGACAGCCACCTTATTCTCTTTACATTCCTTTTGTTAACTGGAAAAATTCGACAATGGACTTTATAATTGCTGCCGTAACCGAGTACTTGCTAATGGATGTAGCGTGTTTTCAGCAAGTAGTCGATGATTCTTACACGGTTATCTTTGTTGGTATTCTAAGAACTCACGTTCAGATTTTAATGCTCAGAATAAGCAAAATTGGTTCAGATTTTATGAAAACATCGGAAGAGAATACACAGGAATTGATTAATTGTATAAACGATCATAAAAATATCATTGAGTGAGTGCTCTTATTTCTGTTCGAAATGATTTATAAATAAATTTTAATTACAGGTTACATGAAATAATACATCCAGTGATTTCAACGACAATTTTTATTCAATTTGTTATAACTGCAGCAATCTTAGGAACGACTCTTATTAATATTTTGATTTTTGCTAATTTGTCATCGATAATTGCCTCGTTGTTTTATATTGTGGCAGTGGTAGTAGAGATCTTACCTTGTTGCTATTATGCTAATTGTTTAATGGATGAGAGTGATCAACTTGGTAATGCTATCTTTCATTCAAACTGGGTTGATCAGGATGCAAAATTCAAAAGGATACTAGTGTTTTTTATGCATCGATCACAGAAAACGATCACATTGACGGCTGGGAAAATATTTCCAATTACTTTGAATAGTTTTCTAGGGGTAATTATGAGTATTAACAAAAAAAATATTTTTAACTGTGTTCGTTTCTTTTATAGGCCCTGTTTTAAGTCCGAGATCATCCCAGGGTTACAGTTAACCTCGAGTTAATTCTGATGGAGACATGGTTTTCTGTTAGTTTGAGATCCCGATCTCATCAATTGGCTGAGTTAACTCTGGGTCAGCTCGGGATCTCAAACATCCTTCCACCAGAGTTAAATCGAGGTTAATTCTAACTCTGGGATGGTCTCGCAATAAGAAACTGTACTTTAAACTGCCGATTTTTACACACTCGAATGTCATTTTATTACAATTAACGTCAAACTGAAATTTTTGTGTGTGGCAAATGGCAGCCTTAAAAACTTAAGAGAACACAGATTAGGGTCAGTTGTATAATCGTAGTTTAGTCTGGTTCAAGTTTTAACTCGCCACTAATCCACCGAAATAGGTGGATTAGAAATTTTAATTACGATTGTAGAAATTGACCTTAAAATTAAATATTGGAAGTGTTGATTGAATCAAGGGTCGCGCTTGGATTCTAACTTTTTTACGTTGAAATATTTTATTTCTTTTCAGATTGCCAAATTCTCTTTTTCGTTGTACACGCTTCTAAGTGAAATGGATTATAGCAGTTATAATAAATAAAAGTCTACAACCTTTTCTATTACATTTTTATAATAAAATAAATATGTAATTTTTTTAACTCTTAAAAACTGTATGTTCAATGTTCATAAAGTTTAATATTTCGTACTTCATATCTAATATGAGTTTAATATTTGTTTTTCTGGTTATATAGACTTTATAATTATTATGAATTTGTTCAGTTTTATGAAATATCTTGAGACATACTTAGGTATTAGCATTGTATATAAATTTGTATAAGTCGTGGTTTGTTGGTAATTTTTAGTTAGTCAGCACTGGAAGGAACCAACAAAACGCTATATTCACTTTTGTATCCACTTTCTTATTTTATTTCAAAGTTGGTATTCTTGACTATATGCCAAGCCGAAGTTTCAAATAATTTTATGGATGTGTCTGCAAAGTATGGCTATTTGAATATGCCGAGTTGGTCAACTTGAACCCCACCTTCCACTACAAACAAATAAAAACCGGATAAATAATCATTATTTAGCTTGAATATTACCAAATTAAATCCCAAATTATATAATTTTATTTAAAAATCTGCTTTAACCAATTTTTATTTGTTTTTAAGCGAAAAGTTCAAAATCATCAAACCTTTTTTGCAACTTTCGTAAGTTGAAAGCTTCTTACTTCTTCCGCAACACGCCACCCTAAAAGAAAACACAATGAACACAACCATTAATAATCTTTGTATATGGAGTCCATGTCTTAAGCTGTCGTAGGTGCCACCAACCTTTAAGCAAAAAATATATTGACATATTTCGCGCCAAAAATTTCCAGGCATTCCAAGATTTTATCTTCACTTTTATGTTCACTTTAATTACTGACCAATTTATCGCCACTTTTCGTATCCCATACAAAATTTTGCTAAAGTGACTAAACACTTACCAACAAAACACGACTATAGTACAATAATGGAGCAGCGTCATCTAAAGAAACTTGTGAACCGAACTTTTGCAGGTTTTTAAATTTACTAAGTGTATATTCCGTTACCCTAACAACGTTGAATCCTTGAAGAGAACCGTCGAGAAAAGAATTGAATACAGTAGTACAAAAGTTATCTTCTGTACTTTGATTAAAGTTTTCAAACGATTCTCTTGTCGACTCACTAGGCTATTTTTTTTTAGCTCTGAGCAGATTCTCTTGTCGACTCACTAGGCGTTTTTCTTTTTTAGCTCTGAGCAGAGTACGCTCCGAGCGCTTTGATTTATTTTTGAAACACACTTGAGCACTTTACTGTCATATCAATTGAAATCAACCCACAATCTGTCAAATAACGTGAAAACTGGGGCCGAATTACCGCATCAGTGGCCCCAAGCGGAGTCACAAACGAAGTGTACTTCACCGATTCTTCATTTACATGCACATGATAAAAAGCGCTTTTTATGTCTTATAATGAAAAAATAGTTTTGTTCGCTAACCTATTCAACATGTCATCAATCAGCGGGATTGGATAGTTGTCCTTCAATGTTATTTTGTTCAAACTCCTATAATCTATACACATTCTTATGTTATCATTTTTCTTCCTGACCAAAGCAATAGGAGAAGAATACTCTGAATTACTCGGCCTTATTATCTTTTTCTGTAACATATCATCTAACATTTCCCGTACTCGCTCTTTTTCATAATACGATAATCTTCGGGGTGGGCAATGGAATGGCTTTTCATTAACCAAATTTAACTTTATCTCACATTTAATTAGCGGTTCATCAGGACGATCACTTTTTAAATAACAAGCATTAAATATCTTTCTGAAACACTCATTTTTGTTAACATCGAGACTCTCATTATATATATATGTTTCTTTACTTTCATCAATTTCAATATTCATTAAATTATTATATTCTTCATCATAAGTTTCGTTCATTTTACTTTCTTTTATTTTCATCAATCTCAAATTTGCTTTTTTAATAAAGTCTTCCCAAAATAACTGGGAACTTAGTCGTTTAATTTTTTACTACAAATAATTCTACTTAAACTTTTTCTTCTTTAAACAAAATACAACTCTGAACGACTCCAATTACATTTAATGGGCTTTTATTAATACCAAAGAAATTATATTTTACATTTTGTTTCTTAATTAATATATGTGGCACGAGCTGTTCATGGACAAAACTAATGGGGCTACCGGTGTCAATTAAAGATTCTAATGAAAATTTACAAATAAAATTTGTTTCTATAAAAGTATATAATAATTTTCTTACGTTTTCATCTGAATCACCTTCATCTCCAACATGATGGACGTCCTTTCTTTTTGGGCATACAGCAGCATAGCGTCCCATGTCAGCACACACATGGCACGCACCCAGTGGTCGTTTCGGCTTCTTACAATTATTGGCCATGTGCCCCAAAGCATTACAATTGTAACACCTAAATTGCTTAGATGTACTTGGCTCCATGTTTAAAGCTGGCGCCTTTCGCGCTAACGTCACTGTCCTGAACGCCTCCAGGAGATGCTCCTTGTCTCTAAAACAATGCATTTTTGCCTGAGATCTGATGGTCTGGTCTGGTATCCCCTCAATGAGATACTCCTTGAGCTCATTTTCATGGATACTTACTTTATTAGCAAGTATAACCTTTTCGTGAAAGTATTCCTGAAAAGCTTCAGCACTCGACCATTTCCGTCCTTCGAACTTCTGCTTGAGCATCAGCCGGCTGGCTCTGTCCTTAAAGATTGTACCCATCTCTTTGAGTAACACGTCAATTGGTACCGACATCATATCTGCTTTCGAGTGGAACCATCGTAGGGCTCTTCCCTTCAATCTAGTTGATATAAGTGCCCGGGAACTGTTCTCATCCAACTTGAAAACGAATAGGACACTCCTCAGCTGCAGTTCCCACTGCTCATAGTTGTCATCAACACCCGCAATTTCTGGAATCAGATCTTTTACGACGGAAAAATTCATCATGGATTTTCCGTCGTCATCATGTTTTGGAACACTCTTCTTCTTCGTCATCATCTCGTTCTCTCTCTTCAGCAACTCTGTCTCTCTCTTTTGTACCGCCAGCTCTCGTTTGACCAACATCAATTCACTCTTCAGTGTCTCCATTGTCCACTCGTCATCTCTGTCACTCGTTTTCTTCTCGTCTGCAGCATACTTTTCATTGGCACTCTTCTGACGCACTTCATCGACATTGCTACTATCCTCACCTCGCACTCATCATCATCATCATCGCTCTCTTCTTCATTGTCCATGTGGTGTCCGTTGGCATTCAGATTTGCATCGCTTGGCGTCGTCTGCGTCGGCACAAATTCACCGCGCAACTCCGATGGAATGGCCAATAATCGGAGCACCAACTCGGCCTTATTGCCGGTGGACTTCTTCCCCAGCGCACGTAGCCATGACTTTAATTGGGTTCCAGTGAACTGCTTCAGTTCATCACTTTCGACTGAATCCATTTTTGAGGCAATTAGTTGCAACGCGATGGATTTAGAGAGAAAAAAAATTAACTTTTTTTCACGCGATTATTTTTAAGAAAAATTAATTAAATTTTTACACAATCCCACTTCTGAGGTTGTAAGCGGTCTTATTAAAACAATGTTTATTTCAATTTATACTTTTATTATTTTAATAATACAAAATTACACAAATTCCGTGAAGCGGCTTTTACTTTATTCTTTCTTTTCTTCTGACAATCAAAACTCAACTGAACTCATTTTTGACACCTGCCCTCTCCTTTCATATTTATGGTGTTAACACAATAATCTTTGTGGTGAGGCCACACTACAATTTATTTTATTCTTTGGGTCCTACCACATAGTTAAAATAAAAAAGAATGCTGAGCACAACGATAAATAAATCTGGAAATTACATTTGCGAAAACATCAAAACATCATTGCGAAAAAAAGGATCAACACATACAACAGCTGTGAGAAATAGACCAATGACAAGTCACGAAATGACATTTAATAGGGATGTGCTTGAAAAATTCTAGTACAAAAAATACATCATTCGATACGGGATGCTTCGTATGACATCATACCAATGTGTTTACTCGATAGCTCGATAACGTATGAAAGTTGCTCACATACTCACTGATGCCGTAATTCGGCCCCTGCATTAAGTTGACCGCGCTCTACTTTGTGCTCGGTCTACTCCATCATTTTATCCTGAGCTCATAGAGCGCGCTCGGAGCAAGGTCTGATCGAAAAAAGAAACACAAGTTGAGCGCTCTGAGCGCTCGGAGCTAAAAAAGAAACAGATCTTTTTTTGACAGCTCAGTGCTCTTTTATTAACAGACACAATCTCTAAAATTAAATCCTTAGAATAAAATCATTTATAGAGTTTGGAAAAATGTACTTATTTCTTTTTCGTTTGACAGAGTAACAACACCTAACAACAGTCGTTCCAAAATGAAATTGTAACACAACAATCCTAACAAAGTCTAACAATGGGTACGTTCCAGTCCTGGGGGATCGTGGGAAAAATCCCTTTTTGTGGGAATTCCAACCTTAAAAGAGACAAGTTATATTAGAGTGGATATCAATACCTTCTTATACTTCAATGGAATTCAAAAGCAAAGGCTTCTTTCATTTAATATTGAAGAGTTCTGGAGAAAAAAATTATATACAGGCATCGACGGTGAATTCGTTTACCCAAATTTAGAAAAAATAGTGGGGTTCGCATTAGAATTACCTCAATGTAACTTTGAGAATTAAATAATGTTCAGCATTATCACAGTTGGTAAAACAAAAAAAAAGCGAAATTTTATGAATAAAAGTAGGTAAACTAAACTCATTTTGCGTTTTCCGATCTGCTTTAGCCAATAAAAATCAAAAATGTGTAGACTATGAAGTCAGTGATGGCCACTGCGATATAACACAAAACTAAATAATGTGTTTTTTGATCAAACATGAGATTGTAAGTGGACCAGCAACACTAATTTTAAAATGAGTCTGGTGATTAGCAGTGGCGGCCATGAAATAGCTATAGGTAACTCCTGCCAAAAATAGTGTTGGTCTACACAGGTTGTTTTTGTTTTATTCGACCACGTCTCAATGTAAACTAAAAAATGTTTCTAATAAACGATTTTTAACATTTTATTTTTTTTTATTTAATCATGTTGCTTTCTGTACCTATCTATATATTCCACAGATGTAAATAAAAGAATTTGATTTGTTTTGGTTAAAGAAAAATTTAAAAAAAATATTATCTGCAAATATTAATGTGTTTTGTTTAATATTTTTTTGCTGCGGGAAATAAAAAGGGATAAATGAAATAATTTGTGGGACAAAAAAGGAATTTTAGGACTGGTAAAAAGGATTTCTTTCAATAAAGCCCCCAGCACTGGTGCGTTCAATGCGCCAACTAAAAGTTAGTCGACGAGCTCTGATTGGCCAGATCCTCTCAAAAGTTAGTTGACATTTAGCTGACATTTAGTGAAGAATTTAGTCGAAAATTTTTGCACTAAAAAATTTAGTTGGTTTGATATGAAACGTCAACAACAGCTGATTCGTTATTTGAAGTAGGTACTACACAAAAAAGTTGAACTTTGTTTCATTTGATAGTTAGGTGGTGCGGTTGCAAATACTATTATTTTTTTTATAAGTATTTTAATGCTCTTGGTTAAAAGAAATACAAAAATTGCTTATTCTATAATCAATAACGAAGTCGAAAGTCGAATTGAGGTAGGTAAAAATTAAGAAAAAGAAAATAATCGTCAATTTTGAGTAGAATTGACAGAATTCTCGCAGAAGTATCAAAGACAATTGTAAAATGATAATATGACTTAAAAGTTCATCTTCAAAAGTTAAGTTAGTAGTCACTCTTCAAATATAACTTTATCATGAACAAAAATACAATTTCAATTGTTCTCAAAAGTAAAGGCGGTAAGTAAAGGAAATGTTTGAGTTTAAACAAAACAGGCATGACATTTCTGACATTCCACTAAATTTTAAGTTAGTTTTGTCGTTCAATGACTATGTTCACATAGGACGTACTCATCCGACGCATTTTGACGTTTTTATGTTTTGTCCCCTTCATATTTCGATGCAAGAAAGAGACAGGGTTTTGCGTCCAAATTTTTAAAATTCTCATGGATGCATTTTGACATTCGCTATTCTGACATTTGTTATTTATTATTTTTTCGCTTTTTTGAAAGTTTTCACTAAATTCGGTCTTTTTTTTTATTGGAAATTTCAATTAAACATAAGAATATAAGAAAATTGTAAATATATAGGTTTATTTCAAATATTTTGTTTTTTTGTTCCGTGTGGTTTCTAGCATACATTTTGTTCACACTACTTTATGTCTGAACACGGCGGACTGGACGTACGTCAAAATGCGTCGGATGGACCGTGCTTAGACTGGGAAATTTGAGACCGGACTCACGAGAGTTCGTAGGGGAGAGGGGTGAGGGGGTGAGTACTCTCGTAAGGCAGCTTCAAATTTTAAACATCGGAAGCGTGAGTACTGTTCCAATTCCAAATTCAAGTTTTTTCCCATTTTGTACATTATCTGCTTGACTGCTGAAGTGTTAACATCGCAGTATTTTCATAATTAAGCTAAATGCAGAGTGACAAAAAATTAACTCTTGGAAAAGAAAACAAACAAAAGCATTAACAATAATTTATGGATGTTATCTATTTTTTTAAATACAAAAACTTCGCGTCCTACAACTGTCTCACTGCACAAAAATTCCAGGCGTCCTCACTTGAGGACCAGTGTAATCACGTGAGTACTAACCACGCCAGACTCAAATTTCCCAGTCTAAACACGGTCAATGGTTTCATTTCAACTTAACTTAAGTTCTTAATTGTATTGAACGTACCCGACCTTTAATACAAATTTTTGACACACCAACAATAATCAACTGTTAGTAACGTAAAAGGACCTACTGTTTCGACTGTTTTTGAAAAAAAATTAGTCCAAATAAAAATCGTTTTCTAGTCAACTTACAAAAAACTAAATTTTCAAATTCCACAACACAAAAGTTTTTTTTAGATTCGATAATTGAGTTTATACACAGGAATTAAGATGGTTTCAAATTTTTCGAAGAAGTTGTCCTTCAATTAGTGTTGGCTAAACATCGAAATATTTTACTTTCAGTATCGATGTTTTTCGGAAAATATATCGATACTATCGATGTACTATCGATAGTTTTTTTAAATCACTTACTGATCTCTGATCTCTTACACAATACGTTTATGATAACGAAATGTTAATATGAAATTATTCTGTTCAAATACAAAAAACAAATAAAATAAACTTTTGTTGCAACAAAACAAACCTAAAACAAGTTAAAGAGAAATATATACAGAATAGAAGAAACACAAAATTAGTCCTCAAGAATTTTTGAATTATGTTTAATATATTATATGCTGTATTTTATTTTGCGCTCTGATCTGTTCCGGATCAGATTTGCGTTTCTTTTTTGCTATTATTTTTCTTCAAAGAAGAACTGCAGGGGATGCAGTCCTGTTAAGGAAGAAAATCGCTCAAAAGGAAATGAAGAAGCTGTAATGCAGAGAAACTTGATCGACATTTTTCGAAGTGAACTTGTAGATTGATTCCAATAAGTAAGTGCCATAGCTAATTAGAGTGGCTAGGTTTTTTTATTAACTTTAATATTTTTCTAAATGTCCATACAATTTGGCGCTCATTTGCAGATTGAGTAGTCCGGTTGCAAGAATGGTCCCAAATGGAAACACTTACGCTACGACCGAGGACGTGTTGGAAGATCCGTTGAAATTTTCAACAGACCTAAGACATGTTCGTTGTGGCAGGTTCCGTTCCGATGTAATGTCCGACAAGCACAAGCCCTAGTCCATTCACCATAGAACCAATCGTATTCGAACAAGATTCGTATATGACCGTTAGTACGACCAGTACGAATTGTTTGTGGATGAAATTGATAAAGATGAAGAAAATGTTGATGCCTCTTCCGATTTTAAATACATATCATTTTAAATCTAAATATTTAAATTGCTGGTTCCTTTCTTCCTTTAACAACGGCACTGGATCATTGGCTACTCTTTCATTTTTAAACCTATTTTATTTTTGGATTTTGGATCTAATATCCTCAGTCATTAAGGAATTGGGTTAATATAGTAATAGGCTTAACACGTTTTTTAATCGAATCTTAAAGTGATTTTAAAATGCCTTGCCCTTATGAAGTGCTAAGTTTGTGTTTTATATCCAAAAGTGTTGTTTCGATTGGCTTATGGGATTAAGGACGATATAAAATGTGATACTATGACAATAAAAATATTATTCATGCCTATTACTGAATCCGCAAAATTTCACTCTCCGGGAGTCAGTTAGATCCGCATTCGCATAAAGTTCTATTATTGAATCCGAGGAATGAGCTGCATTATCGATCCGCGAACTTCTTTTCCATTTTTGAAACTGCATTATCGTGGATGTCAAAAGGTGACATTGGGCGCGTTCAAGTGCACATGAGAAAAGCAATCTAAGATACTTAAGTATCGTAAAATATCTAATATCGCAAATTAAACCTTTTTTAATGATTTTAACGACCAACCTTAATCCGTCAGTGTTTCAGCAATCACTGGACCGATTTACAAGGTAAATATGCTTTTGAATAAAGGAAATGTCAAACTTGGTCATAGGGACTATATTTTTGGACAGATTTCCACGGTTTGGCCAAAAAACGACACCAAAGTTGTATTTCTGGAACTCTAAATAATAGGACAAAAAATAATTATTTTGACTAAAATAATTTTTGTACAGCAAAATAAGTCATTTTTATTGATTTTAACAACCAATCTTAATCCGTCTGTTTTTCAGCAATCACTGAACCGATTTTCAAGGTTCATTTGCTATTGGATAGAAGAAATCTCAAACTAGGTCGTAGGGACTATATTTCTAGGAAGATGTCCACGGTTTGGCTAAAAAACGACACCAAACTTGTATTTCCTAAAAAACTAAAATCGAATTTTTAGTGACCTTTGTATCGTAAAAGATATATAATTGTTATTTGTGGGCTATAGGTCGATTGTAATAAAAAGATGTTATTTATTCATTGCAACGTTTCGAGTATGTTTGTACTCTTCATCAGGCCTTTATTATAACAAAAGAACAAAATAATACAAACATATATTAGTATACAATTTTTAAATTAATTTTTGAAAAATTTGACGTCAAAATTAGTTACAACAATTATCAAGAAACAAAGAATATTAAATTGAATTTAAATGTAGTTAGACATCAATCAAACAGTAACTAAAATAATCAAAAGTTAAATCAATATTTTTTATACTAATTATTTAAAAGAAAAATACTGACGACAGTTAAAATTTTCCATTGCACTGCACTACACAATCACCTACTTTTGAACCTACTTTTTGTTGCTGGCCTTTTTATAATTTGGCTATAGGCATTGCTCAGATTGTCGCAATCTGACCTACGGTTGACGGCATTAGTGTTGTCTAAGATATGCAACATTTCTAACAACATTCGTTTAGAATAATGTTGTTCCGTTTGAAGAATTTCAACATTCTCTAAGTCTGGTGTATGTTTCTCTTCTATGCAATGCTGAGTTAACGCCGTTTTATGAGAAGCTCCGCTATTTAAATCAGACCTATGTCCAGAGATACGATTTTTTTATTTTTGTTTCGAGGTTCCTATGTAAACAGACGAACATGTCGTCTCCTTCCCTCCTAAGCAATTAATCTTATAGACCACATCTGCTTTCTCCAAAGTCTCCATTCTTCCTTTGATATTGGTGAAAAGTTTGTTTCTCAGGGAAAAAGCAGACTTGAAGGCTATTTTTGCCTTTGTGTTGTCTTTTATTGGGGCTGTCATAATGCGGTTGGAGAGGTGAGGAATGTATAAAGCACTCTTATATACACACACTTGTTGGAGATCTTTAGCTTGGTTGACACTCTTCTGTTTGTCATGATTTTTAATGAGCTTTTGGACAATCGAAGTTGGAAAGGAATTGATGAACAGGGTGTCCCGAATAATTTTTATATTTTTTTCATAAAAAGAATTGTCGCTTATGTCAAGAACTCTGTTGACAAAATTTTGTGCCGTATTGACAATCACATGTTTGGGTTGCTTTGAGTGGAAATTTATAAGGCGTCCGGACGCAGTTACTTTTTTGTGCCAATCAAAAATTAACTTTCCATTTTGCCTTAAAACTTTCACGTCGAGATATGGGATCTCACCATTAACTTCCACTTCTACCGTAAACTTAATTTTGTGATTGAAAGAATTTAATGCGTTCAATGTGTTCTGTACTTCTTCGGACTTAATCACAACGAATATGTGCTTTGAAGAATGTACCTTGCTATGAGCTGTCAAAATTTATGGTCAAAATTCTTCAAAACTTGACACACAATTCTAAATTCAATGTCAAAAATTCCAAAGATTTTATCGATAAAGTGGCTTCTATTAAATTGGAAAACGGTGATATTTTGGCTTCATTTGATGTTGTTTCTTTATTCATAAGCATACCAATCGGTCTGATTATAGACATTATAAAGATCAACTGGAATAGAATAAAAGAGCACACCAATATTAAAAAGACAAAATTTTTCGAATTACTTAGGTTTTGTATTATTGATAACAACTATTTGGAGTTTGACAGTAACATTTATCAACAAAAACAAGGTGTGCCCATGGGAAGTCCAGCTTCGCCAATTTTAACCTACATATCTACATATTTGACGATCACTTTAGGTTTTTCTGTAAGTTTAGCAAGTACATTTTCCAAAAGATTTTCCATAACAAGATCCGCTAAAATTGGCGAAGCTGGACTTCCCATGGGCACACCTTGTTTTTGTTGATAAATGTTACTGTCAAACTCCAAATAGTTGTTATCAATAATACAAAAACCTAAGTAATTCGAAAAATTTTGTCTTTTTAATATTGGTGTGCTCTTTTATTCTATTCCAGTTGATCTTTATAATGTCTATAATCAGACCGATTGGTATGCTTGTGAATAAAGAAACAACATCAAATAAAGCCAAAATATCACCGTTTTCCAATTTAATAGAAGCCACTTTATCGATAAAATCTTTGGAATTTTTGACATTGAATTTAGAATTGTGTGTCAAGTTTTGAAGAATTTTGACCATAAATTTTGACAGCTCATAGCAAGGTACATTCGTCAAAGCACATATTCGTTGTGATTAAGTCCGAAGAAGTACAGAACACATTGAACGCATTAAATTCTTTCAATCACAAAATTAAGTTTACGGTAGAAGTGGAAGTTAATGGTGAGATCCCATATCTCGACGTGAAAGTTTTAAGGCAAAATGGAAAGTTAATTTTTGATTGGCACAAAAAAGTAACTGCGTCCGGACGCCTTATAAATTTCCACTCAAAGCAACCCAAACATGTGATTGTCAATACGGCACAAAATTTTGTCAACAGAGTTCTTGACATAAGCGACAATTCTTTTTATGAAAAAAATATAAAAATTATTCGGGACACCCTGTTCATCAATTCCTTTCCAACTTCGATTGTCCAAAAGCTCATTAAAAATCATGACAAACAGAAGAGTGTCAACCAAGCTAAAGATCTCCAACAAGTGTGTGTATATAAGAGTGCTTTATACATTCCTCACCTCTCCAACCGCATTATGACAGCCCCAATAAAAGACAACACAAAGGCAAAAATAGCCTTCAAGTCTGCTTTTTCCCTGAGAAACAAACTTTTCACCAATATCAAAGGAAGAATGGAGACTTTGGAGAAAGCAGATGTGGTCTATAAGATTAATTGCTTAGGAGGGAAGGAGACGACATGTTCGTCTGTTTACATAGGAACCTCGAAACAAAAATAAAAAAATCGTATCTCTGGACATAGGTCTGATTTAAATAGCGGAGCTTCTCATAAAACGGCGTTAACTCAGCATTGCATAGAAGAGAAACATACACCAGACTTAGAGAATGTTGAAATTCTTCAAACGGAACAACATTATTCTAAACGAATGTTGTTAGAAATGTTGCATATCTTAGACAACACTAATGCCGTCAACCGTAGGTCAGATTGCGACAATCTGAGCAATGCCTATAGCCAAATTATAAAAAGGCCAGCAACAAAAAGTAGGTTCAAAAGTAGGTGATTGTGTAGTGCAGTGCAATGGAAAATTTTAACTGTCGTCAGTATTTTTCTTTTAAATAATTAGTATAAAAAATATTGATTTAACTTTTGATTATTTTAGTTACTGTTTGATTGATGTCTAACTACATTTAAATTCAATTTAATATTCTTTGTTTCTTGATAATTGTTGTAACTAATTTTGACGTCTTATTTTTCAAAAATTAATTTAAAAATTGTATACTAATATATGTTTGTATTATTTTGTTCTTTTGTTATAATAAAGGCCTGATGAAGAGTACAAACATACTCGAAACGTTGCAATGAATAAATAAGATCTTTTTATTACAATCGACCTATAGCTCACAAATAACAATTATATTTCCTAAAAAATGCAGATGACATTTTCGAAAACGGCCATTGTCAATAAATTACTAGAAATACGGCAAAAAAAACTTTATGCGTTTCGGGGATCCAAAAATTTTTATTTCTGTTTCAAAAAATTCAGATTTGTTAACTATCTGCTTCTTCTTGAGTTTTTTTTCATAAAAATCACTATCCACACCAATTTTACTGCGGATTTGCTTTTCCAACATTTGTATGGAGTGCGGATGTGGTGCGGTGCCTTTCGTTTTCAGTAATACCAATTTTACGAACAACGTTAACGACATTTATTCCCGCGTATGGCTTGCGGAATCGCTAATAGCAAATCTACCGAAGTGAGTAAATCCCTAATAAGGCTGATATTTTTTTATTTTCAACTATTATTTTTTCTCTTCGATAGTACCGATAGTTTTTAACTATCGGCGATATTTTCGGTAGTAAAAAACCATCGATACTATCGATTAATGACTATCGATGTTTAGCACATCGAGTAATTATTATTGCCCTAATTCCCTGTAACGACCGAACCAAACCGAACAAAATCCCTTTGCATACATTTGTATTTGTTTTTCTTTATTTCTCTTGCCTTGTACCTCAAGAACAATTGCTATAAAAGAGTAAAATAAATAACAAGTCGATAGTAACGACATCCTACGAGAAGTATTTGAAGCTTACATTTGAAAAAGATTATTTCTTTATGTGTTCCTATCTATAAACTCAAATTTGAGCAAACTAAAATTAGAAAGTAAATACAAAAATTTTAAAGAAAGAAACATTTGACTTTTCAGAGTGTTTTTCTGTTAAAGTTAATTTTTCTGTCATCCGAATTTTCAGATAAAAATTTGCAGCTGAATACAAGGAGAAAAACGTAACTAAATGTCGATCGACGTCAACTGAATTTTTATGACAGCTGGCCAATCAGATGGCAGATTTTTGACCGTTCTATTTGTCAAAAGGCGTCGTTAAACGCTACCAAAGGCTATAACAGCTCGTACTTAACTTGCTGATGATCCCACTTACTATCTGTCTACCTCGTTTCAATCCAACATCCGAATGCAACGATATCCATATCAAGCACATAGTTTATTCGAGATTCTTATTCAAATTTGTTGTCATTTTAAATGCATAATCTGCAGTTTTGTATTTCCCTCAATAATTGCCAAGAACTACACGTCTCTGTCAAACAAAATGTCAGTTTTATAATAGGGAGTTTTACCATCTTGTCAAAGCTCACACTATGACGAAGACAGATTGAAATATGTATCGCGCTTTTTTCAAACTGTTTGACAATTTGGAAATAATTTTTAAATGCTGTATTCTTTTTGTGTGAAATTTGTGATTTCCGTGGCTTAGAAATTTATTTTAATTAGCAAAACCAACAATTTTCACAATTTTCGCGCACGAATCTTTAAAATTCCCGCTTTTGTTTTCAATCAATTTGTCAACAATGATAAAAAAAAAATCAGCTGTTCGTCATACTGCTGTTTTTGACAATTCTGTGAGAACGAGAAAGAGATATATCGTTGTTACCATGGACGTAATAGATATGGACTGCTAGTGCCATACATGATACAACAAATAAAGATATGGCTTTGCGCATGTTTAGGTTTGGCTGTCAAAATGACGTGACGTAATGTGTGCGTACATCTATGTATATTTTTGGCGCAATTTATTTTACTTACTGTTTCCTGTTCCCTGATTGAATAGATGTTAGTTTGCGAATTTGAATTTTTATTTTGATTAAAATTGATTGTTTTTGTGCTAAATTTAATTTATAAAATGGGTGTGTGTTCTGTGTTTGAGTGCAATAATAACTCAGAAAAAAAAATTACGGCTGAAACAAGTTTTCACGGCTTTCCGAAAAGAAATCCAACACTTTCTAAGCAGTGGATCAATTTTTGCAAAAGAAAAGATAAAATTAATGTTCAAACTGCCCGAATTTGTAGTTTGCATTTCTTGAGAGATGATTTCAAGAATAATTTACAATATGATATGGGTAAGTAACTACTATAACTTTATTGAACGTTTAGTTTAGAAAAATAACCTGTGTACATATTATATTGTCATACAGGTTTTGCAGCCGCTCGCTTTTTGAAAGATGATGCAATTCCTACGGTTCACCTTGAAAGCAAAGAACCTAAATCCAAATCAGACCGTTCAAAAAGAGTTGAAACAAAACAAAACAAAGAACTGCTCAAAGGTTTGCTGGAAAATATAGATATGGTGACTGAGTTAGAGCAGCAAGCTGAAGACAATTCCCCCCAAAACATCGAAAATGCTAGCTTGGAAGCTAATGAACTGCAGTTACCAACAAGTACAACTGAAATTAACGATTTACGGGAAGAAATGTAAGATTTGCACATAAGTATATTATTACTACCTTTTTGTGGTCAAACTTGTTTTCATAAATTTAAATATATAACAAATGAGATACTATTTAATATTTTTTGAAATTTTGTTAGAAAAACTTTGCGAGAAGAAAATGTGCAGTTAAATAAAGAGTTGTTAACTGTAAAAAAAAAAGTGAAATCCTTAGAGACTCGAGCTAAAAAAGCGGAATTCCAACAAAACAACTTGGAAAATAAATTGTTGGAAATTTTTTCACCCGGACAAATAAAGAAACTCAAAATTGGTTCTTTAAAGAGATCAAATTGGTCCGAGGAGGATATAGCCCGATCCATCACTTTATACTCCTCAAGTTCAAGAGCTTATAAACTGCTAAGAAGGAAAAACTTTCCACTCCCTGCTGTTAGAACGCTTCAAACCTGGGCGCAGAAGCTAGACATAACACCAGGAGTAATGATGCCTATTATAAAAATCATGAAAGCGGCGCGGGAGTTGACTAACAACCAAAAACTTTGCGTACTAAGTTTTGATGAGATGAAGGTTAAAGAGGCGTACTGTTATGACAGATCAACAGATACTACTTTAAAGCCAGCATCCTATGTGCAAGTAGGAATGCTAAGAGGTAAAAAAAAACATTTAAATCAATATGTGCAATATTTATTAATAGGATACTATATTATTGCAGGCCTTATAGCAAAATGGAAACAACCCATTTTTTATGACTTCGACTGCAAAATGACGAAGGCAATTTTATTAAATATAATTGAAAATGTTGCCAATTGTGGTTTTGTAGTAGTTGCTATTACAAGTGACTTAGGTGGCGCGAACAGAGGGCTTTATACTGAACTAGAAGTCAGTATGGATAAACCATGGTAGGTAGTTTGATAGTTTTAAGACTTTACTTTTATTACATAACCATACATATAATAAACTTGCAGGTTTTTGTTTCAAAATACTAAAATTTACGTATTCGCTGATGTTCCGCACCTTATAAAACTGATTCGAAATCATTTTATCGACCACGGATTTAACATCAATGGGAAGATTGTAAATAAGGAGATTATACTAAAACTTCTTTCTTTCTCTTCTGGCGAATTGAGCATTACGCACAAAATTTCTGCGAAGAATTTGAGTGTTGTTCAGGCTGAACGTCAAAAAGTAAAACTTGCTACAAAACTCTTCTCCCACACTGTTGCTAAAGCTCTATCGCGTGCAGTCAGCCTTGGGCTTCTTGAAGATGAAAGTTGGCAAGAGTGCTACAATTTGCTAAAATATGTAAGTAAACAACAAACACCAAGTAAATAAACTTTAATTTTCTTTTTTCCTTTTTACAGACAAACGATTGGTTCGATGTAATGAACGTCAGATCACCATACAGTGATTCCAGAGAGAGAGTACATGCATATGGACTTCACTTGGAATCACAAAATGAGATACTAAGCAATATGACTAGTATGATACGCAATATGCGGGTAATTGGAAAATCATCATTGCTTCCTTTCCAAAAAGGTACCAAGATATTTAAAAGAGTTTTAAAAAAGAAAAAAAAATAATTAATAACATTCTTTTTCAAAGGTATCGTGCAGTCTAACATTGCCTTGGAATCATTGTACAAAGATGTACAAGAACGGTTCGGTGTAAAGTTTATAATGACTTACCGCTTGAACCAAGATGTCCTTGAAAACTTTTTCGGCATTATTAGAGCCAAAGGAGGACTTCACGACCACCCTGACCGCCAAGAATTTAAATATAGACTCCGGTCTTATATTCTTGGTCATAATGAAGGTGCTCTATCGGAGGGTGGTAACGTAGGAGTGGATGATACGCCAGACCTATTAAGTTAGAAGAAGAATCATTCTCAGGTTCGTCAAATAAAATAAATTTATTCGAAGCTATTTATATTTAAGTTTTTTTTTATATTTTTTTACAGGAAAGATATTTAGAATTATCAAGGTAAATTCAAATATCGACAGCGAGCCTGAAAAAGATTTGCCAATGGCATACGATGGCCTAGAGAATCTGGCCGGTTACATTTGTCACCAGTTGAAAGATAAGATACCAAACTTGGAAGATGACACGGCAAACGGTAATTCTTGGGTACATCACTTGGACGAAGGTGGCCTCTCTAAACCATCGGCAGCAGTGATGACCCAGTTGCAGTCATTGGAAAATGTTTTCAATGCAGTAAATGGAGATGGTAAAGGGCTTTATATTACTTCGAATTATATAGAGCATATGGTGGGAATATCCAATAAGGCCAAAATTATTTCTCACGAAAAGATTAAACGACTTTTCTTTCGTTCGAGGATGTATTTTAGAATGCGGAAATTAAACCGTGAAATTGTTGATAACAGAAACTCCAAAAAACGAAAATATAAAAAAATAACAAACTAAAACATTAACTTTCTTTCACTTTCACAACAATCAAAAACACAGAAAGGGGTAAGTAGTTAAACAAATATGCATTTTCTTTATTTTTCTCATTTGTAATCACACAAACATTTCACGACAGCGGGCGGTACAAAGTACATATCCACTATTTATTAAAAATAATGGAAAACATAACTTATTTACAAATTGTTATAACAAAAATGGTACAATAATAGGATTAATATTAAATAAAATATCGACAAAACTCCCGGCCCGATGTGTTTCGTTTGCACTTTCATATAAATTCTCACAACAAAAATGAAAACGTCAAGCTAGTACGCTATAATGACGTAGATGCGCAGAACGAGACAAAAATAAACACTCATCGGCGCTATCTTTATTTGTTGTATCATGAGTGCCATACCCCAAGTTGGTTCCATTTTAGTCTTTGTCATTTTGGGCGACACTAGCCCTCGGTGCCCCACTAGCGGGAAAAAAATGAAACCTCCATTTTGACATTTGTACTCCTTCGAAAAAATGGCCATTTGTATTTTTTTATTTCACACATATCGTGGTAGCTGTAGAATAAAATGTAAAAAAACAAAATATAATATATATTTTTTGAAAATGTATTTACTTTCAATTTCTTTATTGGAACACGTATTCCTATTGGGAAAAAATTTACATAATTTAATTGAAAAAAATCAGTCTATTTTGATTTCGATAAATTTTCTTTCTTTTCAGCTGACCCACTAATAGAAGCTATGGATACTCAAGAAATAGAATATGTCGTTGACGAAAAACAGCAATCCTTGGCTAAACTTAAAGACGGCGAAGAGAATGGTAAGTTTATATATGTTTTAATAAAATTCCAGAGTTCTTAAGAAAAAAAATATTTCTCAAACAGATCCAAAACGCGATCAATTCCGTGCAGAGGCCACATTTTAATTTGTTGTCAATAACATTTCTTCTTTGAAAACGACAATTCTATCGCCACCCACGTATGTCCGAATGTTGCCATGGAAGATGGAAGATCCTGCCCATTGAACGGTCCATGGGATTCTTTTTACAGTGTAATGGTGAGAACTAGCCTCGCCAGACTCTGCACCTTAGCGCAGGATGTAACAACCTAACACTCAATAAACATTCTCAAGCTCTGCCATCCCACCAGGATACAGTTTCCCGTAAGCAACACCAACCACTTTCGGCAATATCCATTCAAGATTTGAATAGTGTTCAGGTAAGTAATCTTCGCATAAATATTTCAAGAATTTTTTATGATAAATCTATGAAACTTTCAGCTCCGAAGAACAGAAACCAAAGTCATGCAAAAATCATTTCAAGCTCCTACGCGCAGCTTTAGCATGCAATGTCTCTCATCAACTACAGAAACATTTCTCAAGACCGATCTTATTGCTGAGCTTAAAATGTCCAAAGACATTTCGGGCATTAAGAAAATGAAAAACGAAAAAGCACGAATGGCTGACAAACACGACCAAGATCATTATTCAGAAATTTCTAGGCAATTCAGTGCAAATAATTATGTTGACCAGGTAAGAATTTTAGTGATGTTTTGTATCTAAAGCTTTGCGGAGCTTTCATATAATTTTGAAGATTCAATTACAGATTCCTGAAAAGGATCAAGCCGGAAATGTTATACCCGATTGGAAAAGACAAATGCTCGCAAAAAAAGCCGCTGAACGTGCCAAAAAAGAATTCGAAGAAAGAATGGCTCGAGAAGCTGAGAACCGTCGATTGTCACAAATACCCCAATGGAAGCATGATCTGTTGGCCAGACGGGAAGAAGCTGAAAACAAGCTTAAGTATGTTAATAAGATTCTACATTTATATAATACTATTTGATTATTTTATATTACCAAGGGCAACAATATATACACCACGAGTAGAAGAAGGCAATAGAGTATCAGATACTTGGAAGATGAAAAACAAATCAGTCTCAATAGATAATATAAGCATGTCGTCATACTGTACAGAGTCTAGTTACGATCAAAAAACATTACCAATGGACAACAATCACAATAGCAATAAAGAAAACAGAGAAAACGAATCAGAATATCAGGATATCAACTTAAATGGCAAATGCAACGATCGGATTTCCGACGCCTCAGATGAACCAAGGAAATTCCAAGATGGGGAAGTCGAAAATGATAATATTATTCCATGGCGGGCCCAACTAAGAAAAACTAATAGTAGACTGAGTTTAATATGAAGAAAATATAAGTTCATTATTTTATTTAAAATCTACATAAATGTCTCACATATGCTTTTAACTTGTTATTTATTGCTTTTTTTATTTTTTTTACTTAAATTTAATAATGATATACCTATATGCATAAACATGTTAATGCTTTGCAATTTAAATAAATCTATGTAAACATATATAAAATAATCATTTAAAAATTATAACAATGGGATATAACCATGTAAATTGTATCCACATTATTATATTCATTAAAACAATTTCTCAAACATTTAAATGTTTTCTCAGAATAAAAGAAAATCTTTCCGTTTAACTTTTAATTTGTTTTGATTACCTTAAGCCAAGTAAGGAACTAATAACCCATATTCCGATAGTCGTTTTACTAAATCGAATCTTAGAAAGTCATCATAAACATATACTTCGTTCTATTTTTGGGTTTCTGGTACGCTGCTCCTGCTGCACGTGTCACGACAGAAAAAATTATCATAAAAAAGGATCTACACGTGAAATCAAACTATATGGTAGCTATCATTAGTTTGCCAGAAATGTTTATACAAGTATCATTATTCATTACTAACGCTCGTATCTGTACTGTTTTTCGCAGTATTGTAATGTTTTTTGCTCTCAAAAAATGCGTAAAACTGCGTACTGTTTTTTTTTTTTTAAATACTGCTTTTATTTTGAGATATACAGAACTTCAAATCAGCAGTTTTTTGAGCTTGTAAGCAAACGTGAATGACAGTGGGATATTTCCATCTTTACATTGTTAATCTCCGAGTAGGAAATTTGCTCCTTAATGAAAAATTTCTTGGTGAAATTTATACCACTTTTATATATGAGATGAAGTTCCCTGATTTCACTCATTAAAAGTAATGCAATCAGTCAGCGGTGCACTTTGTCAGAATACATTTTATGTTTGCCAGGAACTTATTTTATCGCTATTTTTATGAAGAGTGCTTTATAGTTTATATAGTTTACGTTGACCTTCCTTTATGATGTTCAGACTCACAAAACCAATGTGCATTTTTATCGCCTGTAAATCCAACAAAATTTCTTAACGCGAATACAGAAAACCAGAATGATTGAAACAAAGTCAGAAAAACCACATCAACATTTCTACTAGGCATATTTAATTTAATTCACTGGGCAAAACAAACAAGCGATACTCATTCATTCAAATTATCACTTTTTTTAAAGTTCATATACATAAGTATTGTTTTGGCTTTTGGCAAAAAGAAAATGAGAGTCGACAAACTTATAAAATTTAAAGCACTTTATTTGTGTTAGATAAAAGAAAACTGTTAAAATATAAGTACATAGGTATTTTCAATATTATTTAATTATTCAATGCAATGTAACTTTACGAAATGATTTTTACGCTTTACGATTTTACAATTTACGAATTTAAGAATTTGCGTTTTACGATGTACGATGTACGATGTATACGTTTTACGTTTAATTATTGTTTTTTTCTTCGCGTCTGTATCCTTTGGCTAACCGTGGTCGACTGACTTCACTCGTCTCTTTTGTAGGATGATATTTTATAGTGTGCAATAGTATTGGTAAATAAAGTTTGAATTTGATCTTTACAGTATTGGTATATGAAGTTTGTATTTAATCTTTACATTCCACCCCCCGTGGATCCTCTAGGATTCACCATTTATCGTCAAAACGGCTAGTTTATTGGCAGGTCGCTTGAGAAGCGTAGTCGATGTTTTTACCTCGGCGATTCTTATGTGGCCATCCTTCGCTGGAAACACCTTGGTAATACGTCCCTTTTGCCATTGGCTACGAGGTTGTCCTGGATCACAAATAATGACAAAGTCGTTAACTTTAAGTGGTGGTGGTTCATCATGCCATTTGGAACGGCGTAGGAGTTGCGGTAAATATTCTACAACCCATCTTTTCCATAAGCGATCCTTCAAATTTTGGGCGATTCTCCATTGTTTTTGTAAACATACTTTAACATCCACCGGATGTGGTGTCTGAGTCGAGTTGACGCATCCCATCAAGAAATGGTTAGGGGTTAACGGCTCATCCTGGTCACTAGTCAATGGAATCTCTGTCAACGGTCGGGAGTTGACTATATTTTCGGCTTCCAAAAGTGTGGATCGCAGTGTCTCGATTCTTGGTGATTCTTCTCTTAGTGATTTTAATAACAATAGCTTCACAATTCTGATGAGTCGCTCCCAACATCCACCTGAACTGGGGTTGGCAGGGCAGTTAAAGATCCAGTCTATGTTGTGTTTTATCGATTCGTTGTTGATTTTGTCATTGTCTAATAAAGATTCTCCCTTCTTTAGCTCCTTCTTGGCACCAATAAAGTTCGTGCCATTGTCGCATCGAATTGATACTGGTGTTCCTCTTCGATTAATGAAGTTTCTAAGGCACAATATGAAGGCATCCGTTGATAAGTTTTCTGCTATTTCCAAATGAGCAGCACGGATGGTAAGGCAGGTAAATATTACCACCCACCTCTTCTCTCGTCGTCGTCCTACAGACACGGTCAAAGGCCCAAATAGATCGACTCCAGTGTATGAGAACGGACGAACATATGGCGTTATGCGGTCAATTGGCAATTGTCCCATCATCGGTGGACTCGGCATTGCGCTGTCAAACTTGCACATTATACATTTCTTTTTTACTTCTTTAAGGATTGATTTGATGCGAGGTATCCAAAATATTTGTCGAATTTGGTTTATGATGACTGCGACATTCTGATGGTGGTATCTTTTATGAAAACTATCAACTATTAGTTGTGTCGCCGGATGATTTTGAGGAAGTATTATGGGTCGTCGTGCGCTATATGGCAAATACAGCGCTTCGTCTAATCGGCCTCTGATCCTCAGCAGATTTTCTTCGTCCAATTCTGGTGTTAGTGAGTGAATGGGACTGCTTTTGGGAATTTTGCTTCCCCCTTCTAAGGCCGTTATTTCATCCGGAAACGTTTCTGTCTGGATGGTACGAGCAATAAAGTGTTCAGCTGCCGTCAGTTCTTTGGTTGTTAGCGGGCCTTGGGGAACGTAAGATTTGGTCTTCAACATTTTAGCAAATCGAACAACCCATGCACATACTCGTTTCAACTTGAAATAGTAAGAAAAATTGTTAAATGGTATCAAAGGTCTACTTGCCTGGCAATAAAGAAAAGTCTTCGGGCGGATTTCTTCTTCTAGTGTTATGTTTGGCTTGTCAAGTTGAAATTCTGGCCAGTGTTGTTCATCTCTTTTTAGGAATTCTGGCCCTTTAATCCATCGGCTATCTATATGGAATCTCGGCGGCACAGATGGGCGAGTGGCGGTATCTGCTGTGTTTTCCGAAGTTGGTACCCAGCGCCATTGATTCGGATCGGTGTTACTTATAATTTCTGAAATTCGGTGGCCAACAAAGGGTTTATACCTTCGCTCATGTGAGTAAATCCAGTATAACGTTGTTCGAGAATCACTCCAGAATATTGTTTTTATAAATTTGACATCATGATTTAATGAAATTGCTTTACTTAGACGTAAACCAAGTACGGCGGCTTGCAATTCCAATCTAGGAATAGACATTAATTTCTTTGGAGCGGTCCTTGATTTTCCTGCTACGAAGCTCAGATCAATGCAATTACCCATGGTAATACGAAAGTAACCCACTGCGGCAAAGGCGATTTGGCTGGCATCAACGAAAATGTGTAGCTCGATGTTGGTAGAATGGCGAAGATATGGCGAATGGCATCGTGGTATTTGAAAAGATCTTACCTTTTGGAACTCGGTCCACCAAGCTACCCATTTGTTGTTAAGCTCGGCTGGAATTGGCTCATCCCACTCAATGTTTGTTTTCCAGCATTCTTGTAACAAAATTTTTGAAAATATCAAAAAATCAGCCAGAAATCCAAAAGGGTCGAATACTGCCATCACAATTCCAAGAAGTTCCCTCTTGGAAGGAGGTCGTAGACATTCGAGTACTTTTTGTGGGATGCGATGAAATTTGGTCTCAAAATTAAAGGAATCTGTTGTTGTGTCCCAGAACATTCCAAGAATTTTCTCTGTTGCAGCTTGACGTTCCATGTTGATTTTTTTACATTCAGCACCGGCCTCGCCATTCATCGTTGCTTCCAGTTTTGATGAATTTGAAACGAAATTTCGTAAGTTGAACCCTGCTTCGGCGTTGATAGTGGTGACTTCTTTACAAATACGCTCAGCATGTTCTTCAGTTTGAAAGCTGCTCACAAAATCGTCAACGTAGTGATTATTCTTTACGGCGGCTGCAGCTTCGGAGTACTTGTCTTCAAATTGACTTGCATTGATGTTCTTTATCCATTCTGCGCAACATGGTGAGCAAACCGCTCCAAATATCATCGAAACCATAACGAACTGTTTAATTGGCTTTTTAGGATCACCATCTCTCCAAAGAAAGCGTTGCGCATGTTGATCTTTTGTAATTATGTGAACTTGGGAAAACATTTCTCTGATATCGGCTGCAACACCGATGACATCTTGCCGAAATTTAAACAATACACCAATTAGAGGTTTTGCTTGTTCTGGGCCCTTTAATAAAAGCGAGTTTAACGAAATCCTATTGGCAGTGGCGGCGGCGTCAAACACAATTCGTACCTTGTCCGGCTTATGTGGATTTTGTACGGCAAAATGTGGCAAGTACCATACTGGATGTTCGGTATTGCTGATCTCGGCACTGGAAAGTTCTCTGGCATAACCATTGGCAATATATTTATTAATTTCTTGGCGGTACCTGTCGGCAAACTCTGGTTCTCGGCTCATTTTATTTTCTATGCTGGTTAAACGTTTTAGTGCCATTGAAAAGCTGTCAGGGAGTGTAGGCAAAAACTCCCTCCAAAGCAACCCGATTTCATAATGATTTCCAACTTTTTGCGTTGTGCTCTCCATAATTTTTCTGGCTTGTATGTTTTCTGTTGACTCTGGAATAGCATAGGATTCATTTGTACCGAAGTTTTCCATCGAGATATAGTCCATGACGATTTGATGTAAATCATTATCCTTCTGTCTTCTGATGTGTAGAAATAAGGGATTGTTATTAACTGTTGCTGCTGGTCCATAAGCTACCCAACCGAGCTTAGTTTTGACGGCAATCGGCTTGTTATTTCCGGATTCTACAACTTGTGATGCAGCACTCAAATGGACATAGTCTAATCCAAGCAGCATGACTGGTCTGGCTGTGGTGTACTCTTGAAGTGGAACAGACGTGAGGTGGCTATAGTCCGACTTGTTGAACGACTGACTTGGCAAGTTGAGATTTTGTATGGTTCTTACATTTTTTACATTAAACCGCATACCATTTTCCAGACTTTCAATTTCAAGATTCACTTTCCTTGATTTTTCTGTGGTTACTTTTTGTCCATACCACTGCAATTTTAATGGCTCATGCTGACCTCGGAGACCAAGTTTCACAGCTACTTCTTCTTCTATCAATGATATTGCGGAGCCTTCATCAAACATCACCAGAGTTTCTATTTTCCCGGTTGGGCCATATAAGGTGACAGGTAACATTTTAAACAATTGTCCATGGTCATCTGGTGTTTCGCAGTTTAACATCCTGACATCTGGGCTTTGTTGTGGCTTGTTTTCGTGAAGACTGGGATGATGATACCGCCGACATCCTGATGCACCACAGACCTTCTTATTGCGACACATCATGGAATTATGGCCCTTGAGAAGGCATGAAAAACATAATTGATGGTCTTTTACTTTTTGCCAGCGATCATCAACTTTGAGTTCTTTTTTGAAACTTTCACAATTGGACAGTCTGTGATTTCCATTGCAGTGGCAGCATTTGTAATCTTTTGACGACGATTCATTTGCATGCATAACTCTCCTTTGCGTGACCTGGACAGGGCCTGTCCTGGTTGTAGTTTGGGTTGGTGGTGTCATTTTTCCCATTATTCTCGCCAGTTTACTCAGCCAATCCGAGAAATTTTCTATCGATGCATGTGGTGTTATATCGATACTCTCTCTTATCCAATCGTACTGTTTGCTTATAGGTAGTTTCCCAATGAGTTCATCAAGCAAATTTGGGTCAGAAAGATATCGATCGCATTTTGACGCCTTTAAGAAGGAAACCACATTTCTTACCTTCGTTGAAAATGTCAGAATTTGCTCAATTTTATTTTCAGGGATTGGCGGGATGGATTTTATCTTAGCAAGCTGGTATCTGACCATATGCTCAGGCCTTCCAAACGTAAACTGTAGTTCATCCATTATTTTTGGCACTTCGCTTGGGAATATCAACATAGACACTACTGCTTCTCTGGCCGCACCTACCAAGGCTTTTTGTAGACGCATTAAATTCTGCCTGGCGTTGTATCTAAAGGCATCTGTTGTGTCGTTAAAGCTTGCCAAGAACAAAGGCCATTCCTCGGCATTGCCCGAGAATGTGGGCAAATCGTATAATCTGGTGGTCGTGATGTCATTTCCTTGAACGACGATTTCACTACTTCTCGGCGTTAAAAATTCACCAGTAGTTCCTGTTGTTGACGATGTGGTAGCGTTGAGAAGTTCTCTGTTTTGATTGGGAATAGCTCCAATTTGGCACGCTAGTTCCTTCATCTGCTCCTGGCTTTCGGCTGTGTTTTTGCGGAGCTCCTCAACTGCATCTTTTAATGTGTTAATGCTGGCCATTAGGCCAGATATAGTGTTTCCGTCTTCGTTGGGCATTTTCAATTATTTCACAATAATTTTATTTTCAATAAATGAACGCAAAATACTCACGAAATATTAAATTTTTCTTTTCGTTGCAAAGCAATAGAAAAATCCAGAAATTACTATGGCGGCTGTCTGTGTAGGCAAAACAGAAGGATAATTGTCACTGTGTTGGCGGTAGCAACAACAAATCAAACAGGCGGCAGTCTGTGTAGGCAAAACAGATAACTTTATGGCGGCGGCTATATTAACCTTTTCCCTTCCTTCCGTGTTGCTCGGCTTGGTGGCAATAAAGAAGAAAAGGTGATTGGTATTTTTTTTTTTCTCGACGAATTTATTACGTGTAGTGAATATGCGTATATTTATTTGCACCACGAAATGAAAAATTGAAAACTGTTCACACAAACGCGAGAGATAATAATTAAAACTGTTTTGGCTTTTGGCAAAAAGAAAATGAGAGTCGACAAACTTATAAAATTTAAAGCACTTTATTTGTGTTAGATAAAAGAAAACTGTTAAAATATAAGTACATAGGTATTTTCAATATTATTTAATTATTCAATGCAATGTAACTTTACGAAATGATTTTTACGCTTTACGATTTTACAATTTACGAATTTAAGAATTTGCGTTTTACGATGTACGATGTACGATGTATACGTTTTACGTTTAATTATTGTTTTTTTCTTCGCGTCTGTATCCTTTGGCTAACCGTGGTCGACTGACTTCACTCGTCTCTTTTGTAGGATGATATTTTATAGTGTGCAATAGTATTGGTAAATAAAGTTTGAATTTGATCTTTACAGTATTGGTATATGAAGTTTGTATTTAATCTTTACAAGTATATAACATAAATATTTTATTTATTTACAAAACTTACAAAAAAAAAATCGAAACATAAGACAGCTTGTAAAATTAATGTTGAGTATTTCTTTTCTTATGTTAAATACCTTCTCGACAATGCGGCACATAAAATGTTGCACACACACACTCCCAAGTAGGGTTTGAACCGCTCCACTCAGTTTGCGTTGGTGTTAAGATCATGGTGTTAAGATCATAAGTTTGAACACTTTACGAACAATTAATTGTTTCGTCAGATGATAATGGTGGTTTACAAAGTAAATCTTATTTTTTAAAGCTGTTATACCAGCATGAAAAGCAGGTACTGGATTCTTTGTTTCTAGATACCAACTATCTGTGCGAGCATCGTACACATCAATATTAGAAGTAACAACTCTATTTCCTGTTTGAGGATCTTCAAACCATCCACCACAAGCATATATTTTGTCATTAATTGTTAGAAGAACATGATCAGCTCTAGGAGTTTGCATAGATTCTCTTTGTTCCCTTTTGTCGTCATATGTGTCATAACGCCAAAATGATGATAATGATGATGAGTGTCTATCAATTCCACCTGAAAAAAAGGAAAACATACAAGATAAAAAATCAATGGTTAGCTTTTGACCATTTACCTGATATGTACAAAAAGTGACCCTGAACGGCACCAGCATATTGACTTCTATTTTCCCGTAACGGTTTTATATACTCCCATGTATCAGCAGCAACATTATATTTTTCACAGTTCGACACTTGTCGTTCATCAGTCCAGTTTTCTTACGCTTCTTCGATCAGAGCACATGCTCCTCCCACGGCACACAAAAAGTTTCCAACTGCATTCAATGAAAATCGACACCTTTCCGACTGAATTGGTGAAATCGTTGACCTTTTGTTCTTGGAGGCACTATAACAAAACCCAAAGCCATGAATATACTCTTTCAGACAAACATCGTAGGATCCACCGACAACAAACAGATCATTGCGGTACACTGCTGTTCCATAATTACATTTTGTTTAATGTGAGGTATAGAAGTAAGCTGGTGCCACCTCCTCTCTTTGGGCAAAGCGAAACTGGGAGATTATGAACTCCATCATTTGTAAAGAAACCTCCTAGTTTGACTATAGTGCCAGTTCCATGCCTCGAGTATTCGTCAGAATATTACTCCTAGGTAGATCAATAGTCACAGACTTCTTTTTGCAGAATTTCTTTCGCTGAAATCCCGCCACTCGCATCACATTATAATACGCCGAATGAACAGATTCATCAACATAATCAAACCGTGGCCATATATGAAGATCGATTGTATTGATTTGATCGAATCGGATATTTGTAAACAGTTTCAAAGCTTCTTCCAATGTTACTGCTTTTCTTACACAATATTCAGCTACAATTTGGAGGACTGTTACTTCCGAACAATCAATTATCCACAGCTTAGAATATATTCAAGTTTTCCACAACTGATATTATCATTCTCAGGAGTTATCGAAATCTCCTCCAGATGAGCACGTATAAATCGATAGGCTTTGTGTTTGAGATTTTTTAATGAATAGAGATCAGCTTAGTATGTAGCTATATCGACACAATTTTCCATGTCAATTTGAGATTCTAAATATGTAGAGCAGGACAGGACAACATTATTCATTTGAACATGAGTTGCAGTCGATAAGATATCTTGAATGTTGTCGCGATTTAAATCTAATTTCGATGTATAAGCGTATCCAAGTAAACTTTCCTAATTACATTGGAGAAGGATGATTCGTAAAAATGATTTGTTGTCTAGGTGGTGCCCAATATCGAGTTCCTCTTGTTACCATTATCGTAATATTATTATCTTAATTATTCGGTTGTTGTGGCATTGGTAGGAGACATTGAGGAGCATCCTAATCAATTAACACATAATTTAAAATAAAATCAAATTCAAATAGAATAACATAGTATTTAATCTGGAATTAAAAGTAGCATACATATATTAATTATTTTATTTACTATTTACCTCTTCAGACACGAGCCATTTAAGATCAGAGACTTTTGGAAGATTTTTATCGTTAAATTTAGAAATCAAAATCAGTCCAATATTTTCAGCTGAATGCAAATCATCTGTGGTAGGACCCAAAGAATAAAATAAATTGTAATTCTTTTAATATCGCTGCGAGATACAAAATGTTTCCTTATCCTTACAAAATAATTTGTACACTGAAACGTCAAAACAAAACCATTCACAGGTAAATACTCATAGATGTCGCACATTTCTTTGAATGAAAATTAAAGTTTTAAAACAGATGTCGCGAGTTTCTACGTAAGAATTTTGTAGTTTTTGGTTTTGCCGACAGTGGCGGCTCGAGGGCTAGTATCGCAATATCTTATTTTGGCGACATTTTTTTGACAATTGTTGTATGAAACTGACATTGGACTAGCAGTCCATATATATACGTCCATGGTTGTTACCTAAAAAGCCCTATTATATGACGATGTTCACATTGGACGTACTCATCCGACGCATTTTGACGGACGTCCCAGTCCGCCGTGTTCAGACACAAAGTAGTGTGAACACAATGAATGCATGAATTAAAGAATACAAGATTACGACACTTTGGCATTTTCACTTTGTTGTTGTTTCACTTGTGACGTAATTTTCTATTGTGACGTAAGCACCTTGCACTCTTTTTCCTCTTGGTTGGGGTAAATTCATAACAAGATTCCACCATTTAATTGTTTTTTGTTTGTGCTTACGTCACAAGTGAAAAAACACAACAACAAAAAGCTGAAAAAAACCAAGTTGTTTTCTTTCATTCATGCAATGAATGCACAAAACCACACTAAACAAATAAAACAAAATATTTGAAATGAGCCTAGATGTTTACAATTTTCTTCATGTTCTCATGTTTAACTGAAATTTCCAATCAAAATTGACCGAATTTTGTGAAAACTTTCAAAATATGAGTGCAAAAAGCAAAAAAATAATAAATAACAAATGTCAGAATAGCGAATGTCAAAATGAATGCATGAGAATTTTAAAAAATCTGGACGCAAAATCCGGACGCAAAATCCCGTTTCTTTCTAACAACGAAGTGAGAATGGGAAAAAACATATATACGTCAAAATGAGTCGGGTGAGTACGATTGTGAACATCGTCTATAGTCGATGTTTACATTGGACTCACTCATCCAATCCGCCGTGTTCAGAAACAACTTGGTATAAACACAAAGGATACACGAAACCACTGGAAATACATACAAAAATACGTTGAAAGAGCCTAGATATTTACAATTTACTCCATAGCCTCAAGCATTGTTTTCAATCAAAAGAGACGAAATCTGAAAATACTTTCAAAATATTGGTACCAAATTTGATTATTAGTAGGGCTCATAGACGTCAAAGTGTGTCGGTTGAGTGAGTTCAATGTGAACACTGTCATAAACAACAGTTTCCACAGATAAATCCACAATTGTGTTGAACTTGACAGAAGAGAATATTAGCTAAGCGATTTAAACAAAATTCAAATCATGATAGTTCGTTACCTTTATTTTAGTGCCATCTCTTGTTGAGAAAACAAAACTATTTGCATACCACGCGCCATCTACATCTCAATATACCTACCATACTAAAAGTAAAATGGCGACGATGTTTGACTATGAAATAAAACAAGTCCATGAACACTAAACCAAACGACTCTTTTTTTTCACCACATTGATTTGACAGCTTCTATTGAGATTTCAGTTAAAATTTTCTATACCGACTTCTTCGTCTAATAAACCACGCGCAGTTGCTAGACGTTGTTTTCTGGAATATACAAAATTATTTTCTTGTTTTTTTAATATTCCCTTTTCAAAATTAAATATTATAATTGAAATATAGTGTATATATTTAAATTAGTTTTGATAAACAACCATTCCAATTACACCGTGCAAAGTTGTATCCAAAAATTTTGTATTTTTCTCACCTCTGCGAGTGTTATTTTATTTCTCTTGAATTTATACGTTTTTTTCATTTCTTGTAAAGTGTGGAAAATCCATTAAATATAAAATATAAAGATTTTCACCTTTTGTGAAAATTTTCAGTGAAATAACTTAGCAGGAGGTCTAAACGAAAAAACACCCAATAAATTGCTGTAAGTATATAAAATCACATATCGAACCATGACAGCAAGTTTGTTTACATTTTACAATCTTCATTTAGATAATACAATTAAATAGAAAAAATAAATAAAATGATATCAAAGTAATAACTATGCTTAATAGCGTAGCAAAGCCAGTTTGGAAAACAAGAAAGAAAATTCAATGATTTCCCTCCACCACCACATAAAGAGGGTGTTTCCTCCACTGCAGGCGGAAAATCAGCTTTCAACTTGGTTTTCATTTACGTTTGATATTTAAAAAGACTTCGCCCAACAAGTCATCCATCGGATTGATTAAATACAAAAAAAAACATTCGTCGCATTCGGTAGGGAGTTTTTTTTTTTAATTTACTGAGTTTTTATCTGGAAACAATATTGCTGTAAGAATAAAGGGGCGGGTTTGACTGCAATATTCAATAGACAATGTAATCTAAAAAACATTAACTGCATTATTTGTTATCGTCTTCGCTTCTACTAATGTGACCTGGATTGTTTTGCTATTGTTTTACCTAAAACAATAACACACAATTCAGTATTTTTCTGGAACTAGTAATTTTGGTGTGTCATGTATTTTTAAATGCAAATTTAATCTGAAATAGATGTGGGGGGTAATAAAATGCAATTATGTTTTATTTCAGCGTTGATTCCAATAAATTGTATTTGCATGTCGTGGTTATTTGATATTTCCAAGGCAACTAGTCTCTAATTGACGACTTTTAGCCTTATCGAAACAATTAGCAAGCAATTTATGTGTACAGTTAGTCAGACTATTTACTTTGAATTTAATGCATTTTGTATGCACATCAATTTATAAAAACAAAACAGAGTTTGGTTGTCGTTTTACTCTAGATTATAGTAAATCGATAAACAATAGGTTATACATTTTAAAATAGTTATGGTACTTACCTACTTTATTCTAAAATTAAGCTTAATGTTCTGTACAATGTGATTATGATAAACAAAATATATAAGTGATTCTTCAGCTTTCCTTTTCAAAATAGCTTTTGCATTATTGTTAATTAAAATAATTTGTTTTTGCTAGTTTTTAAGGCTCCATATTTGGTAGCCTTATTCTTATTCAACTGTACCATCACCTCTATAGTACCTACCTATGTATATAAATAAATAAGTTCGACTTTTTACAATATTCGCACTTTCTTTAGCTTTTTCTGTCAACCTAAGTTGCAACATAGTTTTCACAACGCAACCAAAAGTCAGCTGTTTTTCCCAACACCTTATTCTTGGAATTGGCGATTTTAGTGGAACAGCCATTTTTATTTAAAGTTAATAATTCGGGCTGATCTTTCTTGACGGAATTGTGGAAGATGCAAAGGAACTTCTTCTTCGGAAACATTTTTGGAGTTATTTGCTTTACAAGCATTGAACGCACGCTGTAAAGATCCTGCAAAAATGAATGCATTTGTTAAGTCCTTGTTAACGAGTCTGTAGAAGAGTCTTATTATAATATTTGCGTTCTTAGTTCGCATTCGATATGAATTATAATAATAATAGTACAATATATTATAATCCTGCACCATTAGTGTATATATGTATTTTTTTTACATATTTTGACGAAGATGGTGTTTCGTCTTTGTGCTGTACATCCATTCATCGAAACAAATGGTTATATGCGAAAAACTGTATCTCAGTCTCAAATCTCATTTTTCCACCCAATTGCCAGCATATGCAAAATAATTTTATTTTTCATCCAAAAGCTGTCATTAACTCAGAAAAATAGGAGTTTTAACTCAGAAAAATGAGATTTGGGACTAAGTTGAGGCTTGGTGGCATACCCACAAATTTAAGCTGTGGTTGTTTCTTGCTTTCTCTCCGACCTCACCAGCTGCAATAGATCTAATAAGGCAGGGCAGTCACCGAAACATGTATTTGAACAATGCTTTTGCAACATATCTGAGGTGTAAAACATGAGTTGTAATTTTTCAACTTCTTCAAATATTCAAAAGCAGCATACCTAAGCACCGTAGCTCTGAATAGCTCTACAAACCAACTGAAACGATTTCCACTTTGCACTTAGATTGATGTTCCTCTTAGCTAAAAAGCATTTCGACGCTGAATGTATACTTCTTTTTGCGGCACTTTTCCTCTCCTTTGGAGAAAACGGCACCTTTCGAGAAAACATGAATCCTAAGTATGTACAATTAGAAACAATTATTATTCCTTTTCCATTTAATGTCCAATTTTCTTGGCTAGGTAGTCGCCCACGATTTCTGAACTCCATGTTATCTCTGATTTCGGTAATTTTATTTCTAAACATCGTTTTCTGCAGTAAGCTTAAAGTTGCGTTACCATCTGATGCATTATTTAGTTTTTCATGAAGAAATTTGACAGTCAATTAATAAATGACTTACGACCAGTTACAAAGTGATTGTTTAAACCTTAAACTGTAGTTTAGTGCCTGTAATTTCTGTAGTTCAAACAAAAATTGAAGTTTAAACTCTCTTTAGACTTCCCATTTGCAATTGAAATGGAGCATCAAATGATAAGATAGTGCCTTTTGGACATCTTAGCTTCTGTCTTTTTTTACATAAATAAACATACCAGTAGCAATTTTCCAAAAATTGCATGCATACAAACCAAAAATTTAAATAGAAAAAATCCTTTTGAACCAGAGTAGGAAAATCATTATACCTTTATAGCATCGTCTGGAATAATATAAGTCAAGTCCAAAACTAAGTAAGATAGCACCATTGTTTTCTAGGTAAAAAAAACTTCTGCTAATAATATAAGATAATTTATTCTATTTTAACTGAAATTATAGTGGGCTAGAACATAACACCAGATGTTAAGGTTTTTTTTTTCCTTGCGAAGAAGCACCTTTTTTCTTGATAAAGTACATCTTGTCTTAGCCTTCTTGAGGAATCAAAAAAGGTCACTCAAACTAAATAACTCAGCGTTCAAATTAAATTCAATAGAATTTATTTTATCATAATAATTTAATTGATAATTTTCTTACTTAAGATGGCTCTACAGTCCGTTGTAGAGTAGTAAACTCAAGTCTCTGCCAGCATTATTGACTTGGCTTTTTATTAGCAAATATTATTTAGTATTAGCTCAAAAAATAAACTAAATGATTAAACAAACAAAAAAAAATAATCCCAAAATTTTTAACAAATCAAAAATAAGGATCAAGAGTTTCTTTTAAAAGATTTTAACACCTGTAGCATTTTAAAAAAGGCAATGTGCCGCAACACATAGTTGAAATAAAAACACTAAAAACAAATGAAACTTATTTAGTTTAAAATTGGCGACACTGAGTGTTATTTTAACACTGGATTTTGGACCTTGCCGAGCAAAACGAAGTCGACATTAGTTGTAATTATTTGTTTTACTTTGTCGCAGCATTTTCTGTCATCAATCATCATATTAAATTATAAATAAATTTGCATCCTTAAAACAAATATCGGGTCTTAAACCTTTAACACAACCATACTAATTTTAACATTAACAATATTTACTCCAACTTGATTAATTATATTTAATAAAAACCAAAAGTAACATTGACCTATATTCAAAATAATTTTAATGTATTAGCGAAAGTTGTAAATAAAATGTACCTATCTATTTTATAGCTATTTTTATGAGATTTGCTGACGGCACGTATTTTAGATAGCTTTGTAAGATTTCAAAGTAGAATTTAGGTTATAATAAGAGCCGAAGCGTTAGCTTTAAAACATATGTAACTGACTTTCTTTGCACACTTATTATTAACCATGTACTTATTCACCTCTTTTTCTAAATCAAATTGAAGTTGCTTTGCAAAATCAATTGAAATGCACTTGGTGTTATTTTTTTCATTCTGAATATGAATGTATTTTTTGCAGGACATTACACACCACATTTACTTATGTAACTTTCAAAAATAACTAAATATACACACACAAAATTGTCAAGTTTGACTGATTTTGAAACGCATTTTATGAACTATAATATTTTTTTTTATCAAAAATGTTTCTTGAAATTTACATAGGATTTTTCTTTGTCATCACAATAATTTTGTTGAACTTAGCATTGATTTGTTAAGCAGGCATTTAGTGCTGTTGTTTCATGCAATCGTAGAACTTGACACAGCAAAAAAATTAATAAAAGGTCAACAAGTAAATTCAGGTCAAATTGTACGAAATTATTTTTGTATGAGTATAAAAGTTGTAAAAGAATTTGAGAATTTTATTCTGTAATCAGTAATGCGGTTTATTGAAATCTTATATATGGATAAAAATGCCACCCAAATGTTAGCCGCAGAACTCCATCCGATTGTGCAGTTGATTTTAAATTTGTTCTTGGTTCTTCTACGACCACTACTATTTCCTTAATCAAAATTAAATGGGAACGATTTAAAGGAAACCAAACTTTGAGCACTAGAAAATTATTCTTTACTGAAGATAAAACCAACGAGTATTGAACTGATATAATGGACTATTTGAACGACCTTGTGCTAAGCTATACATTAATATGATGTTTAAGTGATAAGTAAGAGGGGCCGTCTACCGTGCTTTATTAGCATTTTAGTTAATTTATACCTATAAATTTGTTTGTTCTGTTTGTGAAAATTCAAATACTATTTTATCGAAATCAAATTGTTGGTATTTATTTAATACCATATGCTTTTTAAACTTAGTTATCATATTAGTATCGCTAGGAGGTTTTAGATATTGGTTTTAATGATTTATGCATTAAAATTACCTTTAAGTGTTCTCCCTCTCTCATCTCTTATCCGATTCGGACTGTACATTTGTTGTTGTCACTTATGCCATAGGTTCTGACATCTTTTGTGTCTTTTTACTTGCTCTATATGTACTATAAGGCAAGTCTTGTATTTGTGCAAAGAAAAAATGAGATAACAATCAAACATAGCATTACGATGATAGAGAACACGAAAAAAGTGGGTCCGACAATTCCGTTTGTCTATCTGTATTGGAACCTACAGCCTAAACCGCTTGGCCCATTTCAAACTTGGTAAGTAGTATTTTTTGAACGTATTTTTAATTAGCGTTCTAGGCTTACAAATAACGTTAACTGCCATATAACCTTTATTGAAAAGCTTATTTTTCTCGAGAACGTTTCCAACGATTTCAACAAAATTTGATACGTGTAATGAGATATCAAATGTCTTTTTACAGTATAGGTTTTTTTTTCTTAAATGTTTTTAAGTTTTAAAAATAATTTCTAAAACTTTTTTTGTTAATTCCATTTTTTGAAAACCTGTTAATAGATTTTTGTGATTTTAATATTTACCTAAGAAAGTAAGGTCTCAAAACATGCATACTTACTTTTTTTCAAAAAAATTGTTTAAAAAAAATCGATGTTTTTAAAACGCTTTTCACAAAATTTCATATGACTTTTTTGTTTAGTATTTTTTTTTTTAATATTTTTTAGGTACCTTCTTAACATGATAACATGATTTGTTGGGGATGTCAATGTTAGACATGGTTCTGTGGAGCTTACCTCTAAAAATGTTTTCATAACCAGTGTCGATGAACAGGAAGTGTGTATAAGACTATCTGTTCTTCGATGCTCTTATTTGAGATCCTAGATTATCAATAAAGAAGTTATCTTGTTCTGTATTCACTTGTGCTCCAATATGTTTTGCTATAACAAAATAACAAGTACTCTGTAACAACATTTTATTTGTCATTAAAAAAAAATCTATTTTGTTTTTTATTTTCAGAGCCCTTAGGAGCGCCAAATATTTATTTTCTATAATCCATATTAATATTGAACTCGGAATAATTTATCTACAACTCGAACCGTCATATGTAATACAATAGATATCTAATGTATCTAATTTGATCCCCGTGAAAAAAAAAAACAATTTGTATTTTTCATCTCAGTTTATTTTTCTATAAGTTTTTCACCAAAAAATTGGTGTTGTCGCGCGCGATTATTTGAAGAAACCCCTTTTGAAAAAGTGAAACATAAATAGATAGTGTAAACAATTATTTGAAATTAACGTAAAAAGTGCAACGTACGAAGCCGGTTAAGACCATGTTCAGTCCAGACTATGAGAAACGAATTTTAAAGCATTGCAGCCCTGTTGCCCGAAATCTGTTTAATTCGTTTGACGCAGCAAGCACATCAACATCGTTAGATCGATTTATACCATGCAGGTGAGTAAAAATTTTATTTATTTGACAAACAATTATATTTTGTTTAAAAAGAATTATATGTTAATTAAGAGCGTTGGTCTGAACCTCTAATGTAAACATGTTGTTGCGGAATTCATAGTTTTTATTGTTATGAAGAGTGAACCATGTTCATTGTTAATTTTCCTGTTCCGCCAGAGTGGACAGATTTTATGAGCCTTAGATTAAGAAGATTTGTAATTCGTGTGAATTTCGTTGTTAATAGTACAATTCGGGAATAAAGTGAACTATAGTGAATTGTTTAGATCGACATCCATGGGAAAGAAAAAAAGTAAACTTTTCCGATCAAATCTGAAAAAATCCAATGAATTCGACATTAGACATTTTGACACTGTTTCGATTGCCTTGAACATGAGCATGATCATCATCATGTAAAATTTACCAGAACTCCGCTATACATTGAGGCCACACATCTCAAATTTCGTAGTTATCTAATATCTTTTCAAAATTATCCAACTCAATATGCAAATTCTATAACACAATCGCGATGTTTTCCTTAAGAATGTACATATTCTATATGGCATCTGTGATTGATTTGTCAATAAAAATTCCGCATTGCATTCTCCGATCGTATAATACACGTTCAACAAACTGCACTGTACTGTTGGGCATTTCTTCACAGTTAAGTTAGGTTAGGATAAAAGGAGAATGGATACGGTGACCCACATAATCGCACTCGTATCTCGTGAGTCTATTGCACTCTCCAGATAGATAAATATTAAAAAGGTGGAAAAATAGGAGTTGTTACTTGAAAATGCGATTCACTTCATTATGGGTTGTGAGTATTCCGCGTTACTTTCTTGAACCATCTTTATTTCTTATTGAACTTAAGTAGGCCTTAAAGTTATTTTTTATTTATACAGTTGATTTTGTCAAATAAATTTTCCCCGAGAGTACTATTTCTGAGTCGAGCTAAACTGTGGAATGTAGATAGAAAGTGAGCTGATCCTTCTTCAGCTTTCCCGTCCTGGTTCCCTCTACATAAGTTTGAGTTCCTATTCCTATGCACATTCTGCTCATGTATTTACCCTTTAAATTGTGACCTGTAAGAATTTAAATTCAGGGGGACAGCTGAGTTATTTTTTTAAACATATATGGCCATTGATTCCTTGACTTTCGACAAGTCTCAAGCACACGTAAGTCATTAAATTTGTATTATGGTTTAAAGATTGGCTACCATGTCTGAGGTAAAAGACCAAGCATGCGTATGTCATCCAATAATGGTTGGATTTATGGATATGTCCCAATCTTTTACCCAAAATTCTACTGCAGGTGTATAATTTTATCGTAGCTTTATTTTCTCTGCCTTTAAGGATCTTTCTCCGATTCAGTTTACGATCAAGAACCAAACCAAGGTACTTTGCCTTGCATGCGATTTGTTGTGTAATTCTATTAATGGTTGGGCAAAGAGGAATATTTATTTTCTTTGGGTTTAAGACAAGTCGAATTGCAAATAGTTCAACATTATTGAAGCACTAGTCTATATCTAAAAATACTGCTAGTAAATACTGATTTTTGTGCCGACTACTTCATTAAGTGCTGTGATATAACCTACGTATTTATTTTTAGTTGAACATACGAATATAGTCTAAAATCTTTTGGTACAGCATGGGTGGACTCGCTAACTTTTGGTATAATGATAACATATGTAATTTTAAGGCATTCCCTAAGAATTTACTATCAAATATCACTTTTTTGCTGTATATAATATAGTTATCAATGTTCACAAAGAAATAAAATAAATAATGATACAAATTCTATATACTAATATGAAAATTAATTAAATTTTTTTTTATAATTAAAATATTCATCCAAGTAGAAGTGGATTTATTTTAAGTGGACTTTTCTTAATTATTGTTCAAAATTAAAGCTTTAGCGGCTTATAGTCCATTAAACCAGTCCAGTTGAAAATGATTGCAACCGTGATCTTGCTGGTATAGTTAACATTAGCTTTTTGTCAAAAAAGTTATGTAAGCTGAGCTAGAAAAGAGAGACAAGGTGCTCTTTGCTGGACGTCATCTGAAGAGCACACATGCTAGCTCCGGGCAAAACCCAATGTTTTCTTGGACTAAAGGTCGGTATCAATGTTCTTTACAGTTAGTTGTGGTTCATCCAAAGTTAAACATTGAAAACAGTTAAAAAGTTCCCGCCACCTATGAAACATTAGTTGTGTTTGATGAGCCCTAAAGTCACCCTGTTCGCCTTGAAGTCGTATCAAAAGGTTTTTTTTTTTTAAACCTCAACTCGTCTTGGTGAACAAATTCTGTGTTTTTTGAGACCTGGGGTCGCCCTAAACTCGCCCTGAAGTAGACCTAGGTTTTTAGCTGGTTTTTAGCTGGGGTGGGTTTAGGTAACGAATGTTGTCAAACATATGTTTACAATCGTGCGCTGTATCAATTTTTTTTTTATTTAATTTGCAATGCAAACAAAAGAAAATGCATACTTTTTTGTTTTTGTTTACTCCTACTTACTTTACTTTAGATGGCGCCTACAGCCCATGATGGACTACGGCCTCAAACATCATCAACTCTGTTCCGAGCTGGTCGAATCCAGTTATGCACCGCAAGTTAGAAGAGGTCCTTTTCCACTTAGGTTGAGAGTTTTCCGATGCTGCATATACCATTAGGATTGGATTTGAAGACTTGTCGGGCTGGTGCGTTGGTGTCCCTACATGTCTCATCCACCTTAGCAGCTGTATCTTAAGGTTTTTTACCTGGTCAATGTCGCTGTATAGCACGTAGATCTATTCATTGAATCTTTTTCTTCAAAATCTTTCAATCACTGCAAGAATCTTTCTCTCAAAACACCAAAATAACTTTTCATCCAAAACGTTCAAGGTCCATGCATCTGCCCATACAGCGGGAATGGAATGATTAAGGTCTTGTATAACGTCTCCTTGGTTCTATTAGAGAAAACCTTACTGCTTAAATGTCGTCCCAGCCCAAAGAAACAGCGGTTGGCAAGAGTCAAATATACGTTTGATCCCTCCACTGTTGTCAATCTGCGTTACAATAGTGGATCTCATTTAGACAAAGTTCTTGACAACTTCGAAATCATATCTTTTCATCGTTACGTTTTGCTCGAGTCGATGATGTTTAGAGTGCTTTTGTTTTGACTACATTTACAAAGAATCACATTTCGCCGCCTCCGATTGAATACTGGCAAATGCACCAACCAGAGCTCTCTTATTTGTGCCCATTTTGTCTAAGTCATCTGCATAAGCGAGTAATTAAACGGACTTTTGAGAAATTCTTACAGTGTTGTTGACTTGCTTTAAGGACGATATTAAATACGTTGCATCATGCTTGCCTTGGACATTTCTTGGTTCGGGGGTGTTCTTACCAACTTTGACGGAGCAGCGAAATTTCCCTATCGTCATCCAGTGCTAGCGTTCGAGTTTGGCAGGAATGCCGAGATATGACATAGCTCTGTATAATTCATATCTTTCCACGCCACTTTAAAAGTAGATAAAAGTAGAATAAGAAATTAAAATTAGCACCGTCAATAATAACCTGAAGCGCTGATTACTCACCTAATTGAAAAATTCTCCTTTAAAAAAATTGATTTCACTGGCAACAAAATATATTTCCAAACATTTATTTCAGCGCACTGCATAGTCGTGAGCAATCGTGTTCAAATTACTGACTCAGATGACCGCTGAGTTATGTGAACACACCTAGTGTCTAAATGTTTATTTGTTGTACATTTTGTTTTTGTCACAATAATTCTTCTTTGTGACTTTAATTATATTTCATCTTCTTTTTTCGACAATGTTACGATCAGAACTGTGGGATCACATCCCCCTCACTTTATTTGATTATTATAATAATCCCAACTTGGGGTTTGTTCCAATTCTTGACTATATTCAAATATTTACATTGCTGCTGACCTAAAAACAAACAGATAAAGGTTTTACTATTACATTTCTATTTTAAATTGAAAAAAAAAATCTAATGTTTGTATGTGCCTTTGTTTTGAAGTTTATGGTTTCGTATTTCATTTTTATAGATACACTCTGTTTGAACGTGATGGTTAAGTAACATTGGTGTGCACTCACCGTTGACGCTCACTGTATATTATTGTAGATATACAGTGCATTGAACTATAATTCGTTTGATAGGAAAATGGTTATTTTACAAATAATGCTCGATGAAAATTTTATATAACGAAGACTTCTTGAATCTAAATTCTAAAACACATTTACTTCTCGTTGTGCGGCTTGGTCTATACAAACCTTATGTTAATATTCTGCTTAGATACATACGAATAGCCAGAAACTAAAGTTAAGTGTTATGCTTGTTATTCTAGTTTCAAGCCATATTTTCTTTTCTGACGAGTTTTTGCCGTATCGTTGCCGGTCGCGTCATCGGTCGTTGCCTTGGTTGAATGAGTTGCGTGGAAATCTTATGGTTTCATTTTAGAAACAGTTAGTGAATGCTCCATTCACCTAGGTTATTCACCCTTTTACAAAAGAAGGAGAATAGCTAGACTGTGTGCATTTTTCATTAAATACGTGCAACGGTATAATCGGGTTGTTGATGTAATAAACGACAGCATGAAACCAGAATTCAACAAGTACGATCATTTTGCACGAATGGTCTTGTAAAATGTTGAAAACAGATCTTTAGTTTGTTTATTGCTTTTAATTTATAAAGAAATAATGATAAAAGGGATCATTGTGCTTATGATATAGGTCAAATCGTGTATAGATTTTAAATGATATTAACATCTATTTTCTAATTTGAACTTATTTTCTAAGAAAATGGTACAAAGATAAATCTGTACATAAGATAAAAATAGGGCAGATAATCTAAAAAACAAACAAAAGAAAGCGAAGTATGAATTATACAAAATATTTGAATAAATGTTTAAATTCGTTGTGTAAGTGTAGTACTACATTCGTTCAGAAGATACATTTATTTTATTTTTATTTGTGTTAATCAAACTTTAATTTATGACAGAGAAGCCTTATAAAAGTACGTCATGCTGGTCTGTCTGCCTATGTGCTGTTATCTGTTCATCGAGATTCCGCCTAAGCGGTTTGACCGATTTTCTTCAAACTTTTATGTGTCGTAGGTACTTTTTAATGGTGCCTCTGCTTGAAGTCAGTTAAACTGCAGTTCCGTTTGTAGGATTTTTCGTGCGAAAATTAACTGTTTAGGATTTTGAAATTGTAAGGCAAATGGGTAGGCTGTATATCACGTCTTGTAATAAATACCTTTTAAGAAGGTCGGGAACATGACTTACGATAGGTATATGAAGGAAGCAGAATCATCACAATACAGGGCTTACTATAGTAAAATGAACCACTTCCTAAACCTTAACTCCTACTTCTTGTCACATAATTCATCCGAAAAAATTAGCTTGTTATTTAAGATAAGAGGAGAACTAATTAAACTTAATTATATACCACATCGGCCAGAACTACCATTGTTGTGTGACCTATGTAATCTTAAAGTAAGAGAAGATGTTTTCCACTTTGTTGCAATCTGTCCGATACTGAAGGAATTCAGGAGAAACTATTTTGGACATTCTTGATTTAGATGAAACGATCAACATTTTGAACGGAGAACTAGGTTGGGACACATTGCACGCTTATGCGTTGAACGCCATTCGATACAGAAGTCGTATTATTAGGGAAATTTTTAAAAATTTAAAAATACTTGAAAAAATTACTTGTAATGAACTTATGAAATTGTTATAAAGTACATAATTTTAATCCTTAAAATTGCGAATCGTTAAAAATATGTAAAATAATATACAAATGCCAGTCTGGTAGACGGCCATCGGCCAAACCATATTAAGACTTAGTCACACATATAACAATTAATGTAAATTTTGTATACTTTTTGAAGTCAATAAACTAACTACCTAAACTAACTGGTGGCTAAGCGTGTGCTGCAGCATCATATTGGTCTTTTTAGACAGACTAGTTCGGATTTCGTTGAGTTTTTTAATAACCTACGTTCGAGGTCAATAATGTCATTTTGGACTTTAAACACAATTTTTCAGAATGCTGTGCAAGGTTAAAAAAGTAAGGCCCAGTTTTTCAGTGCGTGATTATTACATGGTAAGGTTAACCTCAAGTTTACGCTGATGAAAGCAGGTTTTTTTGACAATTTGAGATGCCGAGTTAACTCCACTCAAAAGGGAACTTGAGATTTCAAACTAGCTGAAAAACGTGTTTCTATCAGCGTTAACTCGAGGTTACCTAAAAAACTGGGCCTAAGTATTTTAAATTTGTCGATAGAGGGAGACTATAGCTGTTAGAAATGGGCAAGGTAAAAGAGCATATTCGATTCTGTGCATTGTTATAGAACCTATAATATTAGTTTTAAGTTTCTCCGTTGCTTCGTTTCGCCAAAAGATGGCCTTGTGGAAAATTTTATGTCGATATTAGGTACTATTAAAATATATATACTTGGTGGATAGAGAATCAATTCTGTTTTGTTCTGAAGGCCAGCTAGTCTACAACTAGTGGTCCAAAAGCTGAATTTATTAATGGCCGTTTCCATGATTTCATTTATTACCGAAGAAACACCCAACAGCGGGTCCAGTAACCAGTTCATTATGTGTGTCAAGTTACTACTTTCAATTTTCAAAAGTTTAACTATTGGATTAATTGTCGTGAATTTGTCGTAAATTTGTCGTGCAACTAAAAAATTTGTCGCGCCACTATTTTAGAAAATAACCCCTATTAATGCTAACTTGACTGTCAAGTTAGCACTACCACCCGAGAAAATCAATTAAATGTAATCGAAAATTAAAAAGGATAATGAAATTAATTGTCGCTTTTTTGTCGTAAATAACTTATGCAACTAAAAAAATTGTCGCTTAATTATTTTTTGAAATAACTCCAAAAAACTAATTTTTCGGTCAAGCCTGACCACCTTAGAAAAAGGATCAAATCTGATCGAATTTAAAAAAGGATAACACAACAAATTTCAGTTTTCTTGTCGTCAATTTGTCGTGCAACTAAAAAATTTGTCGCGCTAATTTTTTTTTTTAATAACCCCTTCAAGTTAGCATTACCAGGGGTTATTTTTAAAAAAATTAGCGCCACTAATTTTTTAGTTGCACGACAAATTGACGACAAGAAAAATGAAATTATTGGCGTTATTCTTTTTCAAATTCGGTCAGATTCGATCCTTCATTCTAGGGTGGTAAGCTCTACTTTAACGAAAAATTATTTTTTTTTAGGTTATTTAAAAAAAAATTGAGCGACAAATTTTTAAGTTGCATAAGTTATTTACGACAAAAAAGCGACAATTATTTCCATTATCCTTTTTAATTTTCGATTACATTTAATTGATTTTCTGGGATTTTAGTGCTAACTTGACAGTAAAGTTATCATTACCAGGGGTTATTTTCTAAAATAGTGGCGCGACAAATTTTTTAGTTGCACGACAAATTTACGACAAATTCACGACAATTAATCCAATAGTTAAACTTTTAAAAAACGAAAGTGGTAATCTAACTTGACACACATCAGTTCATTCCCAATTTATTGTGTCTATGGCTTGACTAGCTCCCATAATAAGGGTTCCGGGATCGATATTGTCTCTGAGGTATTCTTCTGTAGTCGGATTTGGTTATATTGTTGCTAACTAACGTCGCCTGAATGATTCTTGATTTTAACATATGTATGTAGATGACGTGATCTTAGACCTAACAAATAATTCTTAAATTAAATTCAGCAGAACTTTATTAAAAGCCCCCCTTTCACATTAATGAAGGTTGTTATGGTTGAACTACTGACCTTACCAGATTCTCGATTATGTTTAATTTTTTAAAATCGTAACTTAAATTTATGAAGTCTTCATTATTATATCGGAAGTAAAAAAAACTGAAAGATGTGTTAATAGTGTCACGTTTCATACTGCTATTCATAACACAAACATTGTGCACTTAGAAAAAAATTATTTTCAATGCTGTTAGCAATATTTTGTTTCAATTGCATGCTGTCATCATATTTTTTTTCTTCAAAATTTTATTATATTAAAGCATAAAAATTCAATTCACATGCAAGGTAAGACATTCGCGGATTTAATAACATCAAACAAAATGTATTCACAAAAAAGACCAATGCATCACGCTTTGCTTTGCCTCGTGCGTCGTTTAAAATTTACTCATTTTTATTGCTGGTTCCTGCAATTCATTATATTTTTTTGGAACTCGTGATTTTCTAATATTTTTGATTAAATTGCAGAGAAATTATTTATGCATATTTTTTTTTCGTTGTGTGGTGGATCATTTCAATGCAATTAGCTTTTTTAAAAAATAGAAGGTGAGTTCGTTGACATTCAGCTACTGATAAGTTAGATTATGAAGGGGAGTATTTTTCATAGTTTACTATAGTTTATAATTTATTTGCTGTTCGTGAAATTTGGTTGAACGTGACATCGTTGCAATGGTCTGCAGATTAAATAGATAGATATATTGAATAACTGGTTGTTAGTATTATTAGTAATGGATACATACTCACATATTTTTTTTATGTATTGCACACTTAAAACAAAAGTGGCACTTAACAAAAAACCTAGTTTTACAATATTGCCGATTAAAATATTGGATTTCATTCAATGACGCTTAAAAAAAACGCAAAGTTAGGTATGTGTATGTTATGTTATACTATCAGGACGGATGTCCCCTCAAATTTTATATGTATGTATATATGAACTGTGATGCTTTTTTATCAAGGCTGAAGTTGACTCGTGGGTGTCCAGGATCGTACCCAAAGAAAGCAAATAAAACTCGGGTTTTGAAGATTTGAACTCTGACCAATTACCAGTTTGTTTATTTATAACGAAGATTTTCTAACAATTTATTTCATATACGGGTCTTATGATAATGCAATTCAATTGTAACTCTATTATAATGCCTCGCGACAGAATGTGTCGTGGGATAGACGGCTTATATAATAATGCCTCGCGACAGATAATGTAGTGGGATAGACGGCTTAAAGTAATGCCTCGCGACAGAAAGTGTCGTGGTATAGACGGCTTAAAATTATGCCTCGCGACAGAAAGTGTCGTGGGATAGACAACCTACGATAATGCCTCGCGACTGAAAGTGTCGTGGGATAGACGGCTTAAAATAATGCCTCGCGACAGAAAGTGTCGTGGGAAGGGATGTACAACCTACGATAATGCCTCGCGACTGAAAGTGTTGTGGGAACAATACGGCTACAGTTTAAAGTTACCGACGTACTTGCGGCAATTCTACTCCCAAAATAAGTACGGTGGATTAAGGCAAACCCGAACCAAGATGCACACTAAAAGAGTGGATCTGGGTTCATCAAATCACTATTTAGTACTTACGGCAATGCTAAGTCGAGGTAAGTACTGCGGTTTCAAAAGAAAAACCTTCACTGGGGTACTGAGGTGCACTCTGAAGGAGTGAATCTCAGTGTTCCTAACTTTTAGTACCAAAAAGAGAACGTAATGAGTACTATGTACGAGTACTAAGTATCGTACTATGTGCCTCTCTCCGTTCCCTATAACCACTTCGGCTCCTAGTAAGCTTACTTAGGCTAAAGTTGATACGGGTTTTTTATGTATTGCTGTGTCAAGCAACACATTAACCTCTGTGTATCACACAACTCCTCTTCTCTAGTGCATTTCTCACTTCAACTAGTAGATTTTTCTTCTAAAAGATAGTGTGAAGTGAGAAATTAAGAAAAATATATACTTAAAAAAATAATTTTTTATATATATATGCAGGCTCTTATGATTGCGATAGATCATCTGTGTTGGCTACAGGTACAAGCTGATGGTCGCTGTGAGGCTATTGATGACTCAGTGCGTGGTGGGTGGTATATCTGGTTGCTTGGTTTACGCCTTATTTTTGTTTGGTGTATATTTTTGTTGGTAGGTTTCTTGTCTTTTGGTTGTTGCGTGACTCGGACAGTATAAAATAAACACTGAGTATGTAGGTATTTATTTTAAAAGGGGTTTGTTTTGGTGGGTGGCTGGCAGGTATGAAGTCGCTTATCGGTTGGTAGGTATATGGAAAATGTAACACTTCGTTGCAATGTGCAGCAGCAGCGTACGCTTCTTTCAGTATGTATTCATAAAAAACACTTACGATTACAAATGCATAGCACTTTTTAGACAAATAATTTTAAGCAGAAAAACAAATCCACTTGTACCTATGTACCTAAAACCTCAAAAACCGACTTATAAATTTGTTCCAGCCTATGCCAGGAAATAATTTATTTGTTTAAAAATTATGTGGTAAATGTGTCATATATTTCTAATCTGCATTGTTTTTCTGAGCCTATTATATTCCAAGTTGTCATAAATACCTACCTACCGATTATAATAACGTCATTAAAAATTTTCTCTGTATTTTAGCTAAATTCAGGTTAATTAACTCAGAGGTAAGAATAACTCAGAATAAATTTATTTTATTTCTAAGAAAAAATAATTAAAATTAAACATGTCCCTTCGTTGAACGCATACAAAAACTAAAAATTAATTTTTCGCACCTTATCTGAAAGTTTGCACCTTATCTGAATTTCCGCACACATGTGTTCCCTTATCTGTTTCTTTTTAACTTTCTATGGCACAAAATTACCTTCGTGATTTTTTTTTTTAATATACCTACATATTTGACTCGTGCTTCAAGGTTTTACCTTATGATTCATGAATCTACAGGGAAGTATTCTTAACCTTTTAAAATTCTTCTACTATTTAAATATTATTGTGAAAAACTCAATTAAAATAAAATAAAAAATGTTGGGTTCAACACTCGTGCTGTTCGATGCCTCTTACGTGAAATTGATAAATCCTACAAGAGTATCAATTAGTTTTTATAAAGTGCATCTCTCCTTAGCGTTTTGAATTCACGGATCAATGTGTATTACTGCTATACATATATAAATAACCATAAATTCTGGTGAGTTAACGAATCAGTGAGTTAATTAACCTGAACCTCAATTTAACCCCACATTATCGAGGTTAAAAAAGTCAACAAAATTTAATATTGTATAATAACGTAATTAGACATAATTAATTATCTCAGAATGTCTAAGCTGAAGAATTCCATGAACATCCCGAATCCGTAATCCGTATGTTCTCAAAAATCTTTATATTTTGTTCATTCAATGCTTGAATGCAGTTAGGCAGTATAAGCCCATATTATTTGATTCATATAACATGTAGGTAAGCATTTTAAATAAAATGTCTACTTTAATAGAGCAGAGTGATATTACCACTGATCTCTATATATAACTGGATAGTGGATAGACACCAAAAAGTTGTGCCTATTTGAAGAATTGTTATACATATAAAAAATGATAAACAAACCAAATTCGTTTGTTTATCTATATAATAGTATTCCAGTTTAGGACAGTTTCTCAGATAACAAAATTATGGTTTGTTTACTTTTTCATAGTTGCTCTTAGTTTTGTTTAATTTATTTATTTCTGATTTACTGTTTTGTCGTGTAAAATAATAAAATACAAATTACATGCACTGATGCATACAATAATAAAATTGCACTGATGTTAGAGTTATTGCAAATTCGTCTTCTCAGTGAGGTACCTACGAACATAGGTACTTTAATAAAAAAAATTGTTAGTAAGTGGTTAAAAATTATTTTTGTTTCAGGTCTATTAGCTGGAGCTGGGGTAGTTCCAACCCAGATAATTATTACATCATCGGGAAAGAAAAAGATTCAATGTTTTTGAGAAGTGCTCGTTCATTAAATTTTGGTGGTTAACTAGTTTTTCTTCGATTTATGAAAATGTGTGACTTTGACCATTGTGGAATCCGCTGGGATGATTTCAGAAAACGCCAACAATTCAGTTTTATATATTTTCCATGTGTGAGGCATAAAAAAGGCTGGTTGTAATTGCATTTGTAACACGGTGTCTCCACGAGCAAGATTTCATAGATTACTATCTGTCACTGTCCATAGAAAGAAAGATTGCTAGAATGCTATAAAATGTATGGTGGGCATTTGATAGCTTACCATTTCATACTATTTCAGTCCAAATACAAAGAAAACAGAAAAGTCAATATGAAAATGACAGCTCATAGAATACTATCTATAGCATGCTATGAGCTTAGCAATATATTGCAAGAAATTTTTCTTGCGGCAGTTTTAATAGAATGCTATCTTGCATTCCATGAAATCTAGATTGTGGAGACACCATGTAAGGACATTATTAACATCGTTTATAAATTTTATGTAGGTATCTACATTAATCGTTTTATTTTTTTTTATTCTAAAGGCAATACATATTGACTCAGATGTCTATATTACATGCATCGCTATATACACTTTAGTGCTTCGACTCGCTTCCCCAAGTATATTTTTCAAAAAGAACGGCGAAGGACACAAAACTAAAGGAAAAAAGAGATGTTATTCAGTGTAGGAACTATGATTTTCATTATTTTACCGACGTTGGCTCTTCTTGATGAAATGTTTTGATTTGGGCGTTGTTGCTGCTGTTTTGTTGCACTATATGCTGTTGTGAATTCTGCTCGTGGGCCGTATTATATGGTTGCATTTGATTGATGTTTGTGCTGATGCTGAGGTAGATTTGTTTTTAGTTATTGTTCCATTGGTTTCTTGTTAAATATTTTCAATATTCAAAATAGCGGAGGGAAAATTCAATTTTTCTAGTTGTTTGTCTATTTTTTTTTTTGTAAGAGATATCAAATGCGAAGAAAATGAATGGTTTCTATGCAAACCATCTTTGAGAAACGTTACATAAAATAAACAAACCACCTAAATGTCATCTTCAAAATGACACACAAAATCTGTTATACTTTGTATGAGATACGCTATGACTGCTTTTAAATTAAGCAACTCGTTAGTTTTTCACTCGTTGATTCGAGCTTGACGAAGAGAAAGGTATGTGGTGGCCGGGGAAGACGGAGTCGTTCGGGCAGTTCGTGTTGCACACATTAGCATAACAAGTAAAGTTGCATTCAGATGCAAAATCTTAAAGTAGCGCTGAGACTGGGTGTAACGCAAAAGAGAGTCGCAACGCAGAAGTTGCTTAGTCTAAAAGCAGTCTATCCAGTTATATATAGAGATCAGTGGATATTACCATCATCTCATATATAGAATTCAGACTATAAATTAAACACTTTTAATTTACCGCAAATATTTGGTTTTAAAACTGAGATATTTAATTGATTTAATTTATCTCTATCTTTTGTTTTTGTTAGACTAAAGCATTTAAGTGAAGAGCCAATGGAACACATACCTACATAATATATTTGTTGTCAAATATACATTTTTGTTCATAACCGGAGTAAGGGGCCGGTTATAGCGATCTGGAAAATGAAACAGGAAAAATTTTCAGATCGATAATTTAAAATGTTCTTATTCGATTCGAAACATAAATGTTACACTAATCGATGGTAAATAACTCAAAGAATTTTTTGTGGTGATAAATTTTTCAGTTGAACAAATACTCATTGTAAAAAAAACATTTATTAATTTTCCTGATGGAATCTACTTTTCCGTACGGAAATTCCATCAGGAAAATAATTAAATGTATTTTTTACAAAAAATGTGTGCGTTATTGAAAATTTTAATAATAATTCTGTGGGTCATTTGTAAATGATAAATGTAGCATTTGTGTTTCAAATAAAATGAGAACATATTTAATTATCGATTTGAAAAGTTTTTCCTGTTTCGTTTTCCTGATCTCTATAACCGGCCCCTAAGGGAAAATTAAAATTAAAGATATTAACGATCTTAAGTTAGATACATACATTTCAATTAAATTATTATGTACTCATTTTACTTAAGATAAAATATTTTAATTGGAATAAAAAATGTTATTTTGAAAAAATTTTTTTTTCTTAATTTGTTATTACAAAATTTCTTTTTTTTAATTTCAGAGCAAATAATAATTGGCAAACAAATTTCGCTTCAATTAGTAAATCTAATGAAAACTCACCACAAACAAGTAAAAAGCAACGTGATTGTGGTGAATCAGCCCGCGATAGCATAGCATATTCTTGCCTTCTTAAAAATGAACTTCTTGGGACCGCAATTGAAGATGTTAAAGCTGTTAGTGATGAACGAAATGAGAATAACTACCTTCCTAGTGCAAAGAAAAATCTTTTTAAATACCAGTCACCAACGAAACAGGTAAGCAACACACTATCATATAATTTTTTTTTTAAATTTAGTTGAACTAGCGTTGTGAAAACTTAGTTTTGTAGTATAAACTATGTTAATAATTAGTATTACTAATTAGAAATATCGGTAGTAGGTGCATCTGTTCCTATAATTAAAAAACAAAAAACCGACAATCGAACCCAGCCAAGTTTTGTATTTAAAAAAAAAAACGATAAAATTTTTTGTCTGTGCAAACGATTGAACAGTTGGTCTGATAATCGTTAGAACTGTGCTAACGATTTTTAAGTCGAACTGAAACAAATAATATTTTTTAATATACAAAATCTTCCTATAGATATTTTCTTGTTTGTGTAGCTTCTTCACATTTTATTTGATTTTGATATAAATGTTTATACGATCACGATCGCTTTTTCAAATGTGTGTCTTTATAAAGAATTTAAAATTTTAATATCGCATTCACATTGACACATGAATTAAAATTGAAACGATGTGGAACTATATTTTAATAAGTGTGAAGGAGAAGAGCATATTTTCTTCGCTTTTTAAAGTCAATATGAACCTGACGCATGTCAGTAGAAAGACTCATAATCCAAAGTTTTATTCTCGCTCTATGTCATTAATTTCAATTTTAATGAATCGCCCACCATGTAGCATGTACTTAATAATTGTTTAACCCCCGTAAAATGTCCAACGCAGTGATTTGTCTGAATAAATTGATAAGTCCATGTATACCTACACACTGAATTCTCAAAATAAAGAAATAACTTTAAGCAAATTTGAGACGGTTTTCAGTGTACATACATAATTTGAATTTTCATTGAGTGGTGACAGGCGTTTCCATGCAGTTTTAAATAAAATGCAAAATTGCTTGAATGTACATATGTTTAAGAACCTATATGATAACCTGACTGCAGTTGCTATTTCCATGATTGAAACAAAAAAATATTCTTATACATTTTATTTGTTTTTGATACTATATTATTATGACATAATTCTTATGATTTGTTCTGATAAGCTTATGGGTTTCCAACGTGAGAACAATCAACATAAATTGTATCGTTCAACGCGTTTCGCCTACTACATATTCCACTTGAAGGAATGTGGACAGTATATCGTGTTGATCTACGTATAGTATAACCACTACCACCAAGGGAGAGAGCCTCCGTTGTGGTCAGGGTCAGAAAAGATCTGCTCTGTTATGTGGTGGGACTAGCGGTCGTTGTCGAATCTTGAGCCAAAGCAGCAGTAGTGTGATAAGTTCCACTAAGAAGGGCTGTATTTTCCGTAGCCGGGCGGGGAGATGTCAACACCCTTACCAGCTTCAATCAATCCCGGATCTGGATTTAAGCGGGAGGATTGGCACCTGTCGGTATGTTTACATTGGTCCATTAAGAAGTAAAACAAAATATAACATTCGTTTTATCGAAACGATCGGTTGTGTTAACATTGACACATGAATTAAAATTGAAAGATATACGGAACTATATTTAGATGAATGTGAAGGCGAAGAAGATATTTGAACATGACGCATGTTTGTAGATAGGCTCATAATTAAAAAATTCAAACTATGTCATCAATTTTAATCTTAATTTGAACTTACTTTTTCCCAGGTCTAATTTTTTGTAGGAGTTTCATGTCAAAACTTGTTTAGAGTTGTAGTGTGGATGCACTTCGTTTTCAGTGATATAATAATCTCTTGACATTGATTTCCAATTCACCTGTCGATTCAGTAATGCAAAATCTAACGATCTTCTAAAAATTCATAATCTTAAAAATTAATTTTAAAAAGAAACAGAGTTAAAGACTTTATAAATTACTTTCTCTTTACAAAATAGGGAAAGGTGATCGATGTCCACGTGCGACTATATTCGCAAGCGATATTTTTTCAATGGGAAAGAAATATCTATAATCGAAGTGTAGAATTATACCGCTTATATTAACATGTGTTAGTTTTAACACTTGTAAAAACTAATGCAAACACATCCGGTCAGAAAAAAAAATGTTCCGACTGTTAAGAATTATTTCGAAGTAATATTCTCAAAGAAGAACAGAAGTAATGAATATGTTGGTAAATATTTCTTTTGTTCTTCTCAAACTGCGTGGTACTTAATGTTCGACAATCAATCACTGTAGTACGCAACATAACCTACAATAAATAAGCTGTTTTTTTTTTTTGTTTATTGCTGAGAAACAAGTCAGCATAAATTGCTGAATAAAATTTCCATTTTTAATTTATGAGAACAGGTGTTTTTTATGTTTGCTAATTTTTGCTGGTGTGATGTCATTACCTTTCCTTTTTCTATGTTTTTTTCTGTGCCACACACAAAATTAAACCTTTTATTTCTGAACTAAAAGAGATTGTAAAACGAAGTCTTTCATCAATTAATATACATTGTAGATAAGACGACCAGCCTCTTACTGATGAGCCCACACTACATATCATAATTCGACCCGGCCGGCGCGACGTTAATCATGGAGTAGAGGTCATTACCACCGTACTTAATTGAATTTGATTCAAATGCTACACTTGAACATATTATAAATAAAATGACTAGTAGAAATAGTTGTTGTAAATGTTTAAATTTTTTCTCTTTAAATTATATAGGCAACTTAATAACTTATTTTCAGTTTACACACTCTCTGTTTATGATTGAAAATAGTGAGATTAAATTCTGTATTCAAGCCTCCGGGCAAGCTTTTAAGAACGTGAATAGACATTAATCGATCATTGGCCTACAGGCAAAGTTAAACGTGAAAAATTAATTATAAGGTTTCAAGTTATTAGAAACATTGATTGAAACCTGTTTAAATATTTGAAAGATATTTAGCGATTAGTGTCACACTTTTGAGGATAGCAGTAGACAATTTAAAGAATAATATAAACAGATACATTCAGATATTCGATTATCAGAATTTTTTTAGGTTGGAATTACTTCCGGTAGATAATATTTACTTGCGATTATATTAGTCGTGTTTTGTCGGTAATTTTTAGTTAGTCAGCACTGGATAGAACCAATAAAAAGCTATATTCACTTTTGTATCCACTTTTTTATTTTATTTCAAAGTTGGTTTTTTTGACTATATGCCAAGCCGAAATTTCAAATAATTTTATGGATGTGTCTGCAAAGCATGGCTATTTGTATATGCCGAGTTGGTCAACTTATACCCCACCTTCCACTACAAACAAATAAATAATCATTATTTATCTTGAATATTACCAAAATTCCAAGTTATATAATTTTATTTAAAAAAACTGCTTTAACCAATTTTTATTTGTTTTTAAGCAAAAAGTTCAAAATCATCAAAACTTTTTTGTCATAGGTGCCACCAACCTTTAAGCAAAAAAGTTATTGACATTATATTTCGCGCCAAAAATTTGCAGTCATTCCAAGATTTTATCTTCACTTTTATATTCACTTTAATTACTGACCAATTTATCGCCACTTTTCGTATCCCATACAAAATTTTGCTAAAGTGACTAAACACTTACCAATAAAACACGCCTATTATTTCCCCACGAAGTTCCTACTATGCTATACATTGAGTATAAAACTGATTGATGATAGAAACAACTAAAAAAGCTAGCGCATACAATTCTTTTTTTTGGTTTTTTTTTTTTTTTTTTTTTTTTTTTTTTGAGGTTATACACTACACGTTTTTACTCATGTTCTTCCTCAGGTTCGACACGTTCTTCCTTAGGTTTGTACCATTCTTCGCAAGTTTATCGGGTTCGAGTTCTACTTCCGAACCCTCAGGATTGTCCCCGTCTTCGTCTATTCGTCACGGCGGGTTATCGCATATTTTTTCTGAAAAATGCAACCATAAAACGGAGGATTTGAGACCACCTCTTACGCAAGTACTCGACCTCTGCATTTTTTCTTACATTTTCATGCTGAGGTTTTGAGAACATGTGGTTAGATGCTGTTAACATATTACCGTAGTGGCTCATTTTCATACCCTACTCGATTTGGTCTTTTTCATACCAAGTCATTTTTGGTGGTGGAGGAAGCCTCGACGGTTGGAGGCACACGTGTATCATCTATCATCTAACCGTTCAATCAAGATGATGTCACACACTAAGAAATCGTTAAGTGGTTATTGGATTGCTGTTTACGAACAAATATCACGGTAGTCAACGGAAATTTCTCAATCGAAATTGGAAGCGTATTTATTCGTTTGCTCTTTATTACAATTCTAAATTATCTACTTAAAGATATGGTGATGAACTCGAAAGTGAACTCAGGACTCGGAAATCTAATTAAACGGAAAAGTGCTTCGCAAGTGCGAATATTTTAAATATCGAGCATCAATGATCAATACTGAAGTATCTTGTGATGGCAAGACATCAACCATCGTAAAGGTAAAGTTGTATGGTAGCTATCCTTAAATGGCTGCTTAGCAAAAAAAATCTAAATGACATCTTGTGTTGAACGCTTAGATTATATATCATACCAAATTTAAATGAAATCGGGTAAGCCGTTGTCAATTTAAGGGCTAATTTGTTAAAAACCGTTAACACCAAATCTCCTTTATGTGCATTTTTAGCCAATAACCTGAAATACAGTTATATTAAGAGCACTCCAAATATAACGTTCACAAAGTTTTATTAAAATCGTTAGAGCCGTTTTGGAGAAAATTTGGAAAAACTAAAACTGTTATATGGGAGGTACCCGTTATAGCCGGGCTAAAACGAAAATTCAAATTTGTACCACACACGAAGTTTGAAGAAAATCCGTCCAACCGCTTAGGCTGTAGCTCGGTGAACATACAACCGAACATCCTTACATACGCACATCCGCACAGACAGACCGACGGACGGGACGGCATGACGAACCCTACATTTTTTGGTCTTCTATATCATCGTAATGTCGGTTTGATTCAAACCTCGATTTTTTTTACACGAAACCAATACTTGCCCTATTGAGCAAGTAAAAATTTAAAAAATGCATACAACGTATTGGCGTGTATTTTTTTTATATGGAATTTCCTTGAGAGTTGCGGTTGCGTTGCTCAAGTAGACGAAAGGCCTAAAGGCTCAACCATAATAGTCAGTCGGAACAGTGCGTACGGGATCGTACGAAAACATCCGAATACAAGCAAATTATATAGTGCGCCCATAATGTCTGATTGCTCAGGTTCGTTCAATTTTCGTTCACTTTCGTCGTCTTCGTACGTAAAGAGCGATCCATAGCGCAGTTTACGTACGTAAATTTGACGGCAAGCCAAATACATGTGAAATTTTCTTGCGCTTTCATCCGACCATTATGGTCGACTTAATGAATTGACGGCACTTAAGGACACTTGACTTGGCCCTTAAGACTCCTGGCAAAAAATCTAGACACCAGCATTCAGTTGAAACGCCGACGTTTTCTGAAATTAACCCGACAAACCCCACAAGCAGATCTATAGTGAAGTAGTAAAGTGGAAGAGCTGTGATCCCATTCGATATCATGAATTCGTCGGAAAAAAAGAAGACTATTTTATGCATCAAGATTGCCTACGATTTCGTATCTAGTGCTCGTTCTTATTGATTTTTACTAATTTCCCAATTTATGCCTCATTCTTATCGCCATTTTCTGATATAAATTTTTACTTCAATTTCATTTATAAAATAAAGTAAAATATTTTAAACCTTACATAACATATTGCTTCTTTGAAAACTTGCGATTCATGAAAGCATTTTCATTTAAAGGGCAATATAGCTATCTATTTTTTTTTTCTAAGGAAAAATACGTAATCTTTTATTTAGTATTAAATACCTGAATCTATTCTGGTAAAGAGCAGTGTATTACATAATTTCTGACAACATATCAAAGTTTTTTTTTTTTGTATGGGTACATAAATTCTGAATATTTTTCGTTTCCAAACACGTTTTCGTTCTTGGAATGACAATCGACTGTGGGTTTGCTGTCGGAAACCCAAAACCCATTCATTCACAGCTCGTTCTAGATGAAATTATATTTCAGTTTGACTAGAAGAGTACCTAAAGATTCCAATGTCTATTACCCATTAACTCTTTTCAATCTCTTTGTAAAATTTGTATTCAAATAGTTGAGAATGAAAATAATAAACCTACAAACAATTTAACTTATTCCTGTCACATAATACTTTACGCACCGGAATAAAAGCCTTTAGACTTGAAAACAGAATTTTGGTATTTGCATACATTCCTAATTTCAATAGTTGGATACATTTGACAGGACAGGGTAATTCTATTGATTTTTTACCATAACTCTTCATTCTTCAAAAGAGTTGAAGATAAATCAACGAAAAAGAATAACCTACCTTGGTATGAAGCACGTATGGAACATTTTTTTAAATTAAAAGTAAAGTTGTGCTAGGTTCTTATCGGTGTGAAATAGCGCCCTTCGAAATATATTCACATATGTGGTTCTATGCATAGCCTAGTATAAGTTACGATTGGTTGTCAGGTGGCCGGGTGTTGTCCCATAGCAGCCGCTTTAAAGTAATTGACCTGAAAGAGTAGATTTAATATGGTTGTTATTTACCGGAGCCTCACTCAATTCTTTTTAATATATTTTATCACTAGTGTATCATCGTTTGTAAAAATAAAATGGTCCGAATCATGTTTCTAGATCAACGTTTATACTTCTCAGTAAACAACACATTTGGAGGTTCTTACATTTACTAAATGTCTATTATTTTTGTCAAGGAAACGGATTTGAGGACTAACAAAATACTTTAAATATTGTTAATTTGTTTTGTTTACAACTGTAGTCAGGGTTACAGAATAGACACTTATAGCGTTTTTCATTTACAAACAGGATTGCTCTTTCCTTCAAAAGATTTGATCTTTTTGCATTTTTGGTGTTTCATTTAACTGAAAAGAGGGGAAAAAGAGCAAATCTCAACAAGAAAGAAGCGATCTCCCAAATTCGGCAGATTTGATCTAAACACTGACACATGAAAACATTTTAATTGCGGATTTTTGCATCGCGTTCTTTTTTATCCTAAAACTATTGGATAGCTTTGTACTTTTTTACCTTGTTGGACGGTATAGGTATATTATTGCACTCAAGAAAATACAAATTCATAATACTTTTCATAAATCTTACAATTTTTTTAAGAATTTGTACAAATGTTCAAGTAAACAAACAATGGTAATGAATAATGATACTTGTAATTGAATGGAAGTGTAAAATATAAATAACGACTTATTATTTCTTGAAGCATACGAAAAACAAAGCTAAATGATTGTATAATAATCGTTTGCCTATGCGTGTTTAATCTCTGTCTTCACACTACGAAAAAAGCAGCCTAACATGTTTCATTTAAATGAGCACTTCTTGATTTTGAGGGCAAATATTTGAGATTTAAATGAAAAACGCTATTAGTAAATGTAAGAACCTCCTAATTTGTTGTTCACAAGTTTCTTTAGATGGCGCTCCTCCGTGATAGTACTATAGAAATTTGTATAAAATGCATAAGCCATTCGCATTTCTTGAACGTTTTAATTGGGTTTTTCAATTGACGAAGCCATTCGTTTTCTTGAGCGCCTTTGAGATGACGTAGGAAATTACACTGAGATCGCCCCGGAATGCAATATTTGGCGTACATATACACACATACATATCTGCTTCATTTAATGTAATTGTTTTGGGATCGGCATTATCAGATGTAGTATCTATGCCTGTATTTTTTTCAGGCGTGGACTTTTATTTTCTTTTGACAATATTCCACTTCGTCCATTTTTGCTACAAAGTGATGCAAGGGTCTCCATTTCATCTTTACTTCATTTTTCATCTTTGCTGCTTTTGTTCTTTTTCGGTGCTCTATTTTAATAATAACTTTGTTTTTTTGGCAAACCTTCCTGAGATCAAGTGCTGAAATGCAGTTTTTTTATCTTCAAATTCACGCAAGAAGTTTTTAAAATTTGTTTTTATTGGAAAGGTATCAAATCTTGTTACATATGTTTTCCAGAACAGGACAATTATTTGAAATCGTAAACAAGTTTTATTTTTAATAGTGAATAATATGAAATTATTATTTAAACAAGTTTTGAAATTTTTCGACAGATTTTTCAACAAAACATGTTTTAACCAAAGCTTGTTTTCTTTCGAGTTTTAAAAAATGTGAATAATATGGCTGTAAGCATTTCCATTTGTGTTTATTATGTAAATACTTCATTAATTAACTAAGGGGCTTTTTGGTTTTGTAAAGATTTTAAATAAATTATTTTTATTTTCAGCATTTGAATTCGCTAAACAAAATCGAAACTAATTAACATCGATACTAAGAAAACCGAGCATCAGGAAATCATTAAGTTTTGTATTCGAAAGCAGTTCAGAACAGCAAAGCAATGTAACTTTCAGCAATCACTACTATTAATTGAAAACTTTAGAATTGGCTTATAAATTAATACAATATATTCTTCAGTAATCGCCTTATCAAAATCGCCATTAATTTAGAAATATGTACCTCATTTATGAAATAGCTCGATTAGAGCCATTTCATCACAACCAAAAATATTTAGTACAAAAATATCAAAAACTCCTTTTTACAAATTTTTTTAATTAATGGAAATCCTAGCCATCCTTTAATTGACATATCAGAAAATAAAACACATTTTAAGACGTTTAGGGCCAGTTTTTCTCACATCTGGTTAAATGTAACTAAAATTCCCTTTTCCCCAAGAGAAAACAAAATTTAAATTTTGTAATCGACGATTTTTTTTAATGTATAACTCATTAAATAGTTCCGTACTAAGAACCCTGACCACTTTATTGACTCCTTCCCTGCTGTAATTTTGGTTTAAAAATAGACTTTTTGTACAATGGATTAAGTGCTTGCTTGTTAACCCAGAGGGTGCAGGTTCAATCCTCACTCTGTTACAAAGCATTTTTTTCTTTTCAGCATACCTCCCAGCTTATGCTGGACGTCGCCCATGAGGTTATGCAATGAAAAATAAAAATCAACTAGCTCTCTATCCATTGTACCAAAACAATTCTTTCCTATCTTTCTATTCCTTCTAACTAGTGTCGTGCAACATCTGTTGCATTTAAAAAGGCAATGTGCCTTACAGACACATAGTTAAATATTATTATTATTAAAAAACGATAACTTTTTGACAAGTTGATCTTACTCTTTCTTAAGCATTCCACGACATGTGCTGTTTGGCGAAACACAAGCGTTGCTTCTTTCTGACATCATTTCGGTGTGATATTTATGGGCCAAACTTATAGAACGCGTTGTCGTTGCGTGCGTTGATCCAACGTTGACTGAAAAGCTCTTAGAAGATTTGACCTGATGAGTTCAACAGACATATAAACAATAAACAGTCTTTTGTCAAGTTGACACATTCTGGTTTTTGCGCAATATGATGTAAAAAATAAAAACTGTTTTCGAAAATTCCAATTGATTTAAAAATGAAGGTGTTTGCGGATAAATTCGCCAAACTAGAGTAATGCGAATGATGCGGATACTGGTAGAATTCTCATGTTTTACTTCTTCGAAAGATTTAGAATTTAGAAAATAGAAATCAATGCTTCAATGGTAAATATAAACAGTTTTTTTCTTATAATTAGGGCGCAAACGTGTTGTTCGGTTAAAGAAAAAAATTCTGTATTTCGAAGTTAGGCTCAAGGGTGAACTGATGAGCATTCCTAGCTAAGCGGATATTACGGTCAAAATGCACATTGATCCTGAAATATCCCAATTAATGCGTTAACATAGAGTGGTACTCTTTTCAACACGTAATATTTCAAATTATACTCCATTCACCAAAATTGTATTCACAGAATTGTATTGCTGGTTGTATTTAAATGTTTGAGGTGCTGTCTTTCCATTTTCGGGCTAACACTTAAAACTGTCACTTGTTCATTTTTCGTTCTTCAGCCATTCTTTTGTTCCGGATGCACTTACATATAAACTACATTCGATTAAAGTATTCTGCCATGCCATATATTTTGTTATAATAACCACAAGTTCGCAATTAATTAAAAGGCAATGACCGCACTTTGGTAAGGTATGTATCTCGTGATGGATGGGTTAATTTGTTAGTTTATTCCCCGGTTTCAATAAATTAAATTCATACAAAAGAAAATTCATGCGGGTCGTTTCGGCTCCCTAGGTGTTAAACATTGCGGATTTTAAATTCGTCAATGATCTTAACTGTCGAATGTCGAAAGAGAATGCTGGGTGAAATGCTTTTCTGTTAATTCCTATGCACATGGTGGCTCTATTATCTTCATTACAAACACCTTTGCCTCTACCTGTTTGGTTGAATGTTTTATGGGTACACTTTACGCATTACATATGAAATATATTAAGTTGGTAATAGACGTGATACTTGAATTACCAGAGCTTATGAATAATGATCACGTCTTGCGCACAAGTCTCTCCGTTATGAATACTTAATAACATGTAAATGTAAATGTTTGATTAATGGCAAACGCAATATTTATGATAAAGATAAAAGATCTTAAATTCCTTTTATGTAATTACATTTTTTTAAAGCTTCCAGCTCATACTTTGAAGCTTTTCATAGGAAGTTTCTATCAATTAGTTTTTGATTGTGATGAATGTAAGAATCGGAGTTATGGCTATCTATGTATGAAAATTAAACAACAGAAATACCTTGATTCCGAATTGTTGTTAATTCAACACCTAAGTTTTTTTTATTTACCACTTGGTTTGGGATGTTGAGATCACAAAAATGTTCTTACTTCTAAAATACATATTTACAAAATAGCCCACGAATATTAGACAAAAAAAGGCAAATTTACGATATAATTCTGAAAAGCTGGATTTCGCTAGAGACCTTTGTTTTTATACCTGAGCAAATCCTAAAAAGTACCAATGATTAGCCTGGAGGTAATTTTTTTTTTTTTGGGGAGGGGAGGGTGGAAAGTGAAATTCAGTTTTTTGCACATTTCTCAGAAATTATGAACTTTTTGCAAAAAATGTTTAGATACAAATTGTAGCTTTTATTATTTTCTACGGAAAAGGTCTTAAGACTTTCCATCGCACCATCAACCAATCTTGAGAAAAAAGTGTTAAATTGTTATAATGTGTGTTTTTATACAGCATTGCACTTTTTACTAGTAGTTGGCGCTTATAGCTTTATATTTCTGTGGTTTTCACATTAAGCCTAGTCCACAGAAAAACAAATAAAATGCATGACTGGGTCCCACGAACTTGCTCTTGTTGCAAACTATGGGAATACAAAAATGTTGATTCATGAAATTATGTATCGTCATATTTTGCTGTTTTGCTAAAAACTTCAAATGCCATCTTTTGCCTGCTTGTGCATATTTAACTTATGTATGTGCTGTACGAAGTATAAATGAAATTTAATCGGTTCAGCCATTTTAAAGTTCCTGCCAAATTTGCAATCACCTCCAACACTTAATTTTCACTTTTTGAATTTTTTCATTTTTAGTTCCTCAAGGTCGGATGGATCCCCCCGTTCACCCAACCTTGAGGCATCAGTGTTTTTTATCGTCCATTTCGAATGGTTTATTAATGCTTAAATTACCATTTTGTCGACATTTTACTGGTCGGTAAATTGGCGCTGCGCAATTAGACCCCAGAAAATAAGGATGGTTATTCCCAAATCCGCGGCGGATCGCTTTGAAAGCGATAACTCACTTTCGACCGTGTTCGCTTTAGGCTATTTTAAATACGAACACGGTCGAAAATTATGCTTTCATTTTCCATTTAAATTTCTAGGTTTTTCCCAATTTAACTCCAATTGTTTCCATTTTGACTTCCAATTTTCCATTATTAAAAAAAAAATTGTTGTTTCCCGTCAGCGTCACATCAATTTCGTGTTAGTTTAGTTTTGATCGTGCACCTACCTACCTACTTTATTAAAGATTGTAAAAAACACCAACAAATAAAAAATTAATTAATCAAATAATTTTTCAACATTAGGTATAGAATTTTGCAGCAGCTTTCTTCTTATTATTTTTATAAAAAAATTACATTTTAATTTGCTCTTCAACCAATCCGTCAGCAAACCGTCACCTAAATAAAGCCCCCAAAAGTATGCGTGCAATACAACCACAAAATAAAATTGCATATTTTGGGGGTGTAATTTCACATTTTAAGGTCTAATTTAATTTCTTGTATTGCGGTTATACAGGGTGATTGGTATAAGATGCACCAAAAAACATGAGCGTGTAGGTGGTGTTAAGACAAGAAAATAATCGTATGGGAGGGGGGTCTATTTCCCCCCCTTTAGGCGGGAGGGGCAATTTTCTAAAAAATTGACTTAAATCAGAAAAAAAATTATTTAAAAACATCGGTGAATGATACAAAGACTTGTTATATCTTTTTGAAAAGCCAGAAAACTACTCTTTTATTTTATTTTTAAATTAAGTTGTTTGAGTGAACAGTTTTAAAAAAATTAATTTTCAAACTCAAAATTAAAAAAAAAAATTTTAAACTAATTTTTTTCAAAATTTTATGTTATTAACTATTATTTTTATTTTCAAAATTCAATGCTCTTATTAATTTTTAATCAAAAACAGAAAACCGGATGCCAAAATGTATCTTAGTTTTTGAGAAATTAAAAAAAAATTAAAAGTAGAACTAGTAAGTAAAGTAAAAAGTTAGGTCGTTTTTTTTTATTATTTGATTAAAATCGGATGGTATGTATTAAAAAATAAAAAAGGGATGATTCCCTAATTAATAATTGACCTAAGCAGGTCAAATTTGGGAAACCCAAAAAAAAAGTGTTTTTCTTGGAAAAAAATACTTCTAGTTTTTCTTAATTTCTCAAAAACTAAGATACATTTTGCCATCCGGTTTTCTGTTTTTGACTAAAAATTAATAAGAGCATTGAATTTTGAAAATAAAAATAATAGTTAATTACATAAAATTTTGAAAAAAATTAGTTTAAAATTTTTTTTTTTAGTTTTTTTTTCGAAATTTTGAGTTTGAAAATTAATTTTTTTAAAACTTTTCACTCAAACAACTTAATTTAAAAATAAAATAAAAGAGTAGTTTTCTGGCTTTTCAAAAAGATATAACAAGTCTTTGTATCATTCACCGTTGTTTTTAAATAATTTTTTTTCTGATTTAAGTCAATTTTTTAGAAAATTGCCCCTTCCGCCTAAACGGGGGGGAAATAGATCCCCCTCCTATACGATTTTGTTCTTCTCTTAACCCTACCTACACGCTCAAGCTTTTTGGTGCATCTTATACCAATCACCCTGTATTGGGTTGGGTACGAAATCCCGACTTCCAAAATCCCGACTGCCAAAATCCCGACTGGCGAAATCCCGACTGACGAACTACTTTTTTTTTTGGTAAAGGCAATTTAAAACTGAATTTTTCATGTAGGTATCGTTTTTACCGGTTATTTTTCATGTATTTTGCTTGTTATCTGATGGAATAGCATTTATGATATTCAATATTTTTTCGTCAAAATCTTTTCTGTAGTCATTCCCGCTCACGCAACTTCGTTGCTCCGCTAAGGGTATGTCCAGTCGTGTGGCAGGCGCCTGAGTCCAATGTTTCCATATTCCATAGCACTTGGGTGGCCCGCTTCGCGGGTTCAAGGGATTTTAACTCCCTTTCTGTAGTCAGTCCCGCTCACCCAACTTCGTTGCTCCGCTAAGGGTATGTTCAGTCGTCTGGCAGGCGCCTGAGTCCAATGTTTCCATATTCCAAAGCACCTGGGTGTCCCGCTCGCGTGTTCAAAGTTTCAAAAGTTTCCAAATTCAATAGTACCTGGGTGGCCTGTTTCGCTTCTTATTTTCATTCTTTTCAATTTCTATTTCAAATAATTAGTGTAAAAGCAAAAAAACGGGATTTTTTATTCGTATAATTCGGATTTTGTCAGTCGGGATTTTGGCAGTCGGGATTTCGGCAGTCGGGATTATGGCAGTCGGGATTTTGGCAGTAGGGATTTCGGCAGTCGGGATTTTGTCCCTATCCCGTTATATTTCATTATGTAGTTAGCCCCCAATATTTATTCGCGCGAATTTTAAATTTTCACATCCCAAATTGAACCTCCTCCATCCGTCAAAATGTTTTTCATCTACGCTTTTCATTTCTCACCGTTGCGTTGCCATATCAACATCAGCCACAACATTCCCCCTGAAGATTTAGATAACTTATTTTCCCATGAGAGCTATGGCGAAAAATAAATTGCATAAATTGACATTAGACCATAATGGCCATATGCCACTTTGGCAGAGCGACAAATGACCATGCGGCCTCACTTTGGGTCTTATTTCGTGAGGCATTATTTTCTAGAGTCAAAAAATAAAATTTGATGTTTTATTTCATTACGTTTTTGAGGTCTTTTTTTATTTTTTGAGGCGTAATTTTACAAAAAAAAATTGGCTTTTATTTCGTTACGAAAAACAATCCACTTTTGCGAACTTATTTAACTTTAGAGTTTTGAGAGCTTATTTCCTGAAGCTTAATTTCGCAGCGGCAAAAAATTAACGACATTTTAACGTACCAAAATTCGAATCGATCGATTTGTCGATCATTTGTACATAACCCCTCTTAAACACCATTGGCATTGTAGTCTTTTAATATGATTTTTACGTCATAGCATACTTGTGGTAGTGTTCCTCTTGTAGCTCGTAGAAGATTTCTTGTCGATCTTTACCTGTGTGACTCATGTACGCAAATCATGCTCATGTTGACATATTTAGCCCTGATACGGATTTTCATCAAGCGCTCGCTTACTTGATCGTAGATTTCATTCATTTTTTTTTTTCATTTATTTCATATGAGCTAATATTGCAATATACTTCGAGATAAATCTCATATAGTATTAAAAATTAAATAACAATAGGTACATGTGCACGAAAAAATTATGTAGATATTTAAATGCATAAGTTTACAAAGCTATAAATGATTAAAATAAAAAATTTTTAATTATTATAGAAACATTTTTTAAATATCTTAAATTTAATTGGACATGTGTTTGAGTAGTTGTCTTCAAATTCGGGATGACGAGATGGTTCTTTGCAAATGGTGGGGAAGATTATTCCACAACCTAATTGCATTGACAAAGTAAGATCGTTCTTCTACAGAATGTGAAAATTTCGGTAATACTAATTTCAGGCCTCTATGTGACTGAAGGAAGTTCAAATATTCGTACGAATACTCAGGGCAATTATTATGAATTATATCATGTAGTACCACGTTTCGACGGTGGTTGCCGTCTACTTCAGGGGAGCTTTATTTACAAAATTAAAAAAAATTATTTTAACATTTATAATAACATAATAGGTGGACAAATATAACTTACATCGAGTTCGATATATAACAAAAACAGAATAAAAATATTAAACAATTTTTTAATTGTACAAATAGAATTTTTACACTTAAATTTAAACACTTCCTTGATGGGAGATTAGTCCGTTGAGTTTGAACTTTCAACAATTTGATTTGTTCTCAGCAACCAAGGAACAGTAAACCGATGATATGTTTTGTGTGTCTTGTTTACGGTTCATAGTATTTTTGTTGTTTATTATGTGAAGTGTTTCTAATGTATAGCGTTTAGATGTGTGTTTTTCTGTTGCCAGGATTTTTACCCCTTCAAAGTCCAGTTGTGACCAGTCTCGACGCTATGACTAGCCAGTGCCGTCTTCTCAGAACTTTTCAAGCGTACGTCTGATTTATGGTTCGCTATTCTTTGACGAAGAAGTTGTTTTGTTGTGCCTATGTAACATAGATTGCACGGTTCGTTTACTTTCAAAGTACCTTGGCCAAATACAACAGTGTGTCACGAAAGAATCTTTACATTCTGTAAAAAATTCTTTAGATTTTAAAACCAAGGCAAAAGATTTAAAACTAGACTCAAACGATGTTCTGGTTTCTTATGACGCTGTTTCACTTTTCACCAATGTCCCAGTTCAGCTTGCAACAAAAATTATTAAAAACAAGTGGGAAATCAAAGGAAAAAATACTAAGCTGAGCCAAAATAAGTTTCTCGAGCTATTGGATTTTTGCCTAAAAGACAACAATTACCTCCAATTTAAAGAAAACTTATACAGACAAATACACGGGATGCCAATGGGAAATCCACTATCCCCGACAATAGCAGACTTGGTTTTAGATTTCCTTCTTGATGAATGTATCAAACTAAACTACAGACCGAAGTTTATTGTAAAATACGTCGACGATATTTTTGCGATTGTTGACAGAGATGAAATAGATAATGTTCTCCGATGCCTAAACAAATTTCCCGAAAAAATCCAATTTACTATCGAGAGAGAAAAAAGTAGATCTATAGCATTCTTAGATGTCATTATACATCGTGAAAACAATCAGCTATCTTTCGATTGGTACCAGAAAGATACGGCATCTGGAAGACTGATCCGGTCTAATCATGCAAAACACATGCGTATAAACACTGCATCCAACCTCATAAACAAAGTCTTTGCGTTGAGTGTCCGAAAATTCCACTCCGCAAATGAGAAAAAAGTTACACAAATACTCTTAGACAATTGTTTTCCGATAGAATTAATAAGGAACTTGATACTACGACAAAAACACAAAGTTCCTTCTGAAGATATTTTGGAAGAGAGGAGTGGTGTTTATAAAAGTGTCGTGTATGTACCCAAACTCTCCGAGAATTTCAAAGAAATAATAGCCAAAAACAACACGGAAATCAACTTGGCATATAAGTCAAACCAAACCGTTGCGTCGCTATTCACCTGCCTAAAAAAGAAGACAGAAATCGATCGCCGTTCTGACGTAGTCTACAAAATAAACTGCAATAGAAAAATAAATGAACCGTGCAATCTATGTTACATAGGCACAACAAAACAACTTCTTCGTCAAAGAATAGCGAACCATAAATCAGACGTACGCTTGAAAAGTTCTGAGAAGACGGCACTGGCTAGTCATAGCGTCGAGACTGGTCACAACTGGACTTTGAAGGGGTAAAAATCCTGGCAACAGAAAAACACACATCTAAACGCTATACATTAGAAACACTTCACATAATAAACAACAAAAATACTATGAACCGTAAACAAGACATACAAAACATATCATCGGTTTACTGTTCCTTGGTTGCTGAGAACAAATCAAATTGTTGAAAGTTCAAACTCAACGGACTAATCTCCCATCAAGGAAGTGTTTAAATTTAAGTGTAAAAATTCTATTTGTACAATTAAAAAATTGTTTAATATTTTTATTCTGTTTTTGTTATATATCGAACTCGATGTAAGTTATATTTGTCCACCTATTATGTTATTATATATGTTAAAATAATTTTTTTTTAATTTTGTAAATAAAGCTCCCCTGAAGAAGATGGCAACCACCGTCGAAACGTCGGGAAAAATACAAATGAAAATTGTTTTCATTTAAAACATTAATACGACCAACACAGCCGAAGAGAATCAATATAAATATTCTCAAATATTCATATAATAATCAACTTGGTCAAAGCTACATATATATGTACTATTAATAGTAAAACCGAGATATTTCACTTGTTCAACATAAGGTAACGTAAAACCATTTAGTTCAAGGGAAGGAAAATCAACTAGAGGTATATCTCTTCTTGAAAACACCATACCAAACGATTTTAGAGGATTCAATTTAATTTTGTTTAACTCAGCCCACCCCTGAATGTGGAACAAATCTTCATTAACTCGCACGACGCAGTCTTCTAACAATCCAGGTTTCCTATCAAGATATATAGTGACATCATCTGCATAGATGTGTACATTACAATTAACAATAAAATCGGGAAGATCATTAATGAAGACGCAGAAAAGTAGAGTAGATTCACAACTTTGTTTTTTTCGAAACCCTGATTGTCATTTTGATAATTTATTATTAATATAGATTAAAATGTCTTCCAGTTCCAGTACTCTTCTGGTCTTTCTTATCTGATGGTTATGTTTAAATCTAATGAATTTGTAATAACTCTTTTGTGAAATGTTGACGTGTTAATAATAAAGTATAAACAATTTAAAAAAAAATAACAATATTTGCTCAAATCGTTTAAATGATTTCGATTTGTTAGTTATTGTTCAATTTTTTTATTTCACCTCAACAACTCCATAAAGACCAAAAACGTGCGGCCTATTTATTATTTTTTTTATTTTATTATCGTTTTCCTCAAACAATCGTGTATTTCCTTTTTTTATATTTATTTGAATAAATCTGTCGTCCAAGTACCTTACAACGACCTTTGCCTTTCTGATTAATTGCAACAGTTACTTCAAATTAACAGAGCGATGCAATACATCTTTTTAACTTATGTAATTTGCAATCAAATAACATGCATTTAAAATGATGATAGTGATGAGAGATTACAATCTTTTGGCAATATACTTTAACTTATACCGGAACAGTGTTGAAATTTAAAATTCTGACACAACACTTGGGTTTAATAAACGCGCTAATAGTAAAAATGTACTTAAAGTATTTCATCTGTAAAGTGATTAAAAGGTTATTGTACTGCAAACCAACAATGTTCACTTATAATCGTGTATCTTCTTAGCTAACCGCTTGAGATAAACCTTTTTTTGTTTCTACTTAGTTCTATAGAGGTAGATACTTTTTTGTTTTGTTCCTATTCTGACTTTTGTTTTGCTTTGCTTGTATTTTTCATGATTTATTTTGTAATATTTAATTTGCTGGAGTAAGTGGCAAAGAGGCTTGAAATTCGTCTTTATGACAACAATATTGGACATGGTAACACGAACCACAAGGAAGTAACAAAGTCGGAATTATCTTAACAGGGCAAGTGAATTAGCATGTACCAACTAAAATGTTTGTTGTTGTTGTCTAGAATAACGTTTAGATAATTTAAATAAACATTATCAACAAATATTGTGTATGTAACTTAATATTTTTAAAGAAATTGAAATACAGTACAGCCACTCTAGTTCGGAACCATAAAGTTTCGACTAAAATAAAGTGGAAATATATCGCTGCAGCCGTTATCAAGTTATAGCCAAATTTGTAAAAACCTTTAACAGCAAATCACCGTTACCTGCATTTTCAGCCAAAAACCTGAAACGCAGTTATATTCGTCATTAAAAAGCTCTTAACTTTCGGTGAAAATTTGAATTTTAAATTTAACCTTTTCAAACAAGTAAATTATTATTTTGTATTTCTTTTTTTAAGAATTTCCATTCATCGGTCTGTAAACGATACGATACGAACGCAAAACTTATTTATCGGCATTTGGAAAATACAAATAGATAAACAACATACTCATAAATCTTTACGTGGAAACACATTAACGTTCTTCAGGTGGAAACATGCGCACAGACCATAAACAAATCATTGTAAAAGAACTGTAGTAGATTTTCGTTGCATTTTCTTAACGAATGTGGGCTAACTATTCCATGACTTATTTTGTTTTATTAATAAGAAATTTTAACCCGTGACTTATTTCTTATTCCATGGTGTTAGTTAAGCGTTTTTTATTAATAGGGCTGTTAGAATAAAAAATTTCGCTTTAAACGGTAAAGTCGTTTAAGAAATAAAATTTTATTAAAATTGATCGGAGCTTTTTTCGAAAAAAATGTAATTCAAAAAAAGTAACTTTTTTGGAATTTTTTTTTTCAAATTTTTGATTGCAGTATTAATCAAGTTTAGCAGAACTTTTAGAGTATAAAATTTCGTCTAAAACGGTGCAGTCGTTAAAGAGATAATCCGGAAAAAAAATTTTAGGTGAAAGACATCACCGCAAAAAATTACTCACATAAAGTTTTATCAAAATTGATTAGATTTTTTTCGAGAAAAGTGGAATTAAAAAAATTAACTTTTAGAAAAAGATTTTTTCAAAAATGTTTGATTGCAGTAATAATGAAAACTAAGCAGTTGTCTAGGAATATAAAATTTCGTCGAAATCGGGGCAGCTGTGTAACGTTTTATGTTAGGTATACGATACCGTTAATAATCACTCATATAAAATTTCATCAAAATCGATACTATATTTTTCGAAAAAATTGACTTTACGGTAACGTTATATGGTACTATGGTAAGTACCGTTTTTTCAGACCTAGAATAAAAAAAATGTCCGGGCATATTACTCAATTAATATTGTTTACCAAAGTTCATGTTTTTTTACCAAAGTTGATATTTTTTACAAAGTCTTCTTCTAAAAAAATTTTTTTAATGGGGTCGATAAAAATTAAAATTTTGTTAACTTAAATGATGTTGCTGCAACGCAACGTATAAATTTATTTATTTTTTATGATTATTTAACAATAATTACATATTCTGTTTACCCCTAAAAAACCTAATTGTATAACAATGTTAAAATCAAAATGGCATAATAAGTTCGTTTGTAAAGTTTATAACAACATTAACTGAATTTATTTGAAAGTTCTATAAGATTGACATGAAATACGTTTTATATGATAATTTTTATTACCCACCTTTGTCGATAGTATTTGCAATTATTTTGGTTAAAAAGCAATTCCTAGGACCTTCACGATTTTGTGTGGTGCGATATTAATCGTCAGTATACTCGTAGAAAATTATTTTATGATAGCTGGGAATCGTGGGAATTGACCAATTATGTAGTGTGTGAAAAATAACTACGATGATGACCTAAGTTGGCATGTGGTTCTTTATCCCATATCCGTCTGATAATGTTTAATGTAATAATTTGTGGTAAATTTAAATGCTACTTATTTATTGTTCAATAGGGTCTCATGTGCGTAAACTATTGTTGGTCCAATAGAATTATAGTATGAAACGTATGTATCTACTTGTAGCAAGCATTACAAATATGTGCATACATACAAGCTTAAATAAAACGTAATCAGATGTCCAAACGCTTTTGACGAACGTTAAAATGTATCTTAAAAGAGCATGTTAGCTGAATCTAAACCTATATGTACACTTGACTAAAAAGTTACCAGTTGTCAAGAGAACTGTGCTGGAAGTGCTTCACTGGAAGTTAATCACTTTGTATCCATAGCTGCAACAAATCGTAAAAATGTAATTTATAAACGTTATATGCTAAGTGCAATAATTTATCTAAAACTGAAACGTCGCGTCGCGTCGTAAATATTATATATGTATTTTTTTATTTAAAAAAATTAAATTGAGCCCGCAAGATATAAAACTTCATGCATTTTGTAGTTACACTTTATATATTTTTTTAGGGTTTTCAAAAAATTTTATTGACAAAGATCTACTGCTACACACATTTCGCAATTCCGTTTTGTTCAATAGTTATTTTTTTTAAAGAATTTTTAATTTCATATTATGTTGGAAGCACTTTGTGTAACTGTTATTGGCATATGATGCAATCAAAGGCTAGAGCGAGTAGGTTAGGTTAAGGCAGGGAAAAATCGTATTGAAGGGGGAATCTATCTCTGGAATGCAAAAAAAAAAATGAGATAGTCCTCTCATTTAAAATGTGACCTTTAAGACCACACATTGGTAGAAAACCTCAAAAATGTGCTTTTTTTTTGGAACAAAAATTTGATTTGTTTTTTTATTTTTCAAAAACTAAGATATGTACAGAGTTTTCTGTTTTCTGTATTTGACTAGAAATTAAAAAAAGGCGTCGAATATTGGTAAAAATAATTTTCTGCATTTGATTAGAAATTAAAAAGGCCGTCAAATATTGGTAAAAAATGTACTTAATAATGAAACATTTAGCAAAAATTCAGTTTGAAGTAAAAAAAATATTTTTTCTTAATTTTGACATTGTGGGCGGCGGCATTGGTACAATAGATGGTGTGCTTGCTTGTTAACCCATTGGTTGACAGTTCAACTCTCATTCGGGTTCAAAGCATTTTTTTCTTTTCATGATGGACGTCGTCGCCCATGAGGTATGCAAATAGTGATAATTATTATAATTATTATTATTACTTTGAAATTTTCTGAAAAAACCATTAAGTAAAAGGGATTTAAGCTTTAAAAAATGTTATATCACAGTTTGTATGTGTGCTTTTTTTCATGTTGATTTCTTATAGTTTTTTTTTCCATTTTGTCATCATTCTCATCATCATCATCATCATCGTCATCATCATCATCATCATCATCATCATCATCATCATCATCATCATCATCATCATCATCATCATCATCATCATCATCATCATCATCATCATCATCATCATCATCATCATCATCATCATCATCATCATCATCATCATCATCATCATCATCATCATCATCATCATCATCATCATCATCATCATCATCATCATCATCATCATCATCATCATCATCATCATCATCATCATCATCATCATCATCATCATCATCATCATCATCATCATCATCATCATCATCATCATCATCATCATCATCATCATCATCATCATCATCATCATCATCATCATCATCATCATCATCATCATCATCATCATCATCATCATCATCATCATCATCATCATCATCATCATCATCATCATCATCATCATCATCATCATCATCATCATCATCATCATCATCATCATCATCATCATCATCATCATCATCATCATCATCATCATCATCATCATCATCATCATCATCATCATCATCATCATCATCATCATCATCATCATCATCATCATCATCATCATCATCATCATCATCATCATCATCATCATCATCATCATCATCATCATCATCATCATCATCATCATCATCATCATCATCATCATCATCATCATCATCATCATCATCATCATCATCATCATCATCATCATCATCATCATCATCATCATCATCATCATCATCATCATCATCATCATCATCATCATCATCATCATCATCATCATCATCATCATCATCATCATCATCATCATCATCATCATCATCATCATCATCATCATCATCATCATCATCATCATCATCATCATCATCATCATCATCATCATCATCATCATCATCATCATCATCATCATCATCATCATCATCATCATCATCATCATCATCATCATCATCATCATCATCATCATCATCATCATCATCATCATCATCATCATCATCATCATCATCATCATCATCATCATCATCATCATCATCATCATCATCATCATCATCATCATCATCATCATCATCATCATCATCATCATCATCATCATCATCATCATCATCATCATCATCATCATCATCATCATCATCATCATCATCATCATCATCATCATCATCATCATCATCATCATCACATCATCATCATCATCATCATCATCATCATCATCATCATCATCATCATCATCATCATCATCATCATCATCATCCTCATCATCATCATCATCATCATCATCATCATCATCATCAGCATCATCATCATCATCATCATCATCATCATCATCATCATCATCATCATCATCATCATCATCATCATCATCATCATCATCAGC
>OX578274.1:59986815-59988124 GCA_951217065.1 Baccha elongata
CATCATCATCATCATCATCATCATCATCATCATCATCATCATCATCATCATCATCATCATCATCATCATCATCATCATCATCATCATCATCATCATCATCATCATCATCATCATCATCATCATCATCATCATCATCATCATCATCATCATCATCATCATCATCATCATCATCATCATCATCATCATCATCATCATCATCATCATCATCATCATCATCATCATCATCATCATCATCATCATCATCATCATCATCATCATCATCATCATCATCATCATCATCATCATCATCATCATCATCATCATCATCATCATCATCATCATCATCATCATCATCATCATCATCATCATCATCATCATCATCATCATCATCATCATCATCATCATCATCATCATCATCATCATCATGCTTAAGTTTCTGTTTGAACAAGGATGTACAGCTTACCATCCTTAAGGGACCGGGAAGGGAATTCCACAGCCGTATCGCATTTATAAAAAACTGACGCTCTGATACTAAAAATGTACACCGCATTTTTACGAGGTCACAACTTCTGTTTGAAGGCGGAAATCTTATCCTGTTATAAAGGTACGAAGGTTGTCGTGTCTGCATTATACCATAGAGCAAAGTTAAAGATCTTAGTTTAAAGAGGTTTTCTAACGTAAGTTCATAAATTGATTTAGAGAATGAAGAAATATGGTCATACCTTTTCCGTCCGTAGATATAACGTGCAATACTATTGTATGCTACATTAAGCTTCCGTTTATGCTCATAATCTCTGAAAAAATTTTGCAACCGTATAATAAAATTGGAATAAGCAGGGTTTTGGCAAGAATCATTCTTGTTTTCATTGGAGTTGTTAAATGCGTTGTCCAAAGCATACGAAGTCCACCATATAACCTACCAACAATTAATTTTATATGGTCATTCCAAGTTAATGTTCTAATAAAGGTTAATCCAAGATTTTTCACAGATTCAACAAACATAATAAGAGTTTCGTCGAGGCATACTTTTGGAAAATAAGATGTATCTATTAGTTTTCTGGATACCACGATACATTTTGATTTTATTGGATTTAGACAAAGACCATTAGCTTGCGACCAACACGTTTCATTTTCAACAGGCCCCAAAGGAAAAAAAATTCTAACCTGAACATCGTCAACACACATATCGATTGAGGAAGGTCATTTATGTACACTGAAAAAAACAATGGACCCAGAATTGATCCCTGGGGAACGCCTCCCCTCAAAGGTAGTAATTAGAATACTGAGTTGCCCACGACAACGGCCTAGTATCGGCAATTAAAGTATGAAT